>CM052892.1:11854152-11902858 GCA_028534135.1 Potos flavus | reverse complement strand
AAGCCAGTTCAGTCCAAACAAGGGAAGACTTAAGTGAACCTGGAAAGCCACTACCTCTAGCTCTTTACAAGGCTCCCTACATGCAGGGAGGAGAGGAGGTCAGTGGGGAGTTAGGCTGAGAGAGAAGTTAAAACCCACGAGTAGAAGTGATGGAGAGGCATATTTCACCTTAATGAAAGAACTATCTAACAGTGAAAGCGGTTGAACCATCAACATGGTGTCTTTTGTGAAGAAATGGGCTCCTGATGCCCCAGAGGCACGCCGGCATCTGCTAGATGGGATCCTAGGCCAGATCTCCTCAAAGTCACGTTCAGCTCTGAGAGCGTAAGGGGCAAACGAGGCATGGTGCTCTCTCCACGTTGGCCTTTATGCAGCCCAAATGATTTCTCCAGCAAACCCAGAATGTCTACGGCACCAGCTGAGAAAAATTACACCAACATCCTGACCACATCACTTATTAAAAAACACTCCCTGCAGGGCAGGAAAAATCCTCCAAATGTTTTTTTGAAATGTATCAGCGATTTGCTTGCAGCCTCTGACAGAACTTCAATAAATATTCCCTCAACGTAAATGCACTGCTCTTCCCTCTAATGAGCACTTTCTCTGCTCCCACCCACCTAAACGCCCCCATGTTCTGTCCTTCCATTCGGGTAGGAGTTGGGGAGAAGATCAGACATAATTCAGGAGATGGTGCAGGGACAGCCACGCCCACACCTCGAGGTGAGTCATGAAGTGTCCCGAGGAGTCTAACGTGGGTCCTCTCCAGCCTCAACTTTATCTTGAGCTCCAGACCCGCAGAGCCAACTGCCCATGAAGTGGCTCTTCCAAGAGGTCCCATGGGCAGCTCAGATCCCCCAGGTCCTACATATAGCTCATTGTCCCTCCTTTTCCCTCCCAAACGCGTTCCTAGCCCAGAGTTCCCGGTTTCACAGAGCAGCACGCAAGCCAGACACTCAGTCCTATTGGAGTATTTTGGACTCTTACAGATCTTTCACTCCCTATAGCCATCTGCCTCTGTCCTAGTTTGGGTTCCCCCAGAAGCAAATCCCGAGGCAAGGATTTAAACGCAAGTAGTTATTTGGGAGGTGCAGGAAGCCTGAGGTGAAGGGGTGGGGATGGGAGGTAGGATGGAAAGGAAATCAACCAAGAATGTGTTTCTCAAGCCATCTGTGCTGTGGGCAGTTGAAGCTTAATTCCATGTGGGAACTTGAGGAAATGGTGTAGAAACAAGCCCCCGAGTCACAACGTCATTTGTTGGTGGAGGGCACTCCTGGGGGTGGAGGGCTCTTGTTAATTCCCTGGCACTTACATCCTGTCTTACCTACAGGCAGTTCCCCAGCCTCAGTGAAAGCCCTCAGGCAAAGAGATACAGATCCTGCAGTTGGAAGGAAGCCAGAAAGTGGTGGCTCCACGGTGGTGGGCAGGGCATCCACAAAGTTGCTGTGACATCAGGTCGCATGGAGCCTGTCATCTCAATAACTCTCCAATATTCTAGGTTCTCCCCATTCTAGACTCCTCCAGCTCTCTCCAGGCCACCATCTGGCTCTTTGAAATCAGCCCCGATGGGTCTCCCTGCCTCCAACCTGGCACCCTACCATCCTTCTCCAAACTGCAGTCTAAGTAAGGTGATACACATCACTGTCACAGTACAAGCTTCTGTTTGGGACTTCCTGTCCCCCTTCTAGGTACACGACTTCAGGTAAGACACCCAACATCTCTGTACTTGGTTTCGGGGGTTTTTGTTTGTTCTTTTCAAGGGAAAAATTGGGCATGAAAATTGCATCTTCATCATAGGATGATTAACTGAGCTGATGTATGTGAGATGCTTAGAACAGCACTTGGGCACAAGGTGGGTGTCCAATAATGAGACCTTGATCGTGTCACCCCTTGGAAGTCTTCCCTCTGAGCCCTAGACCCTGAAGTTGTGAGTTTTGCTACTTGCTGAAAGATTCAGAGCCTAGGGGATGCTAGCGATTTTCAGAGAAAACTCTTCACCGAGGACTGAAGATACTATTGGTAAAGCAGATGCCTTGGGACAAGGAAGCCACAAAGGCATGAGTGCTGCATGAGTTTACTCATCGTGGTTGTTAAAACCCAGGAACTAAGGGTATAAAACACCTAGAGCAAAGTCCTCTCCAGCCCAAGGAGGACTTGTGGTCAGAAACATACAATTAAAAAAAGAAAAGGTACCATGCCCCAGGCAGCAAAGCTCATTCTGCCCACGGAGCAGAGTCTTCAGAATAAACCTAGTACAGGACTAAAACCTGTCTCCAACGTGAACTCACAGGGTGTCCTTGATGAGTCAAGGTGACTGTCCCCCTCTGAACCTCAGTTTCCCAATCTGTAAAATGAAAATAATGCTACATACCTGATAGCAATGTTGGGAGGATTAAATATTAGCACATATGTAAAAAGCCCAGGCATCCAGTGGGCTCTGGATAAAAGTTCCAGTCTGTCCTTCTCCCCACCCACAATTACTATCTGTCCTAGACTGGACCCCGGGTGAGTACAGTGGAAACCCGACGATGACCTTGGGCATTTTCAATGCCTCATCTCACGTTCTCTTGACACATCTCTCTCTCCAGTTGTTGCCATGGCAACCGCGTGTGCGTGGTGGGGGCCAGACAACACCTCCCATCTCCTGCACCAGCCCTCCCTCCACTTACACCTGTGGCCTCCCGAGGATTTCCTACGATCAACTAAAGTCAGGCTCGGTCCCCAGAAATGTTAGTGTGACTCACAAAAAATGGCTGTGGCACTACAGCCCTACCCAGGGTGACCCCGAAGGGTGGCGGGGAGAGGATTCCTCCCAGTAGGTGGGATTTTGAGCATACTTGGTAGTACACCTCAGAAGGAGGCATAAATGTGCTGAGATATGACACTATAAGTAGATTCCTGAGCAGTGGCAATGGTCCATCAGGGGCCCGAGAAGAGCATGATCAGAGATTAGAAACAAGGGAGTTTGGGGAAGGGGGGAAGAAGCATGGGAATGAATCTGTGGGTATGGAAACAAAACACGCGGATCTTTGTGTCTCGCACTGTTACACACAGAAGATCCCCGAAGCAGAGGAAGCGTGCGACAACTCAATAGGCAGGCTGACTCAACCAACGGAGGTCAGCCAGCCTCCTTCCTTGGCCACCTGAGTGCCATGCCGTGGGTCTGTGCACAGAGCAGCCACATGGCAGGGATGGAGATGGTCCATAGGCCAAAAACACGGCTCCTTCTCACTAAGGCTTACCTAGCTACTACTGCTGATGACTGCAGCAGAGACTGAAAATGAGCCCTCAAAATGCCACCATGAAGATACTAGCTAGCCACTTGGTGGCAGATTAATTACATCAGGCTCCTTTTACTGAAGACAGGGCAGCAATCGTCCATAGGGGAATTGATACCCACTCTAGCTATGGATTTATCGTCTCTGTCCGCTTCACCTCTGCCAGCATCACCAATCATAGATTGAAAGAATGCGGATCCCACATAGCTTCGCCTTAGACCCAGGAAAGAGCTAACAGCGTGTGCATGAGCTGGAGATACTTGAAAACTTAAATGGGCTATTAAAGGCTCTGTTGAGGAGCCACCTCTGGGACAATGGCCTGCAGAGCTGGGACACTGTCCTCCGGGATGACGTACGTGGTGCCGGCTCACCGATAGCTAAAATATATAGGTCCGATGAATCAAGGTGGAAAGTAGCGTTGGTCTTTCTCATCCCCGTTTTGTGACGCATTCATGATATTTGTGCCTCCCATCCTGCATCCTGGTTCCCATGGGATAGATGAGGAAAATTCACTCCGAAAAAGAAAACAAAACCCCACTATTGGCATGGCCAATTCACCCTGATACTCTTACTAATGCTGCAGAAAGAAGTCTGTCCAGAGCCCTGAGGCATCTCTCTGTGCTTTCCTGACACGGGGTGGCTGCAAAGGACACTGCAACGGGTCCCAAGATGAAAACAGCTAGGAGCTCGTCCTTTTCAGGAATAAGGCTTGGGTTTCCTCGCCAGGCAAGCAACCTACATACGCAGCAGTCCTTGCCGAGAGTAAAGGAAATCTAGAAGACTGGGGCCGAGAGGTGATGAACAATTCCCCTGAGGACCCGCGGCAGCCACGGGAACTGTAATTTGAGCAATTCATCTATATTGAGTGTTTTTGCAGAGATTTCAGCCCAACTACTACCTCGCGGACCCTGGGATAGACTGGGCTTGGAGTTCGTGCAGTAGTGCCAAGAGATGGACCGGGACAAACATTTTTTACAACCTGTCTTACTTCCTCATAGTGCACTTTATTTATTTATTTATTCATTCATTCATTCTTTCATTTATTCATTTATTCGTTTATTTATTGGTTCAGTTGTTGCCGTGGCAACTGGCTATAGGTAGGTATAGCGTGACAGAACTTTATCTCCGCTATGCTCTCTCTTACTTTCTCCTCTGGGCTTTCTCTGTACCCATAAGGATGTCTTTGGAAGCCCATTTAGTGTTTCTGGTGCTTGCATACATTAGGGAGTGTTTCCAGAGAAACGGAACCGATGGGAGATGAGATCGATGATAGATAGATAATGGATCGATTGATGATAAGGAATTGGCTCATGCAACTATGGAGGCTGAGAAGTTCCACGGTCATCCGCAAGCTCCAGACCCAGGCGAGCTAGCAGTGTAGCTTCCGGTCTGAGCCGGAAGGACCAGGAGCGTCAAGGATATCAGCCCCAGCCCGAGAGTAGAAGACCCATGGTCAGCCTAAACAGGCAGGCGGAGAGAGAGGACTGTCCTCGCCTCCACATTTCTGTTGTATCCAGGCCCCCGGCAGACTGAGTGATGCACATTCGCTTGGCAGAGGGCCATCTGCTCAGGTCAGTCCACTGATTCGAACACCGCTCTCTTCCGGAAACACCCTCCCAGACACACCCAGAAGTAATATAGCCGCACATCTGGGATCTGTGACCCAGTCAAGTTGATGGATTCGATTAATCTCCGCGGTGCATAAACTTGGAAGTCTAAGGAGGTTAACTTCCTCTGGCCCAGCACCCTTGTGTCATCCCCTTGGATGATCGAGGCATCCTCGGACACAAAGGGGACAGAAGCTAGAACTTGAATATCCCCCGTTCAGTACCTCGAGCAGATAATTCAGAGGCATGTTCGACATGCCTCCTCAGGAGATCCCCAATAGAACGGCGCCCTGCTTGCCCAAGGTGCTAAGAAGGTCAATCGCCCATGGGTAGGCTTTCCTTATTTCACAATTCGAGGTCCCCTCCCTTCTCCTATGCACTGGGATCGTTTTCCAAAATAAACTATCTTGCCATAAACTGGCTTGAGAAAATAACCTGCTTTCTCCGAGGCTGTGGTTCCTCTTCTATAAAAGGGGGACACTAATTACCCCTCTCTCCACCCCCAAGTTGGCTGTGAGCATTAGACTTGAATCGCTAAGACTGGTGTCTAGAACCATCGAGAACTTGCGCAGGAACTGACACAAAAGACAAAGCAATGTTTGACAACTTCTTTAATAAATATTAAAATGGCTCGTTTTCATCTCATTCTGTTTTTCCTCCTCTTCAGTCCCACTGGGTGCCCTTCACAAAAACACACCAATTGGTACATTTTTCTCTTTGGTGAGAACCAAGCGGGGAGTGGGTATTGACATGGGGGATAAAGGCTCAATTATTCATCGGCTCTTGTCTAAAGGAAGACGACCCCCTCCCCCACCCCCCACCCCTCCCCCCACCTCCCCACCCCCACCGACAAGCAAAGATGCAGCTGTCAATGCTGCCCAGGAAAAAGCTGGAGCAGAGTTCCCCAAAAGCAGGTCCAGCGGTGACTCCTGTTGGAGAGTCACCTGGCTGAGCCTCTGAATTCTTCAGGAATCGGATTTCAGTTTTCATTGGTTCTGGCGTCTCTTTACCCAGAGCCTCGAATGCTGCATTCACAAGGGTCTCATGCATAATGCATGGTGACCTGAAAAACTCCAGGCGGGTAAATTAAAGATGAGCTTGGAAAAGCCTGGATGCTGAGGCTGAATTCAGCTGCGACCACAGCAGGCGGTTCTGCTTACACAGGATCCCCACCGGTGGTTATCCATGCTCCGCCCTGAAGGCATGTCCCCTCTTCACTAGCTAAGGCCATGTTGCCTCTGCTGTGCCCCAGTTCTGACCTTGGCCCTCAGCAACCTTCAAAGCGTACCCCTCCATGTCCTGTTTCCTCTACAGCTTTTTAGGAAGTTAAAATTAACTCTCAAAACAAAGTCATGCAATACAAGGAATGATGAATGATGCAGTGTCACCCTTCCAGACCATGGATTTGTGATTTTTCCTAAAGGCTATGCTTGGACAGAGGGGTCTTCAGACACCACGGAAGTAAGTGAAAGAATTGGAGGAGGCATGGAAACAATCCATCAGCAAGAGCAGCGATCCATAGAGCCCCCCCACACACACACACACACCATGGGGACACAGAAGAGATCTAGTCTTCTTCTGGCCTCCCTGCTGTCATTGTCTGGCTGAATAATCCAAAGTCAAGGGCTTCCCCATTCCGGTTTCAGTTTCGCATTCCACAGATGGAAGAACTGAGGCCCAGAGTAGAGAAGCAACTGTCCCAGGGCCACACAGCAGGTAGATATCAGAGTCAGAAAGAGAAGAGGGACTCTCATTTCCCAGTGAAGCCCTCTTCCCCTCCCCCCTACTCTAGAATGCCACCACCCCGTTCCCAGGTGAGCCATCCCGGGAAAAGGAGGGGGAAATATATTTGCAGGTGATTTAAAGCAGGGATGCTTCCAGGACGCCCCGCTCCCTCTGGGTAATTTATGGATGTGTGAACAGGATGATGGGCTCATTGCTTACACCGTGTAATTCAAAAAATGCAGCTGCCCCAGAAAGATGGGTGAGAGGTATAAAAATATGTACATTTGATGGAGCATATATATGTGTTTGTAAATACAGTCTGTTATTGCTCAGTGTTATTATATATCCATCATCTTTCTTTGGGTTATTGGAAACATAAAAATCTTAAAGCACTAAAAACACAAAGAACGATAAGTCACCCAGGAAAGTATATCTTCTCGGGGATGATTTTATGTCGGGAACAGTTTGTGCTTCCAGAAAATAAAGTCCTTGCACTGCCAGGGAGGGAAAAGAAGACAGAGGATGGGGCTGGACGGTGGTCCCTACAAGCCCCTGGGCAAAAATGGGTTTTCCAAGTGGCGGGTGGTCAGTGGGGTCAAGGCGAAGAACTAGGGGGCTGACGGTCACTCCCCCTCCCCCGTGGAGGTGCCACTCTCTGCAGCTCTGGGGGCTTGAGCCAGTCAAGCCCTTGTAACCTGGTTCCTTACCTATAAACTGGGGACCAGAATGCCTACTGGGGCATCATAAGGCTCCGGGAATATTAGTTCCCTCCCCCAAAACCACCCTGTTCTGAACAAGTATCTATGTGTCTGCACCAAAAATTAATGAATCAGCCCCTCTCTCCCCAGATCCTCTCCTTACAGCCAAGCCTCCGAACCATGAAGTGGAACCATAAACTAAATTCCAAGAAGCAGGCATAGTCAATAGCACGGACGTGATTTTTAAGTGAAATTAACGATTTTTTGAATATAGATTTCCTCTCCAGGACCTTCCCTCCTCAACTTTGGAGATTCATGCTTCTACAACCTTCTGGAAATATGGCGGCAGCCTGGGATTCCGTTGCAGAGTCACGTGTTAAGGAAGCCTGGAGGGGAACTTGGGGCTGGGGGAGGCAAGTGGCCAGGGTCACTTGTGCAAGGGTCTTTTCACGATGTAGATGGAAGACCCAGAACCCCAGAACTGTAGAGGTGGAAAGCAACGGGCCCCTCCGCCAAGCCTGCCCCTGTCAGAGCCACGACTACGCTGCCCGGCTCCCACTCCCTCCCTCCTGGCTGCACTTCGCGTATCAGAAAATGAGAGTACTTTAAGGACTTCACCTTGGACATGAAGTTGGGATGATACACATTCGTTTTCATTCACCTCCAAATCCCCCGGCATGTAGAATACTAGAAAAAGGTCCATATACTGCAGGGGCTCAAGAAAGGTTTATTTCGGTGATTAATTTTGTGTGCTTTCTTCAGAAGTTCACTTAAGTGACCACAGAGGTAATAGATCAATTCCATTAATGTCCCCAATTAATGGCCTCCTTGCGTCCACAGACTTTGCAGTTTTTTGCTGCTTGGACCCTGGGTTCAGTTTCCACCAATGGGACAGTACAGGACTTGACACAAGCAGAGGCTTGCAGACCCACCTGTGCCTTTCTACCTGACCCCCGGGCTCATTTAGACCCTGCCTTGAGGCATCCCAGCCACAGCCCTACAGAGCAGACTGCCCCCGCTGACCCGTCAGCTGACCACAGGCACGTCAGCAAGCTCACACCATCAGCCCAGTCTGGCCAGGAGCAGCAGGACCTCCCCGTCAACCTGAAGACTCATGAAAAATAATAAACGGTCATTTGTTTGTTACGCAGCAAAAACTGACAGACACACTAGGTATTAGGCAATTCCATCTAAAAATGAGCCTAGCTACAGAAAGCAGAACAGCGCCCCCTGAGGAAGAGCCCCAAGCAGGTGAAGACAGTGTTGGGTTCACGGGGTGGGGGTGGGTGAGGATTTTGCCAAGGCCATACGGCAAGACTCAAACTCGGTTGTTTTGACTTTTTATCCAGAGCTTGTTCCGATACACTATATTACATGTCCTCATGGTCCCGTCCCTGGAACACGGAGGCGAAGCTTCAGATAAAGCCACGTTTCCCTAGGAGACTCTCCCAGAGCCCTGTGCTTTTCCCTCTCGGACATGCCTGGTCCTCACAGGTCGGAATGAGTGCCAGCCAGTGTCATATTATTTACTACATCTTTTACCCAGCTCCCAACATCAGGTCTGCTAGTGATAATAAACTCCTTTCTGACACATCAACAGCTCAGAAGTTGTCTGCCACACTTTCAAGACAAAAATGAAAGATCCTGCATTAGGGGCAGCTCTGAGACTGTTTGATTTCAAGGATTTGATCGAGAGTAGATGAAAATGCAGATTACACAGAGAGATCTTTACACTCTTTGGAAGAGCATGTAGGCTCATACGCACCCCAGTGGGCTCGCTAAACGGAGAGGCTGGATCGAACCTGAGTCAGGGCGACCGACTTCCCCTGGGTCCCTACTCAGTAGCCAACTCCAGTTGAGACAATCTCTGGAGGAGCCTCACATTCTCTGGCCATGTGACCTTGGGAAAGGTACTTTCTCTCTTTCTGCCGACACTTGCTCTTCTGTGAAATCGACATAATAGTATCTGTCTTCAGGACTGTTGTGAGGCTCAAATATATTCATGTTAAGTGTCTAGGCCAGGGCCTGGTACATGTAGTAGATGCTCAACAAATGCCAATGATCAAAATGATTGTTTTATAGAATGCTCAGGGCACGGAGGAGGGTGGTATGAAAAGGATAGGGAGGCAAGGAAGCTTTTTTGGAGGAGGAGGTACACCTGAACTAGATTTAGAGAAAAGAGTAAAAGAAAGCCTGGTAGATGTGCAGGAAGGGCATTTCAGGTAAATGGCAAAAGCCGAGTTAGAGAGGCATAAAAGATTTGGGTATGTAAAGAAGGAAAAAACAATTTGATATGTTTGAAAGTCAGGGAAGGGTAGCAAGAGATAAAGCTGGAAAAGCAAGCAGAGTCCAGGATGTGAAAAATCTTGCGTTTCACATAAAGGAGTGTAGGGTTATTTCTTTAGGCACCAATGAGCCATGGAAGGACTTTGAGACCAGAAATAGCATCATTCATACACATTCATACTAAAGTGAGAATGACCGCTATCTCTTCAAACGTGCCTTGTCACTCTCTACTTTCCAAGGGCCAACCCCTTTGATAATAATAATTGAGAACCTTATAAGATACTCACAGTGTGAAAAAGACTTTTAATTAACTTTTTTCAAGATGTTATTTATTTATTTGACAGAGAGAGATACAGTGAGAGAAGGAACACAAGCAGGGGAAGTGAGAGAGGGAGAAGCAGGCTTCCTGCTGAGCAGGGAGCCTGATGCGGGGCTCGATCCCAGGACCCTGGGATCACGACCTGAGCTGAAGGCAGCCGCTTAATGACTGACCCACCCAGGCGCCCCATTAACTCTTTTAAACCCATAATAACCCTGAATGGTGGGTTGATATCTTACATCCTCTTTCTCCTCATTTTACAGATGAAAAACTGAGGTGCAGAAAGATTAACTAACTAGTTAATTAACTAGTTAACTAGTCCAATGTCCTTAAAGTAAGCAGTAGATCCAGAATATAAACTCAGGCACACTGGCTCTCAAGTCTGTGCTCGGCCCATTACACTACATGGCTTCATAACAAGTCAGCCATGAGCCAGACTCCCAACTAGAGAAAAAGATGTTACAGGACATGGTGGAAAGAACTCTGGGATGGAGTAAAAGTGACCTGAGTTCCAGACCCTGCTTAATCTCCGAATTTTGTGTGATGCTGAGTAAGTTGCTTCTTCTTTCTGGGAAGTCATCTGAACCACGACGTCCTTCTAGCTTTGATATACTCCAGTTCCAGGGCTTTCTAGGAGTGTAGAAAGTAAATGTCCACAGCACTAAATTATGCAAATGAAAATCAATTCTCGAAGCTTGGGCAGGAGGGCGTGGTCTGGGTTAAGGAGAGTTCTAGAGACCTCTTATGGGACCAACGTTGCAAAATCCGTCACTGACTAGGGGAAATGCAGATATCTTCCTCCTGATCCCAGCCCAGCTCTGCAATGACCTGCTCAGTTTCAGACCCTACAGAAACAGAAAGATCTTTGAAAGGTCATGTTACAAGTCAAGGGTTTTCACGCTTACTTTTAGCCATTTTTTAAAAATCTTGCCTGTAATGTAATGTACAAAGCCGATTTTTAAAAAGCAATGTTTTATTTGTGTGGATTGATTTTATGAATACAGATTATAACCTTTACTTATTATAAAGTCAATCAATAAGAACAAGGCAGTTTTGATTAAATAAATGGGATGCTCGGGTTGATATAAAACTACAATTGTCATCCCTAACCCCCAACTTCCATTTTTTGTGTTTATCAAAACAGCCTGATAATTTTCATTAGTTTTGGTTGTGCAGTATCTTGAAAAGCCTATTTACACAGATGAGTAGCTGCAACTGCTGACAGGCTTAAAAAAGAAGAAAAAGAAAGATAGCTTTGTAACCTCTGGACAGTCTTCCAAGTGCTATAGAGACTTAAAAGGAGGCCAGAAAGACTTATCTGAAATATACAAAATGTCCTATTCCAGATCCCATCCACGACTTAGAGGTTCTCATTCATCCATTTATCCAAAAATGCCTGGCGAGTGCTTACAATGTGCTAGTCATCACTCTAAACACGGAGGATGTGAAATTGAAAACGTTAGCATGTGAGAGATGGAGAGACAATGAATAAAATAAATACGTGAAATCCACAGTGCGGTTGTGACATGGGGATGTGGAAATAAAGCAGAGAAGGGACTGGGGACTCGGGGGTGGAAAGTGGTTTTGTTTGAAATAGGTCAAGGTTGCCTCACCTGGAAGGTTTGAGCAGAAGTCCGGAGGGGAGGGGAACAGGCCCGAGGCTGGGGAAGGGCATCCGACCAGCGCCATGGCCCTGGTAGCGGGCCAGCCCCAGGAAGCACAAGGCAACTGAGCAGCTGGAGGGCCTGAGCAAAGGTGAGAGCGGTAGGAAACAAGGTCAGAGGGGAGGAGGGGAGGCAATGGGGCCAGGAGATCATGCTGGGTCCGGGAGGCCGTCACAATGACTTTGGCTTCCGTGAGGAAGCCACTGGAGATTTTTAAGCAGGGGAGGCCTGGTATCCGTCATGTTTTTAGAGCATCACTTGGGATGCTGGGTTGAGAATGGGGTGTAGGGAGTAAGTGTGGAAACAGGGGGAAGAGGGGTGTTTGCAATAATCCAGCAGGAAAGGTTGGGGGCTCAGAGTGGGTGGTGGTAGAAATGATGACAGATGATGGGATTCTGGATGTGCTTTGAAAATAGACTTGATAGGAAACCCTGACCAGTTGGATGTGGCCTATGAAGGAAAGAGAGGAGTTGGGGGGACCTCAAAGTATCTGGCTAAACAGTAGGGTGAAGCTACAGCTCACCCTACCCAGGATGGAAAGACCAAGGAAGGCGTAGGTTTGGGGTGGCTGTGGATGGGGACGTCACTCTGGGATGTGTCAACTTCAAGGTGCCTGGGAGACGTCTCAGCGAAGCTGGACAGATGAGTCTGGAGGTCAGGGGAGTGGTCCAACCTGGAACCATTCCTGGGGAATCGTCTAGTGTACATGGTGCTTAAAGTACGAGGAAGACAGCGCAGGATCCCTGACGCGGTGGGTGAGGACGGGGAAGACGTGCAAGGGCTGAGCCTGGAGCTCCCAGCATTGAGAGGTCAGAGATCGCGAAGCAACCAACGATAGCAGATTGCGGACCAGCAGTTGGGGGATGCGGAGTGGAGATCAGGGGGGCTGTTCTGGAGGCCCAGTGAGGAAACTGATTTAAGGAGGGGGGAACATCCGTGTTCAGCTGAGTCAAACCTAACAGGATAAATATAAGGTAGCCTGAGGCCAGACAGCTGACCTTCGCCAGGAAGAAGTCATGGGCCACGGGCGGCCCAGGTAAATGCAGTTTCGAGGGAGTGGGGGAAGCAGGAGCCTGGCCAGCCCATTACGAGAGGGAAACAATGCGAAGGGGACAGGACAGCAGTAAAGACCAGTCCTGCCGGAGTTTTTATTATGAAGGAGAACAGAGAAAAGGCAGAGGAAGGGGCAGGTGGAATGGGGTTGGTTGGTTGACTGGTCGGTTGGTGGGGGTATTAACACAGGAGAAATCTCAGCGTGTTTGCGCCCTAATGTCAGCGATGCAGGACAGAAGGAACAAGCCATGAGGCAGGCGAGAAAGGGACCGTTGCTGAAGCCCAGTCCTTGGAGTGCAGAGGAAGAGGGTGGTTCTCGGGAGGGGCCACGCTTCTGTAGTAACGGGGGAAGGCAAGGAGGCAGGACAGCCATGGCTGCTGGATACGTGTGGCAGCTCTCCTCCAGCTGCCTTTATCTTCTCTGCATAAGCGGGGAGTAAGCACTCAGGTGAGAAGGAGGGAGGCTGTGGAAAAGTCACCTAAGGGAGAGGGAGAGCGGAGGGACCAAGAAATGGATCACGGTTGCCAGGCGGCGTGAGGACCCCTGGGAGATCCGTGCTCAGGAATCCAAAGGGAAGCTGCTTGCTTCTCCGCAGACACCCTCGGCTGCTTGGGGGCCGGCACGGAGATCGCCGGGTGGGTTACGACCAAGTCGGTGGTTCTGCCAAATAATGTGAGAGGGACAGGCATCAAGGCTACGGACTCCGGAGACAAGACACCTGGTTACAAATCTTTGACTCACCATTTACCCTCCGTGTGACCTTGAGCGAGTTAGCCAACCTCTCCGCGTTTCCCTTCCTTTGCCAGAGGCTCAGGTAAAAGTTCTGCGAGCTCATACACATAGTCTTTAGAAGAGCGCCCGGCACATTACAAGCTCTCAGTAAATGTTAGCTTCTATTATTATCAATACTAGTTGAGGCAGCCAGCAAAGCGGGTTCTCAGCCAGTTAAAATCCTGTTTGTCAGAAAACACCTGTGAAATGTATCTCGGAGGATTAAGAGATATTAAACAATATCATTGGTGAAATCTCATCCAGCCCATTTCTGTTGGATTCGCCTTCAGTCCGCCCTAACTTTTTTCTCTCTCTCTTTATCTCTCTCTCTTTTTTTTTTTATGCGGAGCCAAACATTAAGCTTCAATGTTCCCACTGACACTTTATCTGCCGTCAGCCCTGTGACAACTCGCACTCTGTCACGAAGCAGCAAAAGGTAATAACACGCGTGATCCCGACGAGCTACGCTGGGCGCGGCGCTCCGGACCCTCACACCGCGAAGAAAGCAGGTACCTGAAACACACCTGAGCCTCACCTGGGATTTCAGCTGACCCTAAAATCTGGTTTTTTTTCCCTCAATTCCTGAGGGCTGGAGCAGTATGTACGCCCCTATGCTTTTGGATGAGCTGACTTGGGCAGGAGCAATTCTTGGAGAGACTTCTTCAGCTACTGTCTCCCTAACAAAAGACCCATTTATAGTCGGTCCGGGTGTATTGCCAGAGGAAAGGAACTCCGGGAGCAGGTTGGTGGTGGATGCGGGAAACGTGTGAAAGTTTTTTTTTTCTAGTGCTTCTATTTTCTGGCTAGAACAGGAAGGAAGGCCCTTTCCAAGAGCGGGGGTGGGGGTAAGAGCCCAAGGAGACCAAAGCCCCCGGAAGCCGAGCGCTTCGGCATGTTGTGGGGTCTACAACGTGTTAAGTTCAGAAAATGCTACCTTTGAATATGTGTGTTGTTTTGCGCAGAGGTTAGAAGCACGTCCTCCGGGACCCGCGGTGTGTCCTCTGCATGTCTATCAAACTCAGTGCCTTCATCTGAAAACTGGGGATAATGACAGTACCTATTCCCTAAAGTTGATCTGAAAATTAAATGCGTGAAAATATGGGTAACCCAGAGAGCTGAGGAGGAGAGCAATATCAGCCACGACCTTTCTTGTTTTCTGAAAATTTAAATTACTTTTCTACTCTGAGGCAGGTTTCTGGAGCTCCTGAAACATCTCCTTGGGATGCTACGCTTGCTTTGACCCCCACGATCAGAACTAGATTGTACGCACCGCTGTGGTCTGTGGAAGAAGAAACGAGCCTTTGGGGGAGTGGGGTTGAGCAGCAGTAGGATCTTCCATGGGGGCTCATCCCGAAACATTCAGGAAGTCTCCATTGGAGCAGCAAAAGGGAATGGAAGAGAGAACATATTTGGGGGGGATTTGTTCAGAGGATGGCCCGTGGACCGGCCACAGCAGCATCCCAAGGGAGCTTGTTAGGAATGCAGAGTGCCAGGCCCCACCCTGACCCCACTGAACCAGAAGCAGCATTTTAACTAGATCTCAGGGTGATCCCTGGGCAGGTTAGGTTTTGAGAAGGACCAGCTCTACTTAGTTAACCCACTGCTCAGGGACAGTGCATGACAAAGGGTGGGTCTAAACCCAGGTGGCCCGGTTCCAAAGCCTGTGCCCTTTCCATTACCTCGAGCTCCACGGCAGGACAGGGAGCTGCATGAGCTCAGTTTGGGAACAGAAGGGAGAAAAGGGGAGCGCGGGCCAGAAATCCCATAGAACTTTGCTGTAGCCCAGAACAGGAACCCAGCCACGCAACTTAATCCGCTAATTACTCATTCAGCAAACGTTTCCCAAGAGTGCCTATTCTGTGCAAGAACTGGGGTACAGGGAGGAATGTCGCTATCCCTGTGCCCAAGAAACTTAAACTAGGCGGGGGCCGCGGAAGAGCAAGCCATTCCTGTGCCCACGCTCTCCAACCCCACCTCTCCATCTGGCAGTCCCTCGCTTCTCTGCTCCTCCCTCCCACCTTCCCGCCCCCTCCTCTGCCCTGCTCTCCCTCCCTTACAAGGAGCCAGCTGGACACCTCCAAAGAGAAGCAGCGACAACAGCTGTCACTCCCATGGGGCTCTGCTGGGGAACAGCGCCCGGCCGGACATGGTGAACCCACACCTTCTCTAGAAACTGGGTCTTTGGCATTTCTGTAGGTTTCTAAAAGCTGAGCATCCGACTCTTGGCAAAAAATCGCCGCCAGATGAGGCTCCTCCAGCTGACTCTGAGGTCCTCTCTTTGGCTCAGGCCACCCGGCTCCCAGGAAGCAAGCAGAGACCTGTTCCCACTGTGAACGCCTCCCTTCCAGAGGCTCAGGTGCACACGAGCGTGCTGGACGGATTCAGACTCAGCCACCCGAGCAAGGCTGGATTCTGAGGTTCAAAATCCACAATATCCGTTGGAGGGGAAAAAAAAAACAAAAACCAGGCTGGGGGAGGACTCAGAGGGTGGAATGAAAGAGGTCAAGCTGATGGCGGCCCGAAAAGGATGATTTCTGCAGCATAGCCCCGGGAAACAGCAAGAAAAGCAAACCCCAAGACAGCAGGGCAGCGTTTGGCCACAGAGTGAAAGGGGAAAAGCGGGTTTCAAAGCTGAAGGAGCCCAGTTAAAGATACAGCAAGAATCTGAACACACACGCGGGTACACAGAAACGTCCAGAAGGCGGGAAGTGTTGATCCGGGCTGACAGTAGGGCGGCTCGATGCTGTTATGGAGCAGAATGAGCCTCCAGGCAGGCAGGAGAGAGGGTGCTTCTGCCGCCCACTCGCTGCCGGAGACTTGATACGAGCCACGGGTTGACCAGGCAGACATCTGCACATGGACTGTCTCTTTGCTTCCAGCCCATTGCTCAAGAAATTCCCTGTTTCTTCCATGCCTTTCTTCCCCGTGATTTTTATGACCTCCAACAGGATGGCAAACCCCATGCCTCTCCAGCCTGAACCCCTAACTTCATGGTTAGATCGCTGGCATGTCCGAGTTTTCTGCTCAAACTGCAAAAACTGCAAAACTGTTGCAAAAACTGTTGCAAAAACCTTTCTGGTTGCAGAAAGCAGAGGCGGTCTGTGCTGGAAAACAGCTTTGCCGTGCTCTTTTGGCCAACTGAAAGAAGATATGGCCCTGGGGGACAAGGACCTAAACAGAGAGCCTTCCAGTCTGCTCTAAATTTTTGAAGAAGGAGTTTTGGGACCCAGTTTTGGGACCCTGTAAAACCAGGACGTACATCTCCCAATATTTCCTGTTTAAGACAAGACCGAGACATGTTACTTTCTCTCCTAGAGTGCCTGAACATCACCCTGATTGAAGAGGGAGGCGGAGGAGGAAGTCCCTGTTCCTAAGGGCAGTCTTTTTCCTTTCTGGGTTAACTTGGCCCCACAAGAGGCTATCCCGAACAAGAAAAAAACGTCTCAGTGCCAGGACCTAACACTAAGAATGACGGCCACATTCACGAGCGCCTCGCACGTGCCCCGCTCGTGCAGCACTGGCCATAGTTATGTCCTAGGTCCTCACGCCCAAACTAGTCATCCCCACCAGTTTGCCGAGTAAACTGAGGCTCACACAGCTAGTTGGTAAAAGAACTAGAGCTCATCGTGGACCCGCTGACTCTGCCTCGTCCTCCGCTCAGTGCAACCCCTTCCCGGCTACCATCCCTGGGACGTGAACAGCGGTCCCCTGAGTCACGGGCCGATGGGCTATTTTTACCTTCCCGTCTTGGCTTATGTACACTTCCTCGATATCCTACGATAAACACGGGTTGCCTTTGAAATAAGGTTTGGAAAATTAATGTCGAATTTTTTAACAGAAAAGGAAAAGGAAAGCCGGACCCAGGTTGGCCCCCAGAGAGGAGGGCTGTGGGTCAGGAACATGTCGTGCTCCAGCCTGGGGCAGGCTTGTGCTGGGGAGGTCACACGGAGAGGTGCCCGTGGCCTACAGAGGCTCCCCCTCAGCCCCGAGGGGCTAAGCCCATTCATGAAGGTGACCCAAATCATTTCTTATCTAAGGCACACAAATTGTTTAATGTCTCAAACCTGCGCCACGAGGCAAGCGTGAGCAAGTTGTTTTTGATGCACTGCGAGTGCTTCTTGATACGATCAGCTCTCCTGAGCCATCAAAGTGTGCCTTTCAGGGGACTGCTTCTCTGGTAAGCTCTGGGGGGGCCTTTTCTCCCCTTTCAGGAAGCCCAGACCTGGCGGGTGACCTTGCCAGGTCCACCTCCATCCCCCACCGCTGTTTCTTATCAGCGCAAGGGATCAGCACAGGGAGGCGGAGGGTGTTGCCGCGTTGGCGGTCACTGGAGGAGATAGGGACAGAGCTGGTCAGAGCGTGCACTCAGTGACCATTTCACAGGGTCTCCACGATGGTCCATCACGTCACCAGGTTAGAGCAGTGGGTGGCCTTCAGGCTTTCAACCCCGCTGGTTGCAGAATGCCTTCAATTCTCCAGCTGTAGCCAAGGCATCAAAGATCCAGAAAGAATGAATACAGTGACCGGTGGGAAAGCCGTCTTTGCCCCCAGGCCCCCCGCACCAGAAGAGGTGCACCCCCCTTCTTATATTCTAGGTGGAAAGCTTAAACCCGAACTGGGCAACTGAGGGTTCACATTTGCCGCAGATCGAATTCCAGGCAGAGCCGTGTGTCCTGGGCACCGTACAGGAGTGAACGACCCTAGCAGGGCTGTTTATGGCCGTTTACCTGATGGTTTTCGGGGTTAAGTATTGCCCTCGGTGTTCTCACCGATCACCTCGCTACAGATGGGGTTTTACTCTGGGTGGTAAAACAGTGCCATCAGAATGGCAGCGTATGGGTCTTTGTGTGATCTCATCCCCCTGCAGATCCAGCCAGCCTGCTACTTTCATAGATCAGTTTAGTATTTTGCGGAGGCAGATGGGGCCTCTCTTGATTGGCTTTGCCTGATAAAAACTCATGAAGAGAAAAAGACGAATGTAGAAGAATTGAGTCACACTTCTTCACTGGAAGAATTTCGAGAAACTTGGAGACCACCGGCTCCCAGTCTGTACCCACCTTAGACCTCGCTGACCAGGCACGGAACTCCTTCCCGCTGAGCCCAAAGCCAGCTTCCAAACATCACACAAGATGATGTTTGGAGTCCTCACCAACATCACACGAGAGATTGCAACCATCATCCAGCTGGAGTTGGCATGCAGGATGAAACTGATTTGACATCCCCAATAAAATCCAAACCTATCCTTTCACCGATGGAAAAACCAGGCTTAGACAAAGGGAGTGACTTTGGCCATGGTCATTCGGGAAGTCACGACAGAGACAGTTAGGATCTCAGACTGTCTGAACTTTGCTCATCTATTGACCAGATTGGCATTCTCGAAACTCAGAATCAGCGTGGGCAAGAGGTAAGAGAAAGATTGAGTAAAAGGTCACTCTCTGGAAAGAACGTTACCTTGGCTTGAGTTGACCAAGAGTTCAAATCTTACCTTGGGTAAGTGACTTCACAATCCCTGGTCCTCAGTTTTCCAATAAGGATGTCCGCCTCATGGAGCCATTGCAATGCCCAGATGAGATAGTGACTAGTACAGCGTGCAACACAAACTAGGTCAACTGTGTATCTTGCATTTTCTCCCTGCTAATACCAGGCTCCTAACATCTACCTCTTCCCTCCATGCTGCCTTCTGGGCCAAACCACTTCGTGTTCTCTTGATTGCCACTGGTGATGGATGAGGCTTTGGTTTCCATGGATGCCCGGACCTGTTTATTGGACAGATGATTTTCATTGCCCGAAGGTCTCTGCTCAGAGTTGGCAATGGCTGGGGCCACCAAAGCTGCATTTCCAAGACATCTGGGCTCTCTCCACTCCAGAAGGTACCTCGGGGATGCTGTCAGATTCCCTTTGTCAATTCCCGGGTAAGGGTGGTGACATTTTCAGGAAGCTCCACACAGAGTCAGTGTCAAGTGCCAACCGAGCAAATCATCACTCAGACTCCAAAAGGCTTCTCTGGCTCTTCCACTAGCTCATGAGCCCCCCAAGGGCAAGGCCTAGGTCTTGTTCAGCTCTGCACTTTCTATGTCCGCATCTCTTGGCAGGTAGTAGATGCTCGTGGTGAACTGCATCACTGACCCCAATTCTCCACCGCTTCCTGTACCCACATACTTCATAACTCTGCAATTCTTTCACTATAGGCAGAGCTTAATTCCCCACCCCAGGCCTGGCCATGTGACTTGCTTTGACCATATGAATGTGTATTATTTATCCTGTGTTGCATAACAAATTTCCCCCAATTTAGGAGCTTAAAACAACATATATTTCTTTTCTCATGGTGTCCGTAGGTCAGAAATCTCAGCATAGCGTAGCCGGGTCCTCTGCCTTAGGCTCTCTCTCACAGGACTGCCATAAAGGTGTCAGCTGGCCCCTCGTCATCTCAAGGCTCAACTGGGCAAAGCTCTGCTTCCAAGCTCATGTAGTTTGTTGGCAGGACTCAGTTGTATGCAGACTGTTGGCCCGGGGCTGTCCTCGGCTCCTCACCATGTGGGCCGCTTCATCAAAGTGAGTAAGCCAAGGAGACAATAGAGAGGATCTGACAGAAAGACCGAAGCCACAGTCTCATGTAACCTAATCATGGAAGTCCACCCATCTTTGCTGCATTCTACCAGTTGGAAGCAAGTATAAGTCCTGCCCGTACCCAGGGGAGGGGATTTCACATGGGTATGAATGACATGAGGTATAGATCACTGGGGACCATCTTAGAAGTCTGCTAGTATAGGATATCTGCAGATGTTGCAGGCGGAATTGAGCTGGCTTCCTCTTGTGTTTCTGCTTCTACCATAAGGATGTTCTCCTGGTAACGGGAGGAGATGTTCCAGAAGGAGGATGAGAGACATGTGGCACGGAGCTAAGATTCCGCAGGCAATCCCGCCTTACAACAGAGTTCCTAGTGAATGTGTGCACACATGAGCAAACCCAACTGAGAGCAACAGAATCACCCAGTGGAGCCCAACCCAGATTTTTGAACCTACCGGAAGCTACTGAAGGTTTCTGGTTGTTTTTCTAGTGCAGCAAAAGCTAATTGATGAGCATGAGCAAAAAATATTAGCACAATACCTACTAATGTATTTTGCATCTCAGTTTCCTCATCTATAGAAAGGGCATAACATCGCTACTTTGCAGGGTCGTTATGAAAAGTAAATGAGTTAGTGTTTCCAAAATATTTAGAACAGTGCCTGGTGCATAATAAGCAAGCGTAAGTGATTATTGAATTAAAATAAGTAAGTCAGCTAACTTGTTTGAATGTTTACCAAATGTTAACAGTTTAAACAGTTAAACAGATAAGCATGATCTCATTTACTTGTTACAACGATCCTATGAGATTGGTGCCATTTTTATCTTCATTTTCCAAATGGGGTTTAGAAAATGCAGGAAATTTGCACAGATCACACAGCTAGTATGTGAGGAAACCAAAACTCAAATTAATGATTAGCGAATAAAATCCCATACTGGAAAGCTAGGAGAACAGAGTCAGAAGGAAGAGGCTGGCGGAGTAACAAGAGGTAGTTGGACTGGGTGGTAGTGGGTGGACTGGGTTGATTTAGGACTGCGGCTGCAAAAGCAGGGCAAGTATTAGGGTATTCCTTTTGCTTGTGCCCTTATGTGCCTCATGGGGGCCAAGGGGATGAACCAAGGTTGACAGAACAGAGATGTTTAAGAAAAGAGAAGCCTTAAAGGACAATAGTGAGAGACATTTTCGAACAAGGAAGGCCAAACTGCAAATGGGAATTGATTGGTTCAATGTGACTCCGGGGGATACATCTAGGTCAACTGGGTGGATGTTCAGAAAAGGGTCAATGTAAGGAAGAAGCCAATAAGAATACCAGTTTACTAAGCCATAAACAGGATGCCTGAGGATGCAATGAGCTCCAGCAGAAGTGTGCAAGCAGATTCCGGAGGCCCCCATTGTTAGAAGGTCAGAGAGAGATTTCTGCCCGGACAAGGAGCCAAATGATTTCCCTTGCAAGGCCCTTCTAGTTCATAGAGTCCAAGCTTCCAAGAAAACAATCACATATATGGATGGAGAGCCAAGACCTTGCCAATGGTCAACAGTCACCTGGGTCATTTCTGATTCTGTGGCAGTAAACAAAGACAATTACAATAAAACTCTATTTTTTCTTTTAAAAAAGTAGATGTGAATAATTGATTATAATTCCAAACACTGAAGGTGGCCAATAAAATTAATCACCATAATAGCTATCCAAAATAGCTTGGATGTCATTAAGCCTCACCTGGACTGACCATGGACAGAGACACTACCTTAGCCCCTGTAAAACCTGACCAAACTCTACTCCCTGACTTAACCTCCTTCCCATTCCTTCCCTTCTCCACCCGGCTTCTCTGAAGCTCATTCCTTCTGTAGCGGGAAGCTGAGTTTTCTTCTGGAAGCTCTTTCCTCTCCTGGTTTTGTGTTGATGTCCCCATTTCCTCTTTCCAGGGGCTCCTCAATGCCCAGCGTTTCTGCTCTTCCCGGGCACATTGGTGACTTCCCAGACCCCGTCCAGCTTTCCTTTCTTGCCAATCCCTACACCTCTGTGGTTGCTCTCAGCCGCCCTGTGTGGTTTTGGCCGCCATTATGCCAACAACTCATTGATCACATGCTCTAGGCCAGATGTCGCCCTTGAGCAGAAACCTGAATGTCCAACCAGTGCTAGACTTCACCACTGAATGTCTCCCAGGCATCCATGACTCACTTGGCAAAATTTCCTCTTTACTTTTTGCCCAAATCAGTCCTTCTTCTTTTAAACGGCACCATCTACCCAGTCGCCATCTGTGTGTTCTTGGGTAATTTTCTTTCCCTTTCTGGGTCTCAGCTTTTCCACTTGTAGAATAAGGAAGTAGATTGGATTATTTCCAAAGGGCCTTTCAATTTTTGCACCTTGTTATTCTAAGGTTTTAGGGACTTTAAATGGTACTACGTTCTATTGGGTTAGAAGGCAATATAATGGCACATAATAATAGCTGAACTTCATTGAACAACTACATGTGCTAGAAATTTCTGAGATTGCTGCCTATGGGTTACCTCCATAAGGTGGTCCCATCACAACGACCTCTATGGGACCACCGGGTCGGAACCAGGATGTCCCAGCAGCTGGCAGCGTGGATGGATGCTGTCGTACGTGGTACCAGAGGCCCACGCCTCTCTCTGTCCCTTGATACCTCCATACCCTGGAATTTCAAGATATAACCCCCGGGGCAAGGTGGGGCCCAAATGTACTGGGCTTAGGTTTCTCCCATTCAGCAAACTAAAATAAAATAAAAGCTCAGTTTAGCTAGAAGACAAGAACCTATATAATTCAGTTCTTGTCCTTCTGGTTTTGACTGATACCATGCTCAATGCATATGGAAAGCACTCAGTCCGGTGCCTGGATGGTTGAGAGCTGGTATTGTCACACCTCCTGGGAGGAGGTCCTTGGCCCCCAGGCTCTCTCCCGTCCCAATCCTTCATGTCCAGTTGGTACCGGGCCCCTTGGGATAGCAACAAGATGGGGAGATGAAGTGCATTTGCTTATTAGTCTTTGTGCCCCCAGTGATCTTTTATCCAACTCCAGGTGAAGAAATCACTCCTGTCCTGCTAACCACAGAAGCTTGCTAATGCTACTCTAAAAATTACACAGCTTTCTGACAGTGGCTCTTTGATCCTGGAATTCAACTTGGAGTTTGTCTATCTGCTCATCAGTTAATTAATTAATTTAGTAACAGCCAAACTCTGTGAGCCATGGTTCGTACAGTTCAAACTTCAAGGCGCTCACATGGGGAGGTGTCGCCATGAGGATCTTGTTAAAATGCAGATTCTGATTCAGAAGCCTGGAAAGGGGCCTGGGTGTTACATTCCTAACAGGCCCCCTGGTGATACTGATCGTGTCGATCCATGAACTACACTTAGAGGGTCTAAAGTCAGACACACTGGGTTCAAATCCCAATTCCCACTGCTGGTAGCTGTGTGACCTCAGGTAAGTTAATTAACCTCTCTGAGCCTCGCTGTTTTCTTCTTACTATAAAACTTATGGCTGAAAGTTTGTGTAAGCTATTAAAAATTATTCAACAGAGCCCTGGCATGTCATGGGCGTGCAACTAGTGGCGGTCTGAATTATGAGGACAGCATGGCCCCATTTCTGCAAAGTGTCGGAACACAACTTTGTCATCAGTCCCAAGGATCCCTCTTGTCCTGATATCCTACTACTTGGTGAAATGGAACCGTTCTGGAATGAAGATACAGGAAGAGAGAGGCAGTATTTATCTCTACTGTCAATCTGTGGTCATCGTTCCAGATCCACGTGGAGCATCTTGCTCTCAGAGCCGATCCCGCCCAGTGCCCCGGCTTCTCCTCTTAAAGGAGCAGCTCAAAGTGTGTCCGTATTATTCATTTTCTGCATTCGGCATGGATTGTAGGGCAACCGCCTGGCCTGGGATCGATTTGCGCCCCTGTGTCAGCCTGAGTCTCTCTCTGAGGTCCCCAGAGCCAGTGGCCATTTTGCAGGACCCAACCCTGGAAATAAAATTTCAGCTAAATTACTGGAAATGAGATTAGATTTTATTACGAGAAGGAAAAAGGAAAGATGAAAACAACCAAAGGCTCAGGAGGGAAAGGCATATGCACGTTCAACAGACAAACCTGCAAGGAAAAAGCCAGTTTGCAGCCTGACTCACCGACCCTGAGGCGCCAGGGAGCATCTGTCCACCTTGGGGCCAAGAGGGGACTGGCTCAGCCGCCCCCGTGATGGCCCACACGGATGGAGGTGGGTGTCACCTCTGTGAGGCAGGGCAAGGCTCAGAAAACGCACTGGCCCTCGATGCCGACCACCGAAGCACACAGGGTCACCACCGTGAGCCTTAACACCCTCCCCCGAACACTGGGCTGACGCTAATGGCAGTGCATAGCTATGAAAGTGTAAGCGAGATCCTACGTGTTGCTCACACATACAGAACAGGAGCGCCTGGCTCGCTCCGTCGGTGCAGCATGCAGCTCTTAATCTCCGGGTCATGAGTTTGAGCCCCACGTAGGGTGTGGAGCCTACTTTAAAAAAAAAGAAAGAAAGAAAAGAAAGCAAAAGAAATACAAAATGCATAAGAAATACATTATATCAGTATATTTTACATCATTGTCCTGTACATGCATATGTCTACATAAACAGATAAAATTGGAACACCGTAAAGTGTAAACAAAATTATATCCATCCTGCGTGTGTTAATAATTGCAAACACATATGGCACTTCCTATGTCCCTATTGCACTGTAAACACTTGACAAATATCGATCCCTCCCTGTGGATCGTACCCATTTTACAGATGAAGAAAGGGAGACTCAGATCGCCCTGAGTCCCCCGCGCAGAGCCAGCATTCAAATCCTAGCCAGCCCTATCAGTTATGCTACTACATCTGGTAATTTCTGTTTGACTCTTTCCTGGTCAGAGACCTGCGACGCTGATTTCATGAGCATTAAAGGGCCTCCATCTACCGTTTGAAAAACACAGTTCTAAACCATCCGCGTGAATAAACTGTCCATGCCTCAATACTGGGTGTGGCCCTGGCCAGGGTAGAATTTTTCACTTGTGCTCCCACCACAATCCCCACCGCCCTGGTCACTCAGCACGCTGCTGGACCCCCAGCAGTCCCCGAGAAAGACCGAACTGGGAAGCAGGTGCGTATCCTAAAGCTGTTTTTAGTAATTATAGTAAAAGGAGTTGTTGAGCACCATTATACATCAGGCTAGGACTGGGCGCTTTCATTCATCAGATCACAGCATTCTCACGGTAACCTGTGGGGAGATATTAGAATCCTCCCATCACCACTAATACAGCTGAGGCTCAGAGGGGCGCAGTGTCGCCCCCAGGTTCATCCTGTCAGCAGGTGACTGCTCCAGGATTCAAGCCCAAAATGGACTGTAAACTCGGCTGCAGTAAACTTCAAAGCAACCCTTGGCAACTACTATAAACTCCGACATCCTTGAACCATCAAATTTCCTCAGCATAACAGATGTACCTCATCCTTGTTATGAGAGGCTCTTCTCATCCTGGGAGCCAGGTGGCAGGGATGCCATCTTGGATATTAGAAAGACCCAGCCTTGAGTCTTGATTCTGCCGCTTCCTGATGGAATGACTTGGACAAGTCACTAAAACTTTCCAAGCCGCAGGGTCTTCAAATATAAAACAGAAACCATAGTAATAACCATATCCTAGGTTACCCCAGGACACGGGACTTTGAATGCTAAAACGGGAAAGTCCCAGGCAAACCAGGACAAGTCTGTCACCGTAGATGGTGGTTGATAAGACCATTCATCCAATTGTACGTTCATTCAACAAATATTTATCAAGGGTCTCTTGTATGTCAGGCGCTGTTCTTGGTGCTGGAAAGAGAGAAAAAGGAAAAGATTCAAAGATTCTCCGCCTTCGTGGAGCTTATATTCTAGCAAAGGTAGGATGATACCCTAAAGAAGCAAAATATTTAGCATATCAAGTAATGATAAACGCAATGGAGAAAAATAAAGCAAATTATTCAAGTAGCTGCAAACCGAAAACAAGCTCAAATAGCAGAAGGATGGATAGGTAAGTCGTAGTCTATTCAGACAATGGTGTGGTGTACAGCAACAAAAACAAAGAGCTATTGATGCATGCGATGTGGATGAAGCTCATAGACCTTACATTGAGCAAAAGAAGCCAGACACAGAAGAGGACATGCTGAAAGCTTCCATTACGACGTTCAAAAAAACAAAACTAAGAGATGGTGATTAAACTCAGAAGAGCAATTGCGTGCGGGGGTAATTACCTGACAAGAGCCAAAAGAAACTTTTGGGGGTGCTGAGAATATTCTGTCTCCATCTGGGTGGCGGTCATATAGAGTATACTTATGTAAACATTTGTCAAAGTGGTATTGGTCCGGGAAGTGCATTTTATCATATGTACCTTGCCTCTCAATTCTAAAAATATTTTAAATAGCTAAATACAGCAGCAAAGTTGAAATGGGGGCCTGGTGGATAGGTTAGCAGAGTTCCTAGCACAGAGTAGAAAAAATCTAATTCGTGTTCAGTATATTGGACCATTATCTGATGGCTTTCAGAAACCACAGGGTGTGCAGCAGGGAGCAGAAGACCCTCTCTTGCCTTTTTGGGTGTCTCTGTTCAGGTTCCCTCAACTAATCTTGAGAACCTGATACCTCTCGAGGAGGCAATTAGGGAAGGCTGTTCTTTAAGTGCCTTAACATTGGTCCTGAAATGTAGCTCATCAGTGAGCCTGGAAAGTTTCTGGTGGGACCACTCCAATGTGCTCTGCACCGTAAGTCCTAATCTCATGCCCCTGAGATTGTAGTGACAAAGATATATAACATTTTCCTATGCAAGGGGCTTGAATTATCCCAGGGATAATGGAAAGGTATTTTTCATCTTCAGGGTGTTAATGAATATAAATGGGATTCACGGCCCATTTCTCTGCTTTTTGTTCCCTCCGGAGAGTGAGATCAAAGGAGGAAAATTTCCAGAGGCAGAAGGGGAGGAGAGCCCCACATTCAACCCTCCCACCCAGGACACCCCCAAGAATAAGGAAGACTGCAACAATCTCAATGCCTTTCCTTTATGCCTAACTGGTCAAAAATTCCTCTAAGTAGAAAGTAATTGATTTAGCACATGTTACAAGATTTTTTAGCTCCAAGGAATGGCTAACCAACAAACTTTCCCAAGTGAAGTAGAACCCAATAAAATCACTTTTCTAAGATAGAGTACTTTTCTCTCTGCTCGTGGCTTTCTTCTAGGCAGTAAGGAAGGTGTTGTCTTGGTCCAAATTAGTCCACATGCTTCGGGGAAATAATTCTGTCATCTCCCCAACTCTCATGCTCTGGTTATGATTGCCTCTGTGTAAAGACCCTATCTCCAAATAAGGTCACATCTGAGCTACTAAGGGTTAGGAATTCAACATATGTAAATTTTAGGGAACACAGTACAACCCATAGTATGCAGCTAGGGGCTTTTGGATGGGGTGGGTCTATCTAACCCCAATTCCTCCATTCTTTCCCTTTAACAACAGACAGACTACCCTGATACCAACTCCTAGCTACCTTCTCTCACCATCCCTTCTTTCAGCAAATATTTATTGACTGCATACTATATATCAGTCATAGTAGTAGGAGGTGGGCAAGAGTAGCCATACTACCCCCCACCCCCACCCTCTCAAAGTCTGCAGTCTCCCAGGGCAAACCAGACAGGAAGACCAAACTCTTTTGAGTCAAAAGTATTTGTGAAACCCACTGAGGTAAATGGAAGAGGCTACTTGTGGCTGGCGGAAGCAGATGGACTCAGGACCCACTTAGCTACCCCCAGAGCTGAGGAACTCAATATCTCAGCCCTCCTCCAACCCACTCAGAGCCTGCCAGCTGCCAAGCTCTGAGGTAAGCAGTCAATTACCACATAGTATGATCAGCTCTGGGATCAGAGAAGCCCAGGAAATTTGAAGGATTGTAGAGGAGACCCAACCCTCCTTAGGAAACTCAGAAAGACTTCCTGGTTAAGGGAAAAGGCATTCATGGTAGTTATTAATTGGTCATTAGTGTTGTTACCAATACCCTATTCTCCTTTCTTTCTAACCATCCAGAAACAGCACTTCCTCATATCCTTTAAAATAGTTTCTCGGTTAGCTTTTGCTGTGTAACAAACCATCCCAAAACTTAGTGGCCTAAAACAACAACCATTCATTGTTCTATGAGTTGGCAGTTTGGGCTGGCTTCATCTGGACATTCCTTCAGCTGGTCTCACATATATTCTCCTGCAGCTACAGTCAGCTAAACGGTTCACTGGGGGCCAGTTGATATAACATAGCGTTACTCACATATCTGATGGTTGGTATTGACTGTCAGCTAGAGAGACAGGGGTGACTGAGCCATGTGTCTTCAGTAGTCTAAGCTGGGCTTATTCACATGGTAGTGATTAAAGGGAACATGCAACGTGGTAAAGAAATATGAGATTTGACCCAAACAGGTGCCTGTCCATGCTTGGATGCTCCCTACATCATTCTCTCTAATCCCTGCATCATTCCCCTGATATCTTCTCTGTTGAAGCTGACCTTCAGCTTTGGTATCCCAGTTACTGTCCACCTCCTCTTCGTTCTCTGCTCTCCATCTTCTAGCCTCCTGCTTCCTATGTCAAGGTTAGAGCTACCCCTTAAGATATCCATTCCTGTCTTTGTCTTTGGGCACCTTACCCATTGGACAGCCTCAATGAAGAGAGCCTGGATCTGTACCCACCTTGACTCCAGCCTGAGTGGGGAAGCTCCAGGATAAGGGTTCAGCAAGGACTCCATGCATGTTATTAGAGTTCAGTAGAGCAGAGGCCCCTGTGAAGGGACAAGATCTGTGAAGACTTGTGGAAAGAGATAGATTCATGTTCATCTTGAAGGCTTACCTAAGGAAGCAAAGGGATCTAGGGCACTATTTCCTCCCAGTGATTTGTGAAAACACTCATTCTGTGAGATACTGATAGGTAAGAATTACAGGGAAAGGAGGGTCTTATGTCAGAAGAGGTTTTGGAAGTACTGGTTAGAGAAAATTAAATAGGTACATTACTGTAAGATGCCTCAGAACCTTTCCTGTGCTAACATGCATTGTTCTATCTCTCAGAGGAGAGCAGAATGTATAGTGTTCCTCAGACTTGTAGACATTTAGAACCCTATTCTCATCACTGAGCATCTCTATTTACTGGTGTACCACAAAACAAAGACTTCGTAAGAGCAAAGGCTGCAGTCTGGGCTTGGCAATATGTTTTTGAAAACAGCAAGCCAACTCCTCTAGAGCAGAGGGTTGGGAAAGATGAGTAGAGAAAAAACTGGAGGGATACATTGAGGCTAGACCACAAGCCAGCCCTGGATCTAGATCCACGGAGATTCACCATCATTACCACCACCACCACCATCATCAACATGATCACTGTCATCATCACAGCCATCATCATCATCATCATCATCACCGTCATCATCATCAACGCCACCACCATCATCATTACCTTCATCATTATCATCAACACTCCCACCATTATTATCATCATTATCACCACCACCACCATCATCAACATCATCACTGTCATCATCACAGCCATCATCATCGTCATCATCATCACCATCATCATCATCACCACCACCATCATCATTACCTTCATCATTATCATCAACACTCCCACCATTATTATCATCATTATCACCACCACCACCATCATCAACATCATCACTGTCATCATCACAGCCATCATCATCGTCATCATCATCACCATCATCATCAACACCACCACCATCATCATCATCATCACCATCATCACTACCATCATCATCACCATCTTTATCATTGTCAACACGATCACCACCATCATTACCATAATCATCATCATCAACACTCCCACCACCATCATCATCACCACCGCCACCATCATCACCACCACCGTCCCCATCATCATCATCATCATTAGCAAAAGTTTCTTCTGAAGAGCTCTGTGATTCTGAATTGTACCTAGGAAAAGAGCACTGGGCTGGGGTCAGACACATATATTTTAGTCCCAACTTTATCAATAACTGCACATTTTTGTATAGTTTTCAGAAGTCACTTAGTCTCACTAAGCCTTAATTTCCTCATCTGGAAAATGAAGTGTGAAACCTAAATTAAAAGAATGAATGAGAAAATAATGCTCTATCAATACTAAGCAGTGAGGATATTCTGTTCTCAATATTCTGTGCCTTCCTGAGTACCTTGTGCCTGATTTCTCAGGAGTATTACCTAAAGTCAGACTTTAACTCTTGTGACACACTTACTATTTCAACATCCCTCTATCCCCGTGTGGTGGGAAAAATGTGTATTGAGGCTTCCCAGGTTCTGTGACTTCAGGTGAGTTAATGTCCTTCTCTGAACCTGTTTCCTTATGTGGAAAATGAGATCAGATGTGAGTATTCAATGAGATCATGAATGTTAACTGCTTGATGTCTAGAAAGTACTCCATGGGTGTTCATGCTGTCTCCCTCATGACTCCCTTAAGAGGGTATTAACATGAAACATCCAATATAATGTGAACACTACAACCCAAAGAGGAGAATGACTTGTGCTGGCTTGCACAGGGAAATCCTGGATGAACTTAGACTGGGGTACAGGTCTCCTGACTACAGGGACTTCTGGATTAGACCACAGCAGCCCAAGAAGAGAGTAACTCCCTCTTTCCTCATTTCCAATGTATGAATGAATAAGAACTCCTGCAAGAAAGCTCCTGGTGCAGACAGCTCTTAGAAGAGAAAAGGAGTCCCCGCAGCTGGAGACACAGGGAGGGAGAGGAACGGTGTTATCTTGCCAAACATACATATGAAAGCGTCATTTATCTGCACTTGCCTCAATTACAAATAGAACTTTCCTTTCCAACCAAAGTTACTTCAATAGCCTGCCTGATGTCCTATGGAAGGGATATGTGCCTTGCATGCATGAGTTGTTATCGATTTCCCCACAAAGGCCAATTTGGGGACGCGAGACAGCGTGAGCAGAAAAGTTAAAACAAAATGCTAGCTAAACAGCCGTACACAAAGGGAGCATGTTTCCATCCATCGGTAGGTAAATGGGAGGCTGGAGCACTGATTGTGGGCTGATCCTCTCAGGCAGAGAGGCAGGGTTCCAAGCCCACCATGTAAATTGTGGCTCTGGAAGGGCACAGTGGGGGGCAGTGTTGTAAGAGAAGAAGAATGCTGGTCCAGAAATAGAGAGACCTGAATTGGAGTCCCAGATCTGCCAACAGCTCACCCAAGCTCTTTAAATCAATCTAGTTCCCCAGTACATCATGCAAAGCGCAAAGGAAGGTGTGTAGGAAAAGATCATCACAATCACTACAATTATTAGTAATTGCTTTTATGCATTTATTGAGTTCCTACTGTGTGCCAGGCATGGTGCTAGGTAGAGACATGGTCCTGGCTATCTCCACATGTAGAACCTGGTAGAAGAGACTGGGAGTAAACATTTAATTACATGTCCTATAAAATTTTTACATTTATACCATTTCAAATTGAATGGTGGTAACCAGGGCTGGGTGTAGGAGAAATAGGGAGAGGTTGGTAAAAGGTTACCAACTTTCAGTTATGAGATAACTAAGGTCTCAGGAGCTAAGGCACATCATGGTGACTGTAGCTGATACTGTATCATATAAATCAAATTTGGTAGGAGAGTAAAACTCAAGTGTTCTCACACACACAAAAGGTAAATATGGGAGCTGATGGAGGTGTTAATTAACTCGACAGTGGGAATCTTCACAATGTATATGTATATCAAATCATCACTTTAAAGACATTACAATTTTTATTTGCCAGTTATACCTCAATGAAGCTGGGGGAAAAAAGAGTGAACTAAGCAAAAAGATTGGTGGGAAAAAAAATAAGACGAGAATTTTCAAGTAAAGGGAATATAAGTCAGACCCTGTGTTGAGCTCTTTATTTACATAATCACATTTCAACAATCCTTTGAAGTTGGTTCTATGATTATCCCCAATTTACGAATGAAGACCTGGGTCAGAAATGGCTAGGCCAGTCTGTCCCAAAGCACACACGTGATTTGCATAAGTGGTGCACATGGGAGACTAGATCTTGAAGCCAGGAATGTTGGACTCCAAAGCCTATTGCCTTGCTTGCTGCATGCTACCATCTCCCAGACAACCTAGATCATCTTCCCCCTCCCCCTGGTCCTCACACTCACACCCTCTCTCTCCCTATAATTAACTATTGTGTTATGAAATGAATACTACATAACCAGCAATCTCAGAATGCCAACGGCCTGCAACACTTGTAGGTAAGCAAGCATTCAGCTGGGATCTCTAGCCTCAACTGGGCTTGGCTCCTGGCTCTGGACTGAGTTCAAGTGTGCTACATATGCCTTCATTCTGGACCCACAGGCCATCCAGGGAATATTCGTTCCAGTAGTGGATTACGGGAGTACAAGTGGAGGACCTAAACCACGCAAGCACATTCAAAGACTCTGCTCATATCATGTCCACCAGTATTCCATTGGCCAATGCAAGTCATCTGGCCAAGCCCAGAAAACATTGTTTGGAAAAATATATTCTGCAAACTCTAGTGAGAAATACCACAAAGTCACATGGCAAAAGACATGTGTGTCTAATGGATTTATGTTATCCAATCGACCATGCGCTCTGACACCGTGGCTCTTGAACGCAATGCTAATGATGTTCCCCTGGCCTCCACATTGGGAAAGGGAGGAAACGACCCCCTATTCATATCTGTACCTGGGTTTCCCCGTCTGCAGAGGTGCAGGGATGATCCGTGAAGACCTCTCCGACTTCCATACTCCCCTTTCTGAGGCCACAGGGTTGGGGGGCTATAGTTGATTGAGTGAGTCTGAGAATTGACGGTAGGTTGACCAACATGAAAAGCTGGGCTTGGGGAGACTCCTGGGAGAGTTTCTGTCCTGCAGAAGGAAGGATCTGGGCCCATCAGCTCAACCAAGGCCTGGCTCTCAGAGACGTGGAATGACTCTGCGTATACCCTGATGGCTGCCTCTGTCTGGACCAGCAGCCCGGGCCCATGTTTAAATCCTAAGGACAGAGGAGGAGATTGGTTTTATTAAAAAAAAAAAAATTCAGAGATGGTCACTAAACTCTGCAGTATATTGGGACGCAAACAACATTACTTTGTCCCCCTGCCCCTCCACAGAGCGCGACCCAAATGAGGAGCCACGTGCTCCCCTCACCAGGGTTCCCCTCACCAGGGTTCACTCCTAGGAGGTATACTCTTCCCCAGAGGTTGTTTGGTCCAAGTTCCCTTAAGGAAACCTCTCAGTGGGAGTGAAGAACCACTGACCAGCTGCCCTGACCAGAACATTTCAGGAAAATTCCATGTGTCACTGCCTTTTAGATATCATTTCCGTTCCTCTCCACTGACAAGCAATGACTGAACATCACAGAATGAGAATCTGAGAGGAGGTCAGAAGACCTTTCCTCATGGGCCCCAGTCAAGCCTGTCTCTGCCATGGCGCCTACATCACAGAGGATTCTGGGAAAGCCACGTCACTTCCTCTAACCCTGACCTCTTCATTTGTAAAAGGAGGCACGTAAATCTTCGGTGCTGGATTACTCTTCAGGAGGAAATATACTGGATAAAACATGGCTGGCACAAGGGATCTGCTCCATAGGCCGCCGCGGTGACAGGAGGAGGCCAGTGGTGACCGCCTGGGCGCGGTCAATTTCATAGTGCCCCTCCCGAGGTGCTATCTAGATGGAATGATAGTTTGTTGTCGCCCATCAGAGTGAACTGAGGTATGAGGAGCTGAATGGAGGAAATTTGTATTTTGGCAATGATCCCTGCCCATCTTGAAACCACGGTATGAAGACAGCCATTCTAGAGTTAATAGAGATAAATTCTCATTATTAATATAGGATAAGTAAACCTTGTAATTAGCACATAGCACACAGCAATTAATATCCATCTCGGGCATTGTGGTAGACTACAATAGATTAACAGCCCCAATTTTTCACCAATCCCTATATCTATGCACCTTGACAATGACTTTGGGTAGCTCCTCTTAAGAAGAGGCGGAGCCTAGTTTGCACTCCTTGAAGCTGAGCCCAGCCACACGAATTTCTTGGAATGAGGTAGATACACAGTGTGCCCCTTCTGAACCCAGGCCGCAAGAAAACTTTGGTGCTTCCGCTCACTCGTAGACCCCTGCTCTTCCTACAAGAACGTCTCAGACAAGCCTGCCAGTCCCACAATAAGGAGGAGGCACTCCGAGAGAGACCCTCCCAGCTACACGGACTCAGGCCAGCCCAGCCAGAGCAGGGACCCCGGGCAATCACACGTGCATGAGACAGCCCGGTCAGCGTCAGCCAAACCAACCCAGATCGGCCAAACTAACCACCCCAGCACACGTGCAATAAAGTCTCCTGTGCCAGCAAAGTTTTATAGTTGCCTGTCGCGTGGCATTATTATTGTAGCAATAAATAACAAGACGCACACTAATATAGATCCATTGGCCATGGCTGTCTGGAGTTTCGTGTTAAGAAAGATTCACATCCAGGCTAAGCAGAGGAAAGTAGCATAATGGAGATCATGAACAGAGAAATAGGGAGAGACAAAATACACGAAATATATTTTCCATTTCTGAGTGGCATTTAGCGAAACAGATATTTTTGGTTGGAGATAATTTTGCCTGTCTGCAGGCCCAACTTCCCAATAAGAATTAGAATTAAAATAAAATCTAGAGGATCTGTTTATTTCTTTGTAAACACCCTTGCCTGGAGTCAATTTCAAGATGGATCAATCACACGTTGCTTACTGGGAACTAATGCCAGCATCCATCTATTGATCGTTGTCCATATTTTTATTCACTATCTTCCCTCTCTCTCTTTCTCCCTCTAATTCTCTCTCTCTCTATCTCCCCCCATCTCCCTACAATAATCTTGTAACAGATATTTAACAACTGGAACGCTTACAGGTGAGGGTAACCACGATTCCATATTCATACCCTTTTTGAAATGAAAGAAAAAGGACACAAAAATCCTCATCATTGACTTGAAATCTCTGAAGACGTCTCACAGAGCACAACAAGGTTGTGTGTCTCCAGAGGGTTAAACCAAGAGGTCAGGGTTATAAGATAAGTTCTAAGACAACAGGTTTCCTCTCCTCCACAGAAGAAAACCTTTCTAACAACCAGAGCTCAACGCCAAGGAGACTTGCTCAAGGCAGCCTTTACCGCCCACCCCCATGTCAGCTCTGAACCTACTTTCTATAAACTTTCATACCTCCCTGTCCTTTGCCTGTCCGCAGATTTCGGGTGTAGATCTGCATGTTTACTTAATTGTATCTGTCTATTCATTGGGCTTAAGCTCCAGGGCAGAGGCGGTATCTGTTTTGCAAGACTTGCACAGGGACAAGCACCTGAATTCTGCCTAAAAACCAGGGCAGACTTAGCAGAGGTGCCAGTCCTGCAGTTCAGCCTTAGAGACAGCACGGGTATTATCCGCTTGCATCGTGGGAAGGGAGGGGAGAAGGGCATTCCTGACCAAGGGAATAACACAGGTAAAGGTAGGGGGAGTAATAAGCCCCAAGTAAGTGGGGGTGGAAAGTGCCAGCGGGATGCAGTAGATAAGGACCAGAAAGGCTTCCGATGTCCCTGGCTTCATATTCTACAGCTCTGTGAGTTTTACCAGCATCTTTAGAAAAGCCCAATCACTAATAGAGCCGTTATACTAAGAAAGTATGTCACCTGGGGTCTAAGGAGATAGTTAGCAAGAAAATCCATACGACCCTGGCAAAGTCACATGCAGAATATTGCATTTCGTTCGGGGGCACCTCATTACCAGGCCACAGCAGACAAATTGGAGGCAGTTCAAAAGCGAACAAGAAAAAATGATTAGGGGAATGGAGAAATTGATCAAGGCAGAAGGATTAGAGGAAATGAATGCATGTGCATGTGTGCGCATGCGTGCCTGTGTGTGTGCACGTGTGTGTGTGTGTGTGTCTATGTGTGTGCATGTGTGTGGAAGCTAGGAGGGGCCAGGGCAGCAGAAGGCAGCATTGTGCAGGAGAAGAGGGCAGGGAAGGAGGAGGGAGCCTGGGACAGAGCACGGGGCTGGCGTGGGGGCCGAGCAGGGCACAGGAGCAGGGCGAAGGTGGGAAAGCGGTCATCCAGCTTGAGAGTGGAGCTGGAAAGGGGCACCTGGGTGTGTGACAGAGTTGTCCTCTGTTGCTGGCTGCCAGGATCTACCTGGGGATTCGCCCTTATGCTGTAGGGCCTGGCATGGCTCCTTGAAAGATTCCTCGGTCGTGGGAAGTACTTGGAGAGCGGAGAGCTCAAGAGAACAGGTTCGGGGCTTTGAATCCACCTTCTGCCATCACGCCTTCTGTGTGAAGCTAAGCAAGGCTCTCAGCGAGGACGCTCAGCACTCACGGGCCCACACCGCTGCTTCCTGCCTTCCTCGGAGGCATGCGTGGCCTCCCTGCCGATGTAGCTGAGGGCCCATTTTCTCTCCTCGCCTGGCCCAGTCCAGGCCCTAACGGGAGGGGCTCATCCCTCTCAGTGACCTCAGGTCTCCCAAGTCCGATCCGAGACTCCTCTTAGAGACGTGGACCTGAAAGTCACTATGCAACACCCCCCTCTGGGCCCTGGACAGCCCCGGGAGGGCCCACGTCCCCGGGGAGGACCTTGAGTTGGGGCCCAAGTCCCATCTGGAATCCACCAGTGACCAGCTGCATGAAGTCAGAGGCATCGCTGAACCTCTCGGACTCAGTCATCCATCCACGCAGGGGGCCGGGTGGGGTCTGCCGCTGCAGGTGGCTGTGTAGACGGAGTCCGCGTGGGAGGGACACAAGGATCACCCCCGGGTACAACTTCTCTTGCTGGGAGCTCAGCTCCTTTTCTTAACCAAGGGCTCGCCTGGTCCGGCGGGCTCGGGCTGCACGCCTCCCAGGCGCCTGGAGCCTCCTCCTCTGTGTTGACCGCAGTCTGTTTCTTACTCAGCTTCCAAGGACTGTCTCTCCATACACATCTCCTAGGCCTAGACCATGGCTCTAACTCAGTGGCACATTTCCACCCAATTTGGCCTCCATGCCCGTTGCTCATCCACAGATGGGTCTTCCTGAAGCACAAGGTCCAAGTACATCACTCTTTCAATGGCTTCTCATAGACAGCACCAAATGTAAATGCTTCGGCCTGGCATGCAGCAGCCCTGACCTAGCCCTGGGGCTCCTTCCTCCCTGTGACTCTTTCCATCTGCGCCTCCACTCCCTGCCAACCCCCTACACACACACACACACACACACACACACATGCACGCACGCACGCACAGCCGACCCTCTAACCACAGCTAACTTCCCACTGGTTCCTGAACTTGCCATGTGCCCTTCACTTCCTGACTTGAGCTCACACCGTTCCATCGCCCCGAATGCCCCAACCCCCCCACAGTGGTAGGTTACCCCATCTTCCAAGCCCCTCAGCTCTTTGTCTATGTTCTAATCATTTACTCTCACATTCGGCAAATGTTAGAGCCTCTACCTTGTGCCATTTGCAATTTGGAGATGATGCCTCTCTCTTCAACTAAGCTGTGAGCCCCCCAAGGCCGGGAATTAATTGGGTCTCTTCACCTTTGGGTCCCGGGATAGATATGCCCTGAGATGGAGCAGATCTCAGGTCATGGAAGCAAGAGAAGATGGCACAAAGCAGGGACTGCATGGAATCCATGACCGTGGTATGCTGGGGTATCAGCGCAAGGCCGGAGTCTGGAGCTAGGATCTGGAGAGCCTTGAATGCCACACTCAGAAGTTCCATTGTTATCCTAGAAGCATCAGAGAGCCTCATGGAGCTGCTTTCTGTGGCCCTAAGGTACCACTTTCTCTCTGCATCTTTGTACCTGCCATTCCTCTTGGCCAGAATACTCTTTCCCTATTCCCTCCCTGGGATAACTCCTCATCATCCCCACAGAACTCCAAGGAAACATCACTTCCCCAAGAGGTCCTTCCTAACTCTTCCCCTGGATTCGCTCCAATGTTCCTGTCTGGTCGTGGGCGGCTGTTGTTGCTTATTTCATGAAAGCCTGGTTGATAAAGTCTCCTCCTCCCTGTGGTGGGCCCACGGGGTAGAAGGCAGCAATATCTCCCCCAGGTAGTGGATGAAGGAAGGCTTCCCGGAGGAGGGGGGCTCATAGGATGAGCAGGAGTTAATCAGGCAAAGAGGGACAGAGATGAGTCTGCATGGAGACATGCTCCCCCGGCAGGTAACAAAGGAGCCCAGGAGGCTGAGTAAGGGTGCACAGAATGTGCACTTGAGCGGACAGGTGGGGGGTCTCCCTCGACTCTCAGATTCGTAATCAAACAACACATTCTTAGAATTCCACTGGCCTCCATTAGCTCCTATCTCAGGGACGGGCCAACTACCACCTGCCTGTTCTTGTAAATAAAGTTTTATTGGAACACAGCCGTGCCCATTTGCTTGGGGCCTGGGCCCGGCTGCTTTCCTGCCAAATGGCAGAGTTAAGTGTTTACAGTGATACTATGTGGCCCGTGAAGCCAACATTATTTACTCTCTGGCCCTTTCCAGAGAATTTTGCCAAATTCTGGTCCACGAGAAAGAAAGCAACGTGGGTTTCTGGGTCAGATCAAGCTTCGAACCTCGCCTCTGCCACTTGCCAGCAATCTACACGAGCCATTAGCCAAGTTAAGGAAGAGTCGCACCGGAATAGGCTGTGGGCCTACCTAGAGATGCCGGGTGACCTTCTGGAAGGGGGAAATGTGCCTCCGCAACATGGGGGAACCACAGCACCCCACACCCGGGGCCTCGCTGGAAATGACCAAGTGCCCGGCTCAGCGCCCAGCAGACAGAGACAGAGACCGACAGAGACAGAGACGGAGACAGAGACAGAGGGAAATCAGGAAACGCTGAAACCAGGCACGATTGCTTGCGGGGTCTAGCACAACCAGCTCTCTATTTGGAGCCCCTAGAGGCTGCCTTTCCTTCCCCCCAAGCCAGAACCAGCCTCCCTCTCCAGAGTGGGCTCCTAACTCTGTGCCTGTTCCAAACAGGGTCGCCTCCCGTCTGCAGAAGGTTAAACGCAGCAGCCTCTACACGCAGCCCCGGCTGCCAGCACTGGGAGCGAGATCTTCTGTCCGCATGTCCTGAAATTCTTTGGGAAGTTTGACAGGATTAAGGGGATTAATACATTAAAGCATTATTACAGCATTCACAGGGGATTTTCCAAAGACTTTACACCACGATCTATTTGTCCTGTTACATAAAACTTGCATTAATAGGCTGATGGCAAGGGAAAAAAATATCTGTGGAATCAATAACCTTATTTTTTGGTAAACACATTTAGCCGGCCAAGCCGATCATTAAGGCCTGCAGACCCTCCACGGCGCATGTCAATGAAATTATCCCTGGAGAATCCATTTGCCAATTAAGTCCAGAGCTTGTCCATGTCCTCCAGCCCACTGATGGCAGGGGGCAGGAGAGAGAGCGGCCACCTCTGCCCTTCCCGCCTCCCCCCTCCCCGCCCCCACCAGGCCTGCTGACCCAGCACACCCATCGCCCTGAGTCCCTGGTTCCCCGTGGAGGGAAGGCTGGGGAGCAAAGGCCATTATGAAAAGCAGAGGGATGGGCTGGGCTGCAGAGCACTTTGGGTTCCCTGGACCCCAGGAGGGCGTAGGGGAAACCCAACCGGGATCTCCCTCTGCATGTGGACCCAAGGGGCTCTTTCCTTTGTGTTGCTGCCCTCCGAGAGTCCAAGAGGCCTCCCTTTTGCTTCTCCTGTCAGTGACTTCCCCTCTCTGCAAACCACAAAGAATAAGGTAGCAACATAAAGATTGTAGCTCACACTTATGTGGCATGAGCTGATTGCCAGGCACCACACTAAGCACTCCATACGCATTAACCCATCCAACAACGGCATTGGCCTCTGGAGGGAGGTCCTCTTATTAATCCCATTTTGCAGATGCGAAAGTTGAGAGGGAAAGAAAGATAAAATGCTTGCACAAGCTCACGCAGCTCTTAAGTAACAGACCTGGGATTTGACTCCCCGCCACCAGGGGGCAGAGCGTCAGCAGACGACCAGAATGTTGTATGCATCCAGTTACCTCACTTGAGTGGCCGCCGAGCATCTGAGACCTTGTGTTATCACTCTCATTCCACGCAGAAACCCTTTGGCATACCTGTCATTCTAGAGTTCCCATTTTTTAGAAACTGGGACTGGGAATGTTTAGAAACATTCCAAGAAACTGAGGCTCAGGGGCACCTGGGTGGTTCAGTGGGTTAAGCCTCTGCCTTCAGCTCAGGTCATGATCCCAGGGTCCTGGGATCAAGCCCCGCATCGGGCTCTCTGCTCAGCAGGGAGCCTGCCCCCCCCCTCTCTCTCTGCCTGCCTCTCTGCCTACTTGTGATCTCTCTCTCTGTGTCAACTAAATAAATAAAAACCTTTAAAAAAAAAGAAAAGAAAAGAAACTGAGGCTCAGAGAGCTGGAAAAGCCACTGGCCTAAGGGCACATAACTGGCAAACGCTTTAAAGATTTAAACCCAGGCCTTCTGAACCCAGCACCCAGACTTGTGACTAGACACACGCCCTTCTGATCTCAAAGCACAGCCATGAGAAGAGACTCAGGAATCTTGACAACACACTCAGGAGCCACCCCAAGCCCCGGAGATGACAAGAGGGAAGCCCCCTCTTCCCCAGGAGAATGTTGGCCCAAGGGCTGAGCTCCAAGGCTGGCAGCGAACAAGGACAAAGACACGTCTGGGCTGTATACGCTCGCCTTGGGGGTCCTGGAGAACAAGGTCTGCTCTTCTGGGCACTAGGTGTTCCCAGACTTAGCCCAGAGCCCGGCATGCTGTAAGATCTTTGTTAAATGTACCATTGAATGAATTCCCATTTTAGAAATAAGGAGACCAAACTTCAGATAGGTAAGGTGACCTGTTGGAAACTCCTATACCTAGGGTACGCTAAGCTAAGATTTGGACTTGTTCTTCCCTTCTTAGGTTTCTTTGTCTCTGGTCACAGTCCTCCCTACTCGTGCTTCTCCCCTCCACATACATGTGCAAACACACACACACACACACACACACACACCCTAAGCTTTGACCACATCAAATGGATCTACACTTCTGGAAGGCAACATACTCTCACTCATTAGTAGGCCTTGACCTAAGCAGCTCCCCCTGCCTGATACATCCTTCCCCAAGCTCCCTGGCACTGGGAAGATTCCTAGTGGTCCTCGGAGTCTCCCAATAGCTGTCACCTCTGCTAGGAAACCTTCCCAGGCCTTGAAGTCAGGTTGGATCACAGGTCCCATCTCTTGGCTGTCACAGCCCCCTGGGCTTGCCCTTCCACCAACACCCTGCATTGTGATTGCCTGTCCCCTCCGGGTTGGGCCTCCTGGGCACTGGGTCTGTGATTTGTCCCCCTTCACCCACACACATGCCCAGCTTTGAGTTTTAATAAATAGGTGGTGCATGAGCAAACACAGTCTAGCATTTTACACATACACACACACACACACACACACACACACACATACTGAGGGCTACTTATTGAGATATCAATTTATGTTTTGTCTTTGCTGTTAATTGTATTAGTTATCTACTCTGCAACAAATTACCCTGAAAACTTAGTGGCTTAAAATAACAACAACACTTTTATTAGCTCACACAGTTTCTGTGGATCAGGAATCCGGGAAGAGCTTAGCTGGGGGGTTCTGGCTTCAGGTCGCTCATGAAGTTACAGTCAAGACGTTGGCTAGAGCTGCAATCCATCTGAAGCCTTGACTTGGCCTGGAAAGTCTGCTTCCAAGATGGCGCCTCCAATGGCCATTGGCAGGAGGCCTTACTTCCTCCCACGTGGACCTCTCCATGGGACCACTTGAGTGTCCTCATCACATGACAACTAGCTTCCCCCAGAGTGAGCGCTTCCAGAGAGAGCAAGGGGGAAGCCAAATACTTTCCAGGGCCTACACCATCCCTTCTACCACATTTTCTTCATTAGAATCAAGTCGTTGAGTCCATACTCCAGAGGGAAATTCAGCTCCACCTGTTGGGGGAGGAGTGTCAGGGAATTCATGGATATATTTTTTTAAAGATTTATTTATTTGAGGCGGAGAGAGAGAGAGAAAGTGCAAATGGGGAGAGGAGGGGCAGAGAGAGAGAAAATCTTCATGAAGACTCTCCACTGAGCCTGAAGCCGATCCCAGGACCCTGAGATCATGACCTGAGCTGAAATGCAGTCGGCCGCTTAACCGACTGAGCCACCCGAGTGCCCCTGAATTCGTGGATGCTTTTTAAAACTTTCACACTATCTGCTGATAGAGTATCAGCAAGCAGGAGAGACCTTTTCCCTTGTTCCCTTCCAAATAGGCAGTCAAATCTGAGGATTCTGAGTCCGAATGCCCTTGCCAGAGAGGATGCTTAACAGTCTGAGTTTCAAAACACAAAACCAAAATCACTTGGAAGAGACTAATCTCACTCCTTGCCCCCCTTTGCTGACCCTGAAAGAGAAAGGATCTCTCCAGAACTGAATGGGGACAGGGATGGGGGAATGGATTCCTTCGCCCAAATTCCAGCTCCGGCGTATGGGAGCCCGGTCACTGCTCACACACCATGCCTCCGGTGGGATGCTGCAGGATGCTGGTGGAGGGGGCTGCTAAGGACTGAGTAAGGCCTCAAGGGTAGCAGTAGGGGGTCTCTGGGGCAGAGACCGCCATCCACCGGGAGGCCCCCGGAGGACCCTGAAGAAGCCCCCATGCCCCCAGACAACAAAGCCAGACCTGACCACAGCAGCATCCTATCGCCAAAACTGTCCTAGTACCTTAGAGCCCATCAGAGGCTAAAGCCCCTTGCCCATTTCTAGGTGCCCGGGCCCAGGGAAGCCCCACACCCCTGCCCATTCTGGTCTGCCCATAAGGAAGGATAGGGTGGTGCCCTATGCAGGCTGACATTGGCATTGAAATTCTCTCCATCGTACAGAGTGGGGCTTGGGGAAAAGATGTAATTTTCTTCATCACAAATAAAATACCTGAAAAGCTCGTTCAGCATTGTGGTCTTTGTACACTCTGCTGAAATTCGGGCAGCATTTTAGTTAAACAAACAAACAACAACAACAACAACAAACCCCAAGCAGGAAGAAGGGAAAGAATTAATATTTACTATGTGCCAGGAAACTGATACATGTGCTCATTTACTCCTCATGATGGGGGGTCCTTACACCCATTTTACGGATGGGAATCAGACTGGAGATGTCTCAAATGCCTTGTATGTGTCAGGCAGTTCTGGAATCTTCCATCCACTCTGCAGTGAGGAATTGTTATCCAGGTATTATAGGTGAGGCAGCAGAGGCTCAGAGAGGAGTTGAACAGTGGCCCAAGGACCCAGGGAGTGACAGAGGCTGACCATGCTGTCTCTCCTTGCTGAGAAGCACTCCAGAAAGAATCTTCTGTTAGCACATCCTCATCATTCTGTCAAAGAATCAGCGCCCCTCCCCTGCCGCAGTCCTCTGCCCTCTACCGCCGCCCTCTCCCGGGAGGACCTCACGGCTTCCTGAGGAGTGTTTCGGGAAGAAGGGACGGGGGACGGGCACACCCGCCATCTCATGGGGACAGCAGAGACCCACCGGCAGCTCGGAGGAGTGAGTCTGTGGTAATTTGACAGGATTAAGGGGATTAATACATTAATGCATTATTAGCGCTTTTATAGGAGATTTTCAAAGAGCTGAGTGCTCCGATCCCTGTGTCCTGTTGTATAAACTGGCGGTAATTGCCTTAATTGGCCCATTGTTGCTGATGGAAGCACACGAGGAGCCGGCCTGCTCGTCTCCGGGCCTGTGGTTCCCAGTCTGGTCACAGCTCCAGGCCACGCCGAGAAGTCCAGGGGACAGGGAGTCTAGGCGTGGACTTGCAAACACCCTGCTCCGTGAGAGGGGCCGACCAGTGTCTCTGGGCACTGTGGCGTGGAGCAGAAGACCCTGGTTCCAGCCCCAACTGTACGGCTTCCCAGCCAGTGACCTGGCCTTCTTGAGACTCAGTTTCCACACCTGCCGGCGTGGGGGTCATTTCGTCCAGCTCGCAGGGCTGCTGAGAGAGCGCACTGAGCCGCTGTGGCTAGGCACGCTCGGGCCTGTGCCAAGGAAGGGTTATCCCTTCCCGGACGGACTGAGTTGGTGATTTTGCCTCTTGGTGTCTCTCTGCAGGCGGGCAATAACACTCCCCGGAGGGAGAGCAGGTGGAATGTGCTAGAGCGCCCACCAGCGAGATGAGGGTGGTGCGTGGCGAGCTGTGCAGGGAACCAGCGCCTTCCAGCGGAGACTCAGACACCGCGGCGTCCCTCCCGCTGGCGGGGTAGCAGGTCATGTGGGAAGTCACCCAGGGACTGTGGATCCTGGTTCCTTGGAGTTGAATGGTCTTTGCTAATTAAGCGCCTGGTTGGACCCCCTACAGGAGGTGTGCGTCTGCAGCTTCATGGTTGGGAATAATAACAGAATCCCAGAATCATGGCTTCAGAAGGGTCCTGAAAGGCCTTTTCCTAGAAACGAACAAAATATCCCATTATTTTCCTCTCTACGAATCCAGGCTGGGGTGCAGGGAAGATGGCGCCAAGCGCCCAAGCTCTGTATCTGGAGGAGGATGAGCTGGGTGGATCAAAACTCGGGTGATCCCTGTGACCAAGAGGCAGAGGATGCATTACGAGGACCAAAACTGGCAAAGGGACAAGGTCGGAGGTGGAGGCCACCGTTAGGTGAGAGGGCTGGAAGCCTAGACTGAGAAGGGATGAGCACCACGGAACGAAGAGAATAGATTCTTTTGGTTAATGAAGAGATTTGAATCACCTAGACGTGGTGACCCATCCAGGAATTGCAAGGAACAGAAACAAGGTGCTGTGAACAAATATTCATTGTTCCCCTTTTCTGACGCATAGTAGGATTACATGTCCTGCCCCCCTTGCCACTGGGAGAACTGTGTGACCAGCTCTGGCCAATGACTTGGGGGAGGAGATACCACATGTCACTTCTGGGCTAAACAGATAAAAATCAGCGTGACACCTTTCTGAGACCTCTTTTCTCTCTGGCCCAGCAATTGGCAACATTTCCAACGGCACCTCTTCCACTGGCCTAGGACCCTGAGTGACCGCAGTGAACACAGCTCCCCTACCCCACCACCCCCACCAACAACCAGCACTGAACACGTAGCACAAACCAAAAACAAGCTCTTGTCGTTTACACCTCTGAGAATTGGGGGTTGTTTGTTACCAGAGCACAGCCTCGTCTCTGACTAATGTGGGAAAAGTGAACTTTACATCAGAGACCTATGAACACCATCAGTACAGTAACATCCATATAAAAAAATAATAATAACAATAATTCCCAGTCCTGATCAAGAGCTCCCTTGCTTTAAGCCAGATGCACTGCCTTCAAACTTGAAAAGCAATGAAGACTTTGGAGAGCTTGCCTAGAATCTCTCTGTAGCTAACTTTTGCTTTTTTGATTCCAGATGCTGGGAGAGAGAGAAATCCTGTGTGTGTTTTATATACATTAGTCACGGCACACACGGTCCTGGACGTTGGCCATTGGTACTGGCCTCCCATTTGAGCACGTGCGTCTGGACCAGGCAGATAGAAACCTAGCCGTAATGAGTTTGCCCCTTCTCCATGACATTTATGCTTTGTAGGGGGGGAAATGAGAAAAAATTTAAAATCCCAAAGTCTGTTTGCTTTCAACACAGTAACTGTGATGAGGTCTGGGAGCTCTGACTTGGATTTAAACTTTGCTTCCCAACAAAGCCCAAGAGAGAAGTTAGGGATGAATCAGGTGCTTTCAGAATCTTTGGTGTTTTTATCTAAATTTGCATTTTTTCTTCTTCTTTCCACTGATAAATAGCCTGGTCTGAGTTGAAGATGGAACCCTCGGGATAAATACTGATATCCTTTTTAGAAAGGGAACTAATGGCACCTGAGCCCCCACTGTGTGCAGGCATCGTGTTAGCTGTTCCATACGTTATCTCCTTCTATCCTCATGTTAACTCTTTGAGGGAAGTATATTAATTCTATTTTGTGGGAAAGGCATTCAGAGATGTTAAACAATGCAGAACATCAACACCAGGACATGAACCCGGGCTTGCCAACTCAAGAATCCCTGCTTTTTCCCCCTCTACCACCCTGCCTTGGGATCAGTGATCAAAATGATGTCCCCGATAAAACAAATATAACTAACCAATTCTTACTTGCTCAGAGAACCATGTGGTAGTTTGGAAAGAACGTAGGCTGTAGAATCAGCCAGATCTGGGTTCAAATCCCAGGACCACTACTTAGCAGTTCTAGAAATTACAGTGCCCTTCTGAGTTTCTTTTTCCTAAAATAGGGGAGAAACTAAAGAAAAGCGTATCGGAATAATCACGGAGTAAACCGATAAATGGGCAAGGTCATTTCAGGTAGTGGCAGGGGCTTGAGGAAAGTAGACCATGATGATGTGTGAGCAGTGGAAAGATGGGATCTAGGGAGATGGGGTCAGTGCTTAAGGCCGGGTGGCCTGAGAAAACCTCACGTGGTGGGGTGTTCGCGATAAGATTCAATAAATAGGAAGAAGACAAACTTAGAAGATCTAGGAGTGGAGCAATCCGAAAGGAGAGAATAGCAGACATGGAGGCTGCCAGGTGGGAAGATGCCCGGTGCGTTGGAAAGACCAGTGGGGAAAATAATGAGCCAGTGCGGAGTAAGGAGAGCTAGGTCAGAGAGGCGGACAAGCAGAATTGTCCTTCGACAATTCAGGAAACTCCAGGATAGGGCTTCCTCACCAGCAAAACAGAAATGAGAGTGATAGTACCTTAATAAGCAGATTCTGTTCATACCCATTTTCAGGGTAATGCCAGCTGCTGTGACAAATAAGCCTTCTGTCACCAACGTAACAGTCAATGCTGGTCTCCTTGGTTGACCAGTATCTCTCTGATGCACTGACCCAGGCTCTTTCCATCTTGTGGCTCTGCCATCCCTTCGGTCCTCGGGGTCCTCCGCATCTGGCTCACAAAGAGGAAAGCAAGTGTATGAAGAAGGCATATCCTCTTATTAAACACCTTCATCCAGAAGTGACACGCCTGGCCTCCACTCGCAATGGAATGGCAAGGACTCACCACATGCTCTGCTCTAGGTGCAGGGGAACCTGGGAAATGTAGTCCATGGTTGAGCATCTCCCCAGAGCAGCCCACGCTAAGGAAGGAAAGCATACATGCTGATCCACAAAGCGGCATTTCTGCCAGAAACACCCAAGGAAGAGGGATTTACCTCATCTGCCAGTCCCGCCCTAGAGGCGTGCCTGAAGTTGGCCTGCGTGAGGGCACAGAAGGCCTCTACCCATACGGTGTGGGAAATTGCCGGGCCATGTGCTTTCTTCCAGTTTAGCAAAGAGCCCTATTCTGCAGGCCGGCAAGCTGGGGGTCTACACTGACTCTCCTTGAGTGACCTTAAGCCAGCCACCAAAACTTCACCTTTTTCTGAGCCTCGTTCTCCCCATCTGAGAAAGAAAGAAAAAATGATAATAGTTGAATCTCAAGGGGTCTTTTCACCCCCAAAAGTGCCCGCTTCCGTGATTTGGAGTGTTCCCCCTGGCTTCCGGCTGGTCGAGGACATGAGGTTGCTTTGCAGATCCTACTGTGTAAGGGCCACGTGGCTTGGAAAAAGGAGCTGCCCAGGCGCCCCCACACTTGTGCCTCTGGTGGCCTCGCCGCTGCTTGCATCAGATGAATCCCTTTCCACCTTGAATTATGTGGATCTAATCAGAATAGCTAGGAATTTGCAAAACCTGTGCCCTTCTATTGAATAGACTTCAGAGTGGTCTGTTTCCAGACAGTTCCTGGGAGAAGGGCGGGAAAGAGATCAATAAACATAGGCACTAAAGTGAGAGGAGACAGGCAGACAGACAGACATCCAGACAAGTTCAAGGTAGGAAAAGGAAGAGCAGGTTGGGTGCAAAGTCCACAGTGGGGAAGGGCAGGGAAGGGAAGGGAAAGGAAGAGAAGGTGGATGGGCAAGCACAGGCTGGGGGTAGGGGTGCCAGGAAGTGAGACAGGCAGACTGGCCATCCAGGGCACAGGCAGGAGCTTCCCATGCCCGGCGGTGAGATAGAGATGCAGAGGATAGGAACGCGACACCGGCGTAGGGAGAGACAGATGGCAGCAAGTTCCAGGAAGACAAGATTCCAATCACGCCCATTGAAATGGATGTTGGCGAGTTGAGGAGGCAGCAAAGCGTGGGATTGGGAGGAGGCGGGGCGGGGGAGGGGGGCCACCACCGAACAGGTTGGGTGAGCTGCTGCCAGGGACAGAGCCCGAGCGGCTGCTGATGAGATCAGAGCAGAGCATCATGGCCCCAGCAGGACGAGCCCTCCGCCCAACCTCCCACCACAGTTGGACTCACCTGACAGTGGAATGAGTAATGAGTTCATTAAAACCTCCAGTACCCGTTCCCGAAAAGAAGATGAATGGGAGCAGAGAAAGGCAAGGCACCGAGTATACGTGTGTGTGTGTGCGTGTGTGTGTGGTGTCCAAGGCACCCTTGGCACCCTACTCAAAGCAGAGAGGTCATTCCCCTGCTTAGAGACCTCCCGTGGCTCCCTACACCTTCAGGATCAAGTTTGAGCCTTTGTTCTGGCATTCGAGGCCTTCACGGGCTATCCTTGCTGACCTCTTCAGCCTCCCTCTCCCTCCGGGCCACCCAGCCCTTCCCACACGAGTATGGCACCCTACTCAAAGCAGAGAGGTCATTCCCCTGCTTAGAGACCTCCCGTGGCTCCCTA
>CM052892.1:11822260-11854052 GCA_028534135.1 Potos flavus | reverse complement strand
GAGCCTTTGTTCTGGCATTCGAGGCCTTCACGGGCTATCCTTGCTGACCTCTTCAGCCTCCCTCTCCCTCCGGGCCAACCAGCCCTTCCCACACGAGTATGGCTATTTCTTGAGGCCGTGTCATTCTCTGGGTGATGCACACTGCCTAGAATGGCTTCCCCTCCTTCCAGGTGTCCGTGGGGTGAACTCCTAGCCACTCTCCCGAGCCTCACTGTGGGGTCACTTCCTCGGTGAGGCTTCCCGTGGGCCCCAGAGCTGGCCATGCCTCCTCTGTGACACTTGCATGCCAACAATTCCTGTTAATGGAATTTATCATTGTGAATAGCCATTTCCACGGCTGACTGCCCGCCCCCGCCCCGGATGCCAGCTCCTCAGTTTCTCTGTGTCACTAATCTAGTATCTCGGAGGCATGCACAGCACTCGGAGGGGAACAGCGGGATTCAAATCCTGAGGTACACCACATCCTGGGGTTCGGGACCCTCGGCAAACCACCTCTCTGGGTCTCGGTTTCGTGGGACCATGAAATGGGGATGAAAACACCAACTTCCAGGGCTGCTTGAAGGAGAAAAGGAGACGATGTTTGCATGGTGGGATTTTAAAATGCCATCTGAAAAGTTGGCACCAGATTTCAGGGAGCCCAGAGAGCTCTGGTCTTTCTGATCCACGAGGATGAGTCCAGGGGCCCCAGCCCCGCTGCTTATCCTGCCCCTTACCAGCCACGCAAACTTGGACAAGGGACTTCCCTTCCCCCAGCTAGAGTTTTCCCATAGGGAAAACAGGTAAACCTCCATGGAGGGTCACTGTAAGGATTAAGGGAGACTGGGCACGTTTTGGAACTGACGTGGCTGACAGCGCCTGCCTGAGACAGAGGCAGAGTTGTCGGTAAAGATGAAGGCGAGTTTTAGAAGACACCCTAATGACCTACTTGAGTATGATGAGACCAGAAAGCAGGTCTGGAGGCAGGACCAAGGGAGCACAGAATTGCTCTACATAGAAAGGAGAGGCTGCTTGTCATCTGTTTCTCTCTTCCTTCATTCATTTGTTCCCTCATTCCTTCCTCTGTTCCTTCCAAATTCTTTATTTTGGCGTTTGACCTGGCACATGGTTCTTTGGCGTGATGGTTCTTTTTAAAAGAAAAAAAATGACGGGCATTCGATTGGTTGGCTGGCTGGTTAGTTGGTTGATGGGCTGGCTGGCTGGTAACCGGTTAGTGTGTGTGGGTCGGGTGGCGGATTGGCTGGTTGTTGGACAGGGAAGTGGGGAAAGAGAAGGGAAGAAAGGAGCCGGGGAGCTGGTGAGAAGTGCAGGCGCTGCGCAGGGTTCAGTGACCAGGGGGAAATGGAGAAGGGAGGAGCATCCAAGTCTTTGGCGAGCAGGACCGGCCACGGCCTCGCGGAATTTGTATTACCACGGCATACGCCACCTCTGTGGCCGCAAACCTTCGGTAGAGTTCACCCCATGCCTGAAAGTGAGTTTTCGTGGAAATCAAGTGACGCCTCTGAGTTCTCTTATCTTGGACCAGGGATCTGTACAGACAGAAAGACCATCCAAAAGGGAACTGACTGAGCGTGAACTAGAACTCAGTAGAGATGCCCTTGAGAGCGTGAAGCCCCACACCACACACACACACACACACACACACACACACACACGCACACACGCACACATGCACGCACACACGCATGCACGCACACACGCATGCACGCAAATGTACAAATGCAGAAACCATGCTGGGGCTTTGGACTTACCATAAATCATGAAATGAGGATCCAGGTTGATCTGATCTTATCTAGTTCTTAGGGAGAAGAATACGCGCAGCTGATCCTTGAGTTGAATGAGAAAAGCATTCAGCACAGTGCGGGGCACCTGAAACGTGCCCGGTAAGTGGAAGTGGTCATTGTAGCCTCCAGTCTGAGCAATCAGATGAAGCAGGGATCGATTTCATGGGTGTGATCCAGTCAAACCTTACATGGCTGAGCCACCCCTCCCTGGCCCCTTCAGCACCTGGACAGCAACCCTTGCATACCTTCAGGGATGGGGACCTCGCTACCTTCCCAGGACCCTTGATTATTGTTGCGCCACTCTGACTGCTGGGAAGTCTTCTTTATCTGGATTTAGAGCCCAGATTCCTGTGACTCTCGCCCACTGATCTTCCACAGATGCTGTCACTTCTCACTTTGGGGGCTTTTTCTTGTTCGGAGTTTTGCTTTTTTATGTCACAAGAACCGGTGAAAAAGTTTTTTCCAGCTGTGTAATCTTCCCCTGTCATTTTTGCAGGCTTTTAGCAGGCCCTGCTGGTATCATTCACACTTACCTCTTATTCTAAATACATTAAAGAGGGGGGAAAAAAAGAAAGTAAACTATTTGGAGTCACCTGTAGTTTTCTTTTCTTAACTCATAGAGTGGATGGCATGACTTTACCCTAAAGCCCATCTTCTTTTTCTAAGCCTCTCCCACTCCAAGGGCAGTGATGCAATGGAAACAGGTCAAGAGAGTGGCAGGAGGCCTGGGTTCTGACCACAGCGCTGCCCCTCACTAGCTGTGTGACCCCAAGCAAGACACCCAACCTCTCTGAGCCTAGGAAAAACAATGCCTGCCTCAAAGTATTGTTGGCAGATGAAAACACAGAATACTTAAGCTGGTATCTGGCACACAGTATGTGCTCAATAAATGCCAGGAATTTTTTTTAAAAAATCTGTCACCAGCTTATTTGCCTAGGTGATTATAATGGAAAAAAAGAGGTATTTCGTCTCTGTAACCAAGAAGCCTGGAATCTCATTGAGATGGCTGGATGGAAACACTTATCTATTTGTTGGTTTAATCAATATGCATGAAGAACGTGCAGTGTCCAACACAGAAACAAACTAGGGGCGTGGTCGAGAAATGTGGGGCAGCAACGCGTGCCGGAGAGATCAGCTACGATGCAGACATATCTGCATTCAAACCCTGCCCTTTGCCCCAGCACTCTGCTTCTCCGAGCCCACATGTGGAAGTAGAGCAGGACTCCCTGCTTGGTGTGGTTATTGTGACCATTAGCCAAGATGACTTTACAGAGAACTGAGAAGAGGAGATGCTCAAGAAATCGTAGACCCCTGTCTTCCTCCCCCAACCCACAGAACAGGTAGATATGGTGCAAAGTACATATAAAATCACACAGTCATGAGGTTTGCCATTGATAAGGCAGCTTAATGCAAAGGTTATAGGAGAGGAAGCCAGAGCCGGAACGCCTGGGTCCAGAGCCCGCACACCCCGCCCCCAGTTTTCCCGTGCAGAAGCTTGGGCAAGTTATTTGACTCGGGTGACTGGGTCTCAGTTTCCACATCTGTGAAATGGGCATAGTAGTAGTGGCTCCTTCCTCCTGGAATGGTTGCAAGAGTTAAATGAGGTCCCCTGTGAGAAAGCGCTCTGCACAACGCCTGGCTCGGAGCAAGTGTGCCGTAAATGGTCGCCGCTGGTCTTACTCATAACGAAGTAACTGCTGTCTCTGGATTTGCTGGTTTTAATGGAGAGATTGATCCCAAATCCCAGTTGTCTTGACTCACTGTGTGACTTTGACCTTCCGCTCTGAGCCTCAGTCTCCTCATCAGCAGAATGGGAAGGCAAACAGCGGTTGCTTGAGGCTTAGAAACCATGTGTATGATGCGTGCCTGGCATGCGGAAGGCACTTTACAAAAGTCTGCAAACCCATTTATATGATTTAAAACAAGCCGTCTTCGTGCTCCAAGCCTCGCCGTCCTCCTCGGTGAGTGGGGCTGTTCCACGTCCTTCCTGGGCTGCAGTGAGGAAGGCAATGCACTTCTGGGAAGCTGTGGGACCAGACTCCAAGGCAGCACGACCCCCCACGCTCCCGTCCTGTCGGTGGGACACACACAGCAGAGCCACCGGCCCCATTAGCTTTCACACTTCCAGAGGCCAATTGCAGGAGATGCTGCCCCTGCGCCAGCAGAATTATGACCCTTGTATATGAACGTCATTGGATGTGTAGGACACGGCGGCCCAGAGCTCTGTGCATTTGCCTTGTTGTTATTGTCAGAGCGTGTGTGTGTGTGAGTGTGTGTGTGTGTGCGCGCGCGCATGGAGAGAGAAAGACCCATTAAGTTAAATTTATACTAGATCTCCAGGCAGGCAGCATCTCTGCCCCCTGCTTTATAAATCTTCTCAGAAACTGGCCCTGCCTGCCACCCATGAAAAGATGGAGAATTGAGACACACAGGCAGAATCTTCTGGCCTGGATTCTAAATTCTTATTTCGAGAGGGACTTGAGGAGCCCAAAGAGATGGGAAGTTGCAGCATTGTGGGCTGAGGCCCCTAAAAGGAAGCTCTTCTACTTCCGTGATCTTTCCACTGTCGCAGCCCAGCCAGGCCATAGCCAGTCCCAGGCCTGCATGAGGGCCCCCGCTGCTCCTGGCTGCGGTGCCCTCCCCCTCCCCCTCTCGGCAGACCCACGCTGTGCCCTCGATCCACCCCACCTCCAGAACTCTACTTCCACGAAGTCTTTGCTGAACGCTGGCAATGGCCAGATATATTCCTTTTAAACTTTCACTTCTCTTGTTTCTCTTATCCCTTGCAGAAATGCAAAGATGTAGGTGCATTTGGTCCCTACAGTGAAGGAGACTCGAGTTTTCCAGCTGGCCTGCGTACCCACAGCCACACAGGGGTGGCCTCCTGCCTGTGCAAATAATCCTTTGTCTGCCGCACTGTGGCTGGTCCCTCTGTACCCCCTTTTCTTTCTCTTTTGAACTCAATTTGCTCTTCTCAGTTAATACCGATCACCTAAGCCTTGAGCATATCCAAGCCAGAATTGTTCCCTGGTGGTTTGGCCAGTGTGGGCATGCTGAGAGCAAGGATCATGGCTTTACCCATCACATGGCCATCCTGCCGGCCCCCCCGCTGGGCACTGAGCTTCTCGGCAGCAGAAGTCAGCAGCTGCGTGGGGCTGCTCAGCACAGTGTCCCTCCTTCTTCTGGGGGACTTTTTTGTCTTACTTGAGTCACATGACTGAGTCCGGAGAATGTCATTCCTAGGGCCTGGAAACTCCTGTCAAGAGGGGTACAGACAGGACTCAAGACAAGTCAGTTAGATTGTTTGACTGGGGCCTGCATGTTGCAGCTGATATGTGCAGCAGAGACTGGGAGAGCTCACCCATCTGCACAGTCTCGCTTTCTCAGGACTCACTGATGGACTACATCTCCCAGCTTCCCTTGCACCTTGACGGGGCCATGGGACTCTTTCTCTCCAGCAGAAAGAAGCAAAGTGATGTGTGCAGCCACAACTGGCCAGGTAGTAAAGAGTGGGTGTGAACAGATAATGGCGAGCATTATCCATTTCCCCGGGTGAATGAAGAGACCCCATGGGCCTCAGGAAGAGCAGAACCACAAAATGGAAGGAATCTGGATCCCTGAATGACTGTGTGGAACAGAGCGACCCCTTCCCAGTCCCCTCTGGAGCTATGGTGCGAGCAAGAAATAATCTTTAATTCAGTGCTAAGCCATGGAAATGTTGGGCTCATTTCAAGAGAGATAGCCTTCGAGACCAATAAAACACCAAACAGGTATGTTGGGACCAGACTATGAAAAGCCTTGTTTGCCAGTGTTTGTCAGAGTTCATAAAGCCAGTAAAGAATCTTAGAAGGAAAGAAAGGAAGGGCATAGTGTGGACTACTAACCCACCATAGATTGAGCGCTACTGTATGTCCTAGATGCCGTATGCCGCACATTATCAACTGCCTCATTTCATTCCCCCAAAGCCATATTCCCATTTCACAGATGAGTAAACTGGCTCCCATGTCACAGAGCAATTAAGCAGCAGAACCAGAGTCAGACCCACACCTGCCCAGCTCCAGAGCTCGAACTCCTTTTATTAAACTACATCACCTATTTAGATTAGTGGGGCCCGATATATTTTCATATAGCTTTTTTTTTTTAATCAGCGGTGTCTGCATGTTACCTTTCTAGTAGTGAAAAAAACATATTTACACACATACCAAATACAAAAATAAAAATGGAAAGTTCATCTGGCTCCAGAAAAGGAACCAGAATCTACGAGGCCAGTCATGGAGCTTGCCCTCTCGTGCTAATCCTTTAAAGAAAAAGCTCTCCCACACATGTAGATGGTGGTCTAGCTGAGGAAAAATGACAGCAGCTTTTATTGCAATTTCTAATCATTCCAGGAAAATGAAGCTTTCACACAAGTCTTATAATTGCCAATTTGTAAACAATATCTGTGTGACTCTGATTCCCCTCACTTGTTAATCGGGTTGGGTTTGTATAACCAAGTTAAGCTTTTTGGGTTTCTTGGTCCTTTTTTTTTCTTTTTTTTTCTTTTTTTTCTTTTTTTTTACATAAGGAGCCCGCTCTTCTGCTACCCACAGCCTCCTCCTCCAGCCCCCTCTGCTTCATCTCTGCGTCTGTTTATATCTTCCTGGTTTTCAATTTCTTAATGATATTTTAACGAGATGCCAGTTACACATGCAAATTGGAAAGAGGAGACATTGAGAGATTGCTACCTGGTGGTAAATTTATTAAAATCAAGGTGGTTTTAATAACTCCCTTGCATATGCATCCGCCTCCATGTCTGTGATATTAGTTTGGGGATTTTTTTTTTAAACCTTCTTATGGGAACAAGTGTTTTAGGGAAGTAGGAGAAGTCATGGGAAAGAAACCCAATTATTTCATGAGTATTAGCATTGCTCTCAAAAATAGTTTGTGCGGGAGTAAACAAATCTCTTCTACTTTTGAAGACCTTGTCCACTTTGGTCTTTCTGTTTCTTATGACACTTGCAACCGCTTGCAACTGTCTTCGTCCTCACCGTCCCCGTCACCACCTTCCTCATAATCATGGCTGCCATTTACCAAGCACCGAACTCAAGATCTCATAGCTGGAAAACGATAGAAACAGATCTCAAATTCATATCATGCAGGATCTAAGGCTTCTGATCTACTCTTGCTTCTTCTTCAAACTTTCTCTTCCCTTGCCTTGGTTGCTCCCATGCCTCCTGCATTCCCTTTATCTCTGGTCTGCCTTTTCTCGGTCTTCTTCACAGGCTGCTTTTCCTCTTCTCATTCTTGCTCCCTCCCATTTTGCGCTCTGCCTCCTCCTTTTCTCCTTCAACAGCGTCATTTCTCACCCAGCTCACCTGTTCTGCCTGCCAATGGCATCTACATCATTCTTCCCTGAGTTTCAGACTCTCCATATCCAGCCACCCACCGGCCATCTCTAGTGGGTGACACCCAAAGGTCTCACACACCCAAAGTCTCCCTAAGTCACCCCTCATCCTGTGTTTGCCCCCTAAATAAATAGCACGAATCAGTAACCCAAGCTTTTCCCACTCCTGATGCTTGCTGTCATGAGGAGGAAGCCCAGCAGCATAACTTTCTTGGCCACTCTCCACCCACTGCTCACCCCACCCCTGGGGTGAACCCAGCCTTTTCTGTCTCCTTTCTCTTGGAAGCAAGCCACCTCCCGGAACAAGGCACCCCATAAATCGCTGCAAGGTGGAGAATGCTTCCTGGCTTTAAGTTTCAGTATTAAGAATCACACTTGCCTGAGCTACCAGCCACATTCCCCAACATCAGTAATAACAGTAGCATTTTTGTTTCTATATTGTTTATATCTTGCTTTATTTCCCAATTGGTTCAAAACTTGGGCAGAAGGAAAGGTGCTATTTATTGAGCCTATTGAGCCTTTTCAGACCCCCCACCACTGCCAGTTACCCCAGATTCTCCTCTTCCCATTGGATACGCCAGTGGGTTCCATTGAGTTGAACTTGGGAGTATTCTTGAGTCTTCCCTCTCCTGTCCAGGGCAACCATGAATGCCTGGTCTGGAATCCTCACCGTTCCCCTGAATTACTGTGACAGCAAGCCCTAGACCTTGCCTGGGTCTCACTCTCCTTGCTTCCCTAGCTCACCCTCCACACTGCTCAGAGTGATCCTGCCGGGTCAAAGCTGTGGCCACGGCTGCCCACTATCCAAGGGGAAACCCAACTCCCAAAGGGGCTTTCAAGTCTGGCGTGGAATAGCCTCCAAGCTGTCCTCATGCACACATACCAGACTCATTTCTAATCCCAAGAGCATACCGTGCTGACTCTGAGATTTAAAAAAAAAAATAGAAGCTTAGAGAAGTTAAGTAACTCAGTCAAATTCAAGACCAAAGGGGCTCTCGGGTGGCTCAGTCAGTGGAGCATTCAACTCTTGATTTCAGCTCAGGTCATGATCTCAGGGTTATGAGATGGAGCCCCACTTCGGGCTCCCTGCTCAGCGGGGAGTCTGCTTCTTCCTCTCCCTCTGCTCCTTCCCTGCCCCCTCGTGCTCTCTCTCTCCTCTCTCTCTCCAATATATAAAATCTTAAAAAAGAAGAAAGAAGAAAGAAGAAAGAAAAGAAAGAAAGAAAGAAAGAAAGAAAGAAAGAAAGAAAGAGAAAGAAGGAAGGAAGGAAGGAAGGAGAAAGAAAGAAAGAAAGAAAGAAAGAAAGAAAGAAAGAAAGAAAGAAAAAAAAGAAGAAGAAAGAAAGAAAGAAAGAAAGAAAGAAAGAAAGAAAGAAAGAAAGAAAGAAGAAAGAAAGAAAGAGAAAGAAAGAAAGAAATTAGGACTAAGACAGAGAACGACGCATATATTCTGTTTCCCAAAGAGGTTTTGAGACATTTGAAGGTAGTGGGGCATGTTTGGGATCTTTTTATTTATTTATTTAGCTATTTACTCAAAGTACTTCTGTGTAAAGTGACTGAGAGCAGCAAGCCTCTCACCTAGATCCTAGAACAATGCCCAACCTATATTGGGCACTCAGTAAAACCTTGCTGAATAAACCATCATTTCATTTGAAAGAATACTAAATTCGGAGTCAGACGTCTTTGAGTCAAGTCTCAGGCTTGCTAGTTCGTCTTGGAGAAGTCCCTTCCCCTCCGAGAGCCTATTTCCCCATCTGTAGAATGGGCTTGTATTACGACCTGACCCGATCATGGTAAAGATTGACTGAGACTAATTTTAGAAACTAATTTTACACAGTGTGAGACCTAAGGCTCTGCCCCTTCCTTGGAGTCTTACAGACGAACTCGCATTTGCTGTGGCTGCATTAGATTCAGAAATTTCAGTCTGACTTTAAACATCAAAACACGTGTTCCTAAAAACTTATTTCACTAAAAAAAAAAAAAAAAAAAAAAAAATCGTCCTAATTTGAATCATGGGAAAAGCATGAAGAAAATCAATTTTTATATGAAAATTGCCTTCAAAACCACTGCAGCTTTGTTCTCAATCAGAAGTTTATAATGATGCAACCCGACTTCTGTTTGTGCACTTGATTTGATGCTGCTGTGCGTACAGCCTGCATCCATTTGATTTTTATGGTATTTCTTTATGTTTGCAAACAGCATTCTTTAACCTGAAATATCTCTCAGTTTAAATGCCAGCCATTAAATACACAAAATGGCCAATCAATTTTTCTCCATGCATACGGTCAATTCTTGGTTTTGTGTGAACACGGAGAGCTGTCAGAGAGAAATCAAAGAAATAATATGAATCTGATCTGGGGGTGGGGGGAGGTGGTCTTTAAAAACTTCCCCCATGCAGCCTGCTCATTTTACAGATGGGAAACTGAGGCCCGCAGAGGGAAAGAGGCTTACCCAAGACCACACAGCTAGTGAGAGGCAGAGCCTAGATGAAAATCCGGGACTCTTGCTTGCCCCTCTGGGCCCATCTGCCGTGTCCCCTTTGTACCCCGGAGACAGGAGAACCGGCAGCATTCGGGGGGGTCAGAAAGACACCAGCACTTATCAGCAACTCAGAGGTGGAAACACAGAGGGCCTGTGGGCCCAGGTACCACCCAAGTAACATCTTTGTTTTATTTTAAGAGAATTTACAGGCGATTGACATTCCTGTATTTAAGTATAAGAACATGATCCCATCCAAAAGAGAAACAGATAGTCGATCTTTTCTGTATCAGTGGCTTTGGATTATTTTTACCCTTGCATCCTATCCCAATGAAGCCAGTAATGCATAGGCTCTGGAGTCAAACAGGCTCAGCTCTAGGACCCTGGGCAAGGGGCTTTATGTCTCTGAACCTCCGGGTTCCTGTCTTTAAAATAAGGATAATACTAGTTCCTTTCCGAAGGTGGTTGTAAGAATTAAAAAGTGGGTCATTCCATAGCCAGCCCAGAATAAAGATTCAATAAATGTTGGCCACCGTTTCTGGCTGACTCCCCCCAATTTATAAAGTTTAGACACGAAATGCTTTCTACACCGTAAGGACCTACACCACAAAAGAAGTAAATGACCACGTAAGGACAATAGCTCCCGGCAAGCATGATGCTGGCAATGGACCACAGCACCCACAATAGCCTACCGCTGCTCCCCCTACCCCATTCTTGCGAGGAAAAAAAAAATTAATTCCATTTATTGGTCAACTTTTCCCATGAGAACACATCTTTAATTTAATCATGTAAATCAATGGGAAAATCTAATTCACTTTAGAGAAATTTGCTTCAAGGCTAGCCGTATGGGATTCAATCTGTTTCTTAAAGTGTATCTATAGCAAGTGACGTGTGTCTTTATCACAGTTACAAAGGGATATAAATTCATCTCTAGCCCATTTTAGGAAATAGAAAGTTGATTAAATAAATGGAGGCTTTAGTGATCCAAATGATCTGTCACTTTCAAACATCTCAGGCACTGAGTTTCATGCTGCTTTAGCTTATAATTGTAGATTCCATTTGAGTATTTAATATTCAATTTGTCTAATTATCATTATATTAGTTCCAAATATATAATTTATTACTGTTACTCTTTCGACTTTTCTAATGCTTGCTCCCAAGTCCGTCTGGCTTTGGTTTGTGGAGAGCACTGTGGACGGAAAGGATCCCGCACTTCAGCCCTGGTGCTTTGCTCTTCAGATGGGCAATACTCTCGATGCTGTAGGACGATCTGCCCAGGGACGATGCTGTAGGACGATCTGCCCAGGGAAGCCGCCACCTGCCCTATGGATTTGTTGAGAGAGTCAACTAAGAGAACAGGTGTGAAAGGATCTAGTATATCCTGTTCTTACACACAACAGTGACGGTCAGGCCAACCAATGATGAAGTCCATCCTTAAACCTCTGTAGAAGACGTTGTGGGTCAGGTATGTAGAAGTGGAAAAACAGGAACTGTTAAGTTTCGTCCTTAGCCTTAGGAGTTCATCATCTACTGTAGCAGATGGGAAGGAAACAGATGTTTATAACTGAGCTCCAATATATATGCTCTAACAGTGGAAGCCCAGAAGAGGTGTCTTTGACGCACAAATGGAATCAAGGAAGGCTTCTTGGAGGAGATGAGCTTTAAAGGCCAAGTAGGAGTTAGCTAGTTCGAGGAGAGGGAGGGTCTTCATTCATCAATTCAATGCAATATATTTGATTACATACCACAGCTAGTATACTCTTGGTCTTGAAGAATGCAAGGAACACAAAAGAGACGTTATCACTGCGTCAATCTGGGATCCCATCGGGAAAATGGCAGGTCCATTACTAGGATAAGAATAAAAGGTCGAGTATGGGAATTAGGGTTTACACCCACGCGAGAGGAGCTAGGAGTGGGGAGGATAGAAGACAGGAGCCAGAGGATCAGAGAAGCAGTCACTAACATTTTAGACCCAAATGCTAGAACAGGTGGAGAAGCCAGAGTTCACCAGGAAGTCGAAGAATCCGCTACATTCGGTCCTCAAAGTGGGAACTCGAGCACAGGCACAGCAAGCGGGCACATCTGCCGGCCATGAGAACAATGGCTTGTCCTCTTAGCTTCTGCAAGTCCCCCCGTTTGGCAAATTCGAGCCTAGATCCTGAAAGAGAAGGCATTCCTGGTTCCCAGCTGTGGATGGGAAAGGTCGTAGTGCCAAGCCAACACATCCCCCCCTGCCCGATGCCCTGGGGGAGTCCCCAGGTAAGGGAGAGGTGGTATTAGTCGAATCATCCCAATGATATATATCTACAAACTGAAAAGTGCTCTGAGAACCTGGAGAAGGGGCCCGATCCACCTTGGGAGATATGAGAGGGCTTCTCCTGGAACTTACAACCTCGCCAGGGCGGATGGGTGGGAACATGCTACAACTGTGCCCTAAATAGTATGTCACCATTTCTCTCTTGCGCTGATCCACCACCACAGGTGGCCTTTTTGCCTTCAACCACAAGTCAAGGAAAGATCTGTCCAAGCCTCCCCAACAGCCCAAAGAAAGGCTATTGCTCTGAGGACAAAGGGTTCACCCAGCTTAACGAAACGTTCTGACCTCAGGACTCACAAATAGAAGCCTCCAGCCAAGTCTCCGAGGTGGGTTCCAGCCTGGAGGTTTTCATCCGGAGGTACGCACCTGGGCCGTCCAGGGCTCGAGCTGACCTGGCCCGGGGTCCCTCCCCTCCCAGGGCTGCAGCAAATGGATGAAAAATTGTATCATTAAACTCTTTGATGTTCTCCTGTCTAATTGAACCTGTGAAATTTCCTAAGGTTCTCCAGCCTCCAAAAATTCAATTTTCCATGTAATGCATGGTGACGTGTCAATAAATCATGCTGTAAAATAAATGCGTGGATTCTTTTGTGCAGGAGTGAGTGAGGAATAAACCTTTCGTAATTGATAAATAATGTCATTGGAATCAATAGCTGGCAGAGGAGTTGGAGGAGTAAGCCTGAATCATGTATGAGTGCTCCGGGGTGATCAATGCCTTCGAAACAGCCAGGAGCTCAGGAGCCAAGTGTATAAATTACTGCCTTAATATTACAGCAGGGCTCGAGTTTAAAAGGTGGGTGGGTCACTAAGCGCTGGTGAGATGGAAGCTGGGCCTGGGGCGGCGGGTGCGGGGAGCTCCCTGATGGGCACTCTTTGGAGGGTTTGTGGGGTCCCCGCAGGTGGGCAGCCATGACATGCAAGCAGATTGTGCGGTCCGGGACCCGGGATGGAGACGGCGCGGTGCCGGCTCTGGCCAGTCCTGCCGGCGGCCCGAGTTGGCAGCCAAAAGAAGCGATCTGCTACGGGAGCCACAGATGCTGCTTAGAAAGATCGCCTCGCTGCCCTCAGACACCTCGAGTTCCAGGGGCTGGCACTGATGCACAGGATGAAGGACAAGCCTGGGATTCACTAAATTAAGCTCTGCGGGCCAGCTACAGATGGTGCCGGACCAAGGAGATGCTGCACCGTGGTCAGGAACTCCAGCTTAAGAGTCAGATCGCTTGGTTCTGCCGCATGCTGTGTGACGCTGAGCCGGTTACTTGACCTCCCTGAGCCCCAGTCTTCTCCTCTGCAAAGCAGGAGCTAGTAAGGCCAACCACCCTGATTCAAGAGGGTGAAACAGAATTACGTTGTAAAATAGCTCAGCTGAGTTTCTGTCCCTTTCGAACATCTAAAGCAAGTCGGAGCTCTGCCGTGTTCCGCAGATTCTGTATTTTTGTGGGCACTCTACAGGCATGTTCCTTGTATTGTCTTATTTAATCCTCACAGCTACCCCATGAGGTAGTGACTATTATTATCCCCATTTCATGGATGAGGAAACCGAGGCATAGAGAAGGCAGGGGCTTCTGATGGGTGGAGCCGAGATTTGAATACCGGCAGTTCAAGGGCAGGGCTTCTCCCTTAGCCGCGGAACTACTCAGCAGCCTCACGCTGGCCCTGGAGTGGAGGGCTGTGCTTGGGGGGCCCCCCCACAAGTGGTCCTCAGGGCATCCCAGACGCCTCATGGGCCACCTGCTGGAGAGCGGAGGGCAGAGGACGCGGAAACAAGCCCCAGTTCCACCACGTGCACCTTGCACACCGTCCCTTCGGCTCTCTGGGCTGCAGTGCGGCCTCGTCAGTAAAACTGGACCGAGAGTGCCTGCACCCCGAGATCATCTCCAAAGCACTGTGCACAGAGCAGCCAGCCCAGGAGCTGGTGACGGAGGCCAGCTGTGGGGCACCCCTGGGCAAGAAGACCCCTTCTGAGTCTGTGTGTCCTCATCTCTGAATGTGAGCAGTGACACCGGTCTCTAAGGACCGAACTGAAGAGGAGACGAGGTGGGGCTTGTAAATCACCTTCACGATTGGTGTCTGCAATCAGGCCGGCCCCCCAAACTACAGGTCTCCCAAAACCCTTGTTCCTTCCAAGGAGGTTCAGAAGGACTCCCAGTAGAAAATGCTGCATGGCTGTAGGGGGCGCTGTTCGCCTCCATGGCAAGGCTGCGGGAACCATAAGAAACCCAGAGCAAACCAATGCAAGCAAATCTGTGGATTCGGCTTGAAGTCGCTTCCTACAAAAGTTGTTCCCAAGCTGTGTGCTGTCTCGGCTTCTGCTTCCCCTGCTATCATCATGTAACTAAGCACCACACTTCTTGGTTAGGGGACAGTTTGGTAAGGACAGGTACTTTATGTATTAGGTTGGCTGGGTTTGCCCAGAAGAAAACCTCGAGCAGAGGATTTCTGTACAAGGGGCTGGTTTAGGAGGCAACCCAGGAAGCACCCTTGGGAGCTGGGGAAACGATACAGGGAAAGAGAGACGAGAAAGAACAATGATGAGTGGGTCTCCACGGTGGGCAACGAGCTCTGTCCCCCTGGGGGCCTTGGAGATGGTGCAGGACACACTCCCATGCCAGGTGAGGAAGCTCAGTAATTTTACACCACGTCCCCCCTGCATTGGGTGACTCCCCAGCATTGCCCGTCCATGCCGTGCATGGGTACACGTGCCCCAGTGGCCAGACAAAGCCCGCAGGGAGAGTTTGCAGGGGCTTATAGAAGAAAGCCGTCATGCATGGGAAGAGTGAGCCCCAGTGGGTGGGGCCTATGCGCCACCTCATCTCCCTGAAGCCCTGAACCGCCCCCCACCCCCCACCCCGGGACCCGGCCCAGGCTTGCTTTATGAAATGGAATGAATGAACGAGGAGTGGTAGCCCGGGTCAGGCAGATCGGAAACTTCTACTTCCAAAGCTTAAGAGCAGCACTGTCCCGGCAGCACCTGGGGGATATCACACTTCCCTCTGCCTGGGCTAGACCGCACCTGGCACAGCATCCCATCTCAGGGCCACGCCAGTTGAAGGAATACTCCTAATAGACACCCACAGAATAAGATGTCATCTTGTTCTGAAAGGAGACAGCTAACTGGTCGGGGATGCTTTCGAGGGCAGGAGAGGTTCTTTGTCAGCCTACCCTCTGCATTAACACCGAGCATGGACTACTGCAGGCACCCAGCACACGTCTGAGGAACCGAGCTGGATTCGCGCAAGGCAGGAGGAAATAGATTTCGGGGCAACCATAGAATGACTTTTCTAGCCCTTTATGACAAAACGGACTAATATGTTTGTTCACTCATTTGGCAAACATTTGTTTAGAATGCCAGAATCAGGCTAAGCGAGATGACAGGGGCATGAGGATGAATGAGACAAAGTCTTTGACCTTGAAGTCAACTGGAGAGTCAGATACATCAAACGGCAATTAGAGTGCAGCATCATATATGCTGGAGTGTGGGTACATAGGGAAGATGCCGGGGGCCGCGGGGAAGGATGGATCGTCAAACTGAGTGGGTGTCGATTGAGAAAATTTCACGCACTAACATGTTTATTCATTCATTTATGTTCTGTGCAAGGTTCTGAGCAAAATGGACATCACGAAAGCGTTTATTTTTTAGTCTTTAAGACTCATGCAAAATGTCATCTGTGTCCTGGCTTTGGGTCAGCGACTTGAACTACAACTTCCTGCCATCAGCTTTGGCAACCAGTCAACTCCTGCTCAGCCTTCAGATCTCGATCAAGCACCACCAGGCCCCAAGCAGCTGCCCCTCCTTCGAGCTTCCTCAATCTCAGTCCCCACCACCCGTATTACTGCATTTCTTTCTCTCTGTTTATGTGTCTCCCATATAAAGAAAGCTCGGACGTAAGATTTCCCATGGTGGGTATGTTGGCATCCCAACTCCCAGACCCGACTTCCTTCTAGGCCACGACTCTGCCTTTCCAGAGTGTGGCCCCCTTCTCATTGTCTCTGACTAAGACTGACTAGGCATTCACCAAATTCAGTCCTTTGTCTTCCTGAACACACAGCTAAACTACATTTCCCAGCCTCCCTTGCAGGGAAGTGCAGCCAATGACTAGGATCTGTGGACGGAAGTGTCCCTACCAGGTCTGGCCCTCAAAACCCACCACAGCTGCCATGCAGTCTCTTTTCTCTTCTTCCTGTTGAACTAAGAGGATTCTGAGGGCCGAGACAAAGGCAGAGTCACAAGATGGAAGGAGCCAGGGTCGCTGAGTCAGCACCAGACCGAGGATACTCGTGTTATGCACGGTCGCATGAGCAATGCACAAGCTTTGTTGCATTGAGCTGTCTACAGCAGTGATTTACTGACACAGCCTTGGAGCTGCCTTCCCAGATCCCCCTCAAAGAAGGGCCGAGGCCCAACTCCTGGGAGAGCTCTCAGCACACAGCCCCCAACTGCCATTGCCTTCAAGGACAGCTTCCCCAAAGCCATGCCCCCCATGGGGCGGCCCATATCCAATGACTGACGGAAGCCGAGGCATAGAGGGGTTTAGAGGCCTGCCTGCATCACATCGGAACCTCCCTCTGCCCAATCCTGCTTCCGCCCTCTCCCTCCCAGGGGTGTAGACGCCAATGGCACTCCCCAATGAAGCCCTCACACGCTAAATTCCTCTGCCACCTCTACTCCCGGAAAATCCAACCTGGGACACCTACCCTAATAATGCATGGTCTCAGAGAACTGTCACATCCACATTTCAGGCAGCAGGTTGGAAAAAAAAAATGGGTAAGGAAGGTGTCACTGTCGGGGCGCCTGGGTGGCTCAGTGGGTTAAAGCCTCTGCCGTCGGCTCAGGTCATGATCTCAGGGTCCTGGGATCGAGCCTCGCATCGGGCTCTCTGCTCGGCGGGGAGCCTGCTTCCCCCTCTCTCTCTGCCTGCTTCTCTGCCTACTTGTGATCTCTCTCTCTCTGTCAAATAAATAAATAAAATATAAATTAAAAAAAAAAAAAAGAAGGTGTCGCTGTCTTAGGAGGGCTTTCCAAAAGTCTCCCTGTTCACGGTGGAGCCACGGTGGCCACACCAAACCACAAAGAGGGCTGGAAAATGTATCTTAATTCTGGGCCCCACTAAAAACCACTCAGGAAAAAGGGCAGACCAGAAGTAGGAGACCACAGGCCATCTGTGTCATCCAGCCCGGCCAGTGCTGGAAAGGACCCACAGTTGTCACGCTCCTCCTCTGTGCTCGGGCTTGGCGATAAACCCCCCAATGAGAAAGGGGCTCTTGATGTTGTTTCCATTTTACAAATGAAGAAACTGAAGCTTACGAGCCCAGGGTCCGGTAGCGAATCTGTCCCAGAGCTCGAGTGTGACCTGGGATGTTTCTGACTTGGGATCCTACACTCTTAACCGCTGCGTGATTCTGCCTCCCCGTGCAACGGTGAGCTCCTTGAAGCCGGGAGCACATTGGTCATGTATGCCTCGAAGACCACTTGGCACCTGGGAGTGACTCAGTCAATATTTGCAGGTTTGGATAAAGGGGAAGAGAGAGGTGAGGGAATCAGGGACCGCAGCATGACTTGCGGAGCTCACCTACTGAGATCAGCATGAACCACGCTAAGGAACCAGGGGAGACGAGGCAGAGAGAATTACCAGACATGTATACCAGGCGCCTGCGGAACATCCAAGGGAAGAAGTCCAGTTGGCAGTTGGAGCCACACATCCAAAGCATCGGTGGGAGGTCTAGGCTGGAGCCGTGGGCAGGAAGGAGCCTCCCGCACCTGGGCAGCCGTCCAGCCGTGAGCGTGGCCAAACTCGTGCAGAGAGAGGGTGTGGAGGACCCACAGCTACCTCCACAGGCCCGGCTAGAGTTTCCAGTGAACACACCACTCCTCAGCCTTTTGCTTTTGCGTTCTCTCTCCTGGGTTAATTTCCCTAGTTGCTCTTTCTGCCCATTTTGAAGGATGATTGGTTTTCTGGGCAAAGAGCCTGTTTTGTGTGTGTGTGTAATTTTAAGATCTTGGACCATCCCAGACACTTACCAGAGATGGGTGATACATAAATCTATGCATCCGAGATATTTATAGACACACCCCCGCCTTCATGTACATGCAACTGGGTCATTAGAATCGCTGTAAAACAACACATCTGGGTAGAAGCCACTGCATAGACGTCTATACTACTACCTGGCGGTTGTCATAAAAACACCAATAAGGGGAAGCAGAAGTGTGTTTGACTGGGAGAATGATTCTTGTTTCTTTTTCATTATTCTTAATAAAAGGAGATGGTGCCGAAAAATTGTGTTTCCTGGGTTATTTTCCCCCAGAGATCTTTTATAAAACACGAAATACATAACAGACCGTGTTGCAGGCAAATGCCTCATTAAGGGAATATAGTTAGAAAGAAATAGTAACCAAAATGAACAGTTATTTTCTTTATTTTTTTTACCCTCTGTAAAATGGAGAAATTGGATGCGATATGGATTTAGTACCGGCCCTCAAATAATATCGTGGGAATGCGATGCTCACGCTCTCGGATGCTCGTGGTCTTGAAATGCTGCTCGGCGTCCGGGTAGCAGCTTTGGGGAGTGCGTGACCAGCTCCAGGAAAAGGCTTTGGTCTGTCTTCCAAAGGGTCTTCTTACCTATATTTTATGGCTTCATTTGGCCAGGTAAATTCGGGCTTCCTTGTCTCTCTCCTTTTCTGTCTACATATTCTTCTGGATGTCCCCCAGCGGTCTCAGCATGGGAGCTCATGATTTCCAGTCTCCAACTCTAATTCATTCCCTAGCTTGAGGCCCGTGTGTCCCAGAGCTTCCCGGCCGACCCCACCTGAATGTCCCCTGGCCCCTCAAGAGCCACCACGTGCCACACTGAGCTTCTCCTCCAGGATTCCCATCTTGGCCAAGGCACGAATATCCTCCCACTCGCACAGACCAGATAAACCCTGAAAGGCACACCCCTTACCCTGCCCCCCACCTCCCAGCCAACTATCCATCTAGCCTGCATCCATCCATCCAGCCTGTCCTGGAGACCCAGCTCCCTGACTGTACTAAATGCACCCCCTTTTCCCCCAGCTCCTCTGCCTCTACCCAGGTCCATGCCCCCCATCTCTCTGGGGTCACTCTCCCAGCCTCCTTCCTGGGCCCCTGCTCCAGGGCAGCTGTCACGGAATTCTCTGAACGCTCTCTCCAGAATTCTGTTTTGGGATCTTGGATGGCTGAAGTTGTCCTTTGGATCACATTCCAGCCGCCTGGCTCCCCAGGGTCAGACACGTGGCTCCCCATCAGCCTCTCATTAGCCTCTCCCCATGCTCCTTCCTCCCCAGTCATTTGAACTGTTGCTTGTCCCCCAAATGTCCCATGCCATCCCCGTCCTTTGCACATAGTGTGCCTTGGCCTTTCCAGGTTCTCACTGCCAACTCCTTTTCTCTGCATCATTCATCCTTCCATATAAAGTTGAGGTTCCACCTCCTACAAAAAGCCTTCCAGGCTTTTGTGTGTCCCCAGAGACCCCCTATCATAACAATTCCCACGGTGCAAGGTCATTTTCTAATATGCGTGTGTTTTTCCATTAGACCATTAGACTGTGAGCTCCCTGAGAACAGGGATTGTGTCTCACTGAACTCCTCGTTCCCATCAAACAACATAGTAACTGCTACAGATAAAGGATTCAGTTGCCAAATGATTACTAACTAACCAGCCACTCGAACAATTTATAGCCTGCAAAGACAAGGACAGAATCAGTCTCCTGTGTCTGCAGGAATTTCAAAGCAATGTGAAATAGATACAAATAGCTAGATATCATGACCCTCAAAGATCTTTTTCAGGACCAAGCATCTGGCCCGCTTTTCACAAAGAACAAAAAAAGTGATTCAGCGCTTCCCAGCCACAGCAGAGGAGGGGGTTGAAAGGGCTTCAGATGTTTGATACAGAAGAAAAAACATGTCCTCTAAAGCCAAACAGACCTGAGCTCAAAACCTGCAGCTTTTCTTGGCTTCTCCTATCCCAGCCTCACCTGGAGGATAGATATGCTGACCCCTTTCTTGCTAGGTGATTGCAAAGACAAGACGTTAGCCTCAAAATTGAGCATGAAACTAATATGTAGTAAGTGGCCCACAAAAGCTTAGCATTCTGTTATTACTGTTTCTAAGGATTAAAACGCACGTGATTATATCGGCCCAAAGAAAAACATGGTATGTATGGGAAGCTATCCTTAATTTGGTGTTATCATCTCCATTTTACAGATGAGGACACTGAGGTTCAGAGAAGTAAAGAGCCTCGTCCAAGGTCACACAGCTAGAAAGTGTCTGAGTTAGGACTCAAACCCAGATCTGCCTGGCCCGGGAGTCAGCGCACTCCCCTATCCGCGGGGGCCAACCAAGGTCTCATCTCCGGTGATTTGGCTGGAGAGGAGGGCTCTGAGCAAAAGGCAGAAATACTCAGGCATTAAGAAAGTCGCGTGTATGGGCCACTTTCTGAGTTACCTATCTGGTCAGGTCAGTCCCTCCTTTCCTTTTGCCACTTCCGTGGCCCCCCCCTCCCTCATCTGTCACTGAGAACCCTACAATATGAGTTGCAAGCATCTAGCCTGGGGGTTTTCAAACTATGTTCCTCGGAGCCCTGGGGCTCCCTGGAGGTACCAGGGCTCCCTAGGGAGCAGGGAGGAGGCCAGGTGGGAGGGAGTCCCACCCCATCCCCATTCCAAACAGAGCCACTCTTTTTCATCTGCATTACACCTCGTCTTCTAAGAACATCTCCTGTCATCAAAGCATTCTGCTGCTTTACAAAAGAATGTTTAAACCTCAGACACCCTGCAACACTTTCATATCACAAAAGAGAAACTGAGGCTCAGAGAGCCGTGGCCAGCCCAAAGGTCCCGTAGCCTGCTGAAAATTGAGTTGAGATCTGTCCCAGATTGCCCCCCACTTGGCTCTACCCAGACCAGTCTTCCCACCCACCCTCAGCTGTCCAACGCGAAGCAGATTTAATAACCACAAACAGGAGGCATTTATCTCTGAAATAACTGTCGTGGTACAGAATAGGAAAATCGATGCATTCATTAGGACACACTGGGAGTAGGAGGCAGGATGTGGACGGGCGCCGGTTGCAGGCATTTGCGACACGGGGGACTTGAGTCTGAGGAGCGGCGGCGGTGGGTAATGGGACATCATTGGACACTCACTGGGCTCATCCTCCATTGATACGTGGTAGGGGGAGCCTCCCGCCCTCTTTCCCGCCCTCTTTCCCGCCCGGGCTTGATCTAAATGTATTGACTGTGACAATGTTGAATTATATCTGGAAAAACCAGTTAGCTTTAATTTCAGTCCCCAGAGAAAAGGATGATTAGAGAAATATTGATGGCCATGAAAATCAGACAGCCCATCTGGAAGCAAGACTCAGCCCTTGAGACAGGAAGCTGGTCCAGAGATTCGGCAAATCACCCAGCCCAGTGCTCTGGCTTTAGGAACGGAAGACAGAACCCCAGAGAAGGGAGGGCCGTGCCGAGATCGAGCAACCAATTAGGGACAAACCCGAGACTAAAACCCAGGTCTCTGGAAGCTTCTCGAAGGCACAGACCGCATCTCAGGCATCAGTCTCCAGGCCTGGCCCAGGGTCTGGCACAGAGTGGGCCCCCAGGGAATGTTAGCTGAATAAATGAATGAACAGTTTCCTGCCCCGAGGCCAGATGCTGTCCAAAATACCTCATCCCTCAGAACCATCCCAGGAATGGTCAGCAATGACTGTCTCAAAGATCTTTTGCCTTCTCCTTCACATTTTAAGCACAAAAAATTTCCAAGGAAAATTGTATCAACTCTCACCCTAGTTGACCTAATCCTGAAAGTCAGTGGATTTCTTCCAGAGTTGAGAAGCAAAAGACGTTAACTCTGGGTCCTTGTAGCGTGACCACCTTGGGAACATTCTGGGCTCCTGAGCATTATGAAGAGCCCAGCTCTGAGCTAGGTCCTGGGGACAGAGCATGGACACAAGTGACGGGGGCTTACTTTCGTGGAGGTTGTATTGCAATGGGGAGGGGCAGAGAGTAACGGGTCAGATGCAGCCCCTGATGTCTGCTGAATCAGCGGCAGGAAGCAAAAGGAAAGCAGGGGGAGGGACTAAAAGGTTCTTACTGGAGCCCTGTCCTAACTTGCTTCCCTAGAAGCAGAGACTGGGACTCCGGTGCCGGTGCCAGGAAAGGATTAAGAATGCAGATTCAGCTGGAGTCCAGCCTCGATTTATAAGGGGCTGTGGTTGGGGGGAGGGGCTGGGGACATAACCTCCACCAGCCAACAGCAACTCTCTGGATAAAGGAGGCAGGGACCCTGAGAGCCAGCACTCCCAGCCCCAGAGGACCTCTGCAGCGCTTCCTGGCTTGCAGAATCCGCCCCCGACCCCCGTCCTCACCCACTCTCCCCCTCTCCCTGCCCATGAACTCACTGGGGCCCCATTGCCGCAGTTCCAAATGTCGTTATCCCTACTTGATCCAGAAGGGAGATCTCTAGGAGTCCTCAAAGCCCTTCCTTCCTGACACTGACCTCAGCCACCACCATTCTCTCCCATCCCTCCTCCAAAGGGTTGTAAAGGGAGGGGTCCCACGCCAGGACTTGGGCCTGGTGGGCGGTGCTTACGCACGGGGAGCCCCCCTGTGCCCTAGAGACCTCGCCTGGGTTCCCGGTCTCCCCTCTGCTGGTAATCTGGCCGCGGGCTCTCAGAAATCTTGCTCTCCCCAGCCCTCTCTTCGCCTCTTATTTATGCTACAGAACGTGAAGACGGGCCCGGACCCTGCACCAGGTCAACAGCTGTCCCTCTCCTCCTCTCGGCCGCCACATGCCTGGGCGCTGCGACGAGACCCTGTGATCCGAGTGGTCGGTTGTGCTGCTCGGATGCGGATGCGGGCTGGGTGGGAGGACACATGTGGCCTCAAGCAGGGGCACTACCGCATAGCAGCGCTTTCATCGCCTGCCTCGCCTAAAGGGGTAAAGGGATTTTCAGGCTCAGAGGGGTTGGGCTGAACCGGCGGTGGCCCCACCCAGCTTCTGGGACGTGCCTGAGGCCCCACAGCAGGAGGCGGCACTGGGACCAGAAGCAGGGCCCTAGTCCATCCAGGGATCCGGATCGTCTCACCCGGGAGGGAGCATGGCCAAGTCTTCCCCGCGCAGGAGATCACTCCGGAGAGCGCTCAGCGTGCTGGAGAACCACCCGAGGCACTCTACTCCGGCATGGCACAGCACGGGTAATCCCTAAACTCCCATTCTGCCTTTCCCTCTCCTTTCTTCTCCAGGAAAATTATTATTTCATTCTACAAACACCGCAGACAATTTTAGGCATGCTGGGAAATGCCTCGCATCATGTATTTGGATTTCTCTGCCTCCAACCTCTCTTGCCTGGGAGTGAGCATCAGGGCACTGGGGGCGGGGCCTCGCCCCCACCCCCACCCCCGGGTCTGAAAGGGCAACGGGGGGCGGGGGGCCCTCGGAGGCAGAGACCCTGTGTCTGTCACCCGCAGCACTGTGCAGGTCCTTAGGGAATGTGGTTGTCTCGGTGTTCAGTGAGTACAGATCGTAGCAGTTACTACGATTAACAAAGAACTGGAAAACTTAGATCAGCCCTAAACTGACTGTACCCCTTGTTCAGTCAAGGTTGATTTCCCAGACTCTCCCGCTCTTAGGAAAAAGACACACATCATAAAGAAATAAGGAAACAATGATTTCTTAATCCACCCTTTTAAACCCCACCACGCAAGGGCCAATGCCCTATACCTTCTCCGTCTCCATCCCCAGACGGTGAATATTCTTCTCCTGACTCGTGAACCTGCAGGTTCTGTGAGGTCAAAAGGCAACGGTGACCAGTCTCCTGGACTCGAAATCTCCAGAGAGATGGACAGAGGGGAGGAGAGAATTGAGGCTCAGGGAGGGATGTGCCTCACAGGCTGCCATGATGCTGGGCCAGGAAAATAAAATGTGGGGCACCTGGGTGGCTCAGTGGGTTAAAGCCTCTGCCTTCGGCTCAGGTCATGATCTCAGGGTCCTGGGATCGAGCCCCGCATCGGGCTCTCTGCTCAGCGGGGAGCCTGCTTCCCCCTCTCTCTCTGCCTGCCTCTCTGTCTACTTGTGATCTCTCTCTGTCAAATAAATAAATAAAATCTTAAAAAAAAAAAAGAAAGAAAGAAAATAAAATGTGAAGTGGGGTAAGAAATGCGGACATCTGGCTTCACTGCTTGCTGGCTATTTGCCTTGCAGAAAACACGTCATTACCCTGAATCTGAGTTTCTTGTCCTTAAAGTGACACCGGCGACAGGATCAACCCCAAAGAGTGGTTATCAGCCGAGTACATAACAAAGCGCCTGGATGTAGGGCTCAATAAATATCACAGATTTGGAAAATATCAGAGCTGGAAGAATCCCAGGGACTGGGTTTCAACATCCCCCCATTTCCCAGGAGCGAACCTGAACCCTGGGGCAGGCGGACAGCTGCGGAGAACTATCCACACCACGCTCGGCTCCTTCCTCTGTAGGCCTTTGCGCAGTCATTTTCATCTTAATTTAATTTTAATTTTGGAGAGCCGAACCACCACTCTCCCTGTCTGCTTTACCCCAATTTCCTTTTTTTTTTTTTTTTTTAAGAGAGCATGGGGGTAGGGGCAGAGGGAGAGAGAGACTCTCAAGCAGGCTCCAAGCTGGGCTCAACACGGAGCTCGACCTCACGACCCTGAGATCATGACCTGAGCTGAAATCAAGAGTTGGTCACTTGACCGACTGGGTCACCCAGGCACCTGTACCCCAATTTCTAACAGAGCTCTGTTAAGCAGAGTGCAAGTTGCAGCAAGAAGATGAAGCATCGGGGATGCCTGTCCGGTTAAGTCAATGGAGTGTTTGACTCCTGATCACGGGGTTGTGAGTTCGAGCCCCGTGTTGGGTGTAGCAACTGCTTAAAATAAAATCTTTTTAAAAGATTAAAAAAATAATAAAATAAAATAATGACCATTTTTTTAAAAAGCAGGTAAGTATCAACAATATTTAAATAAAGTTTTAAGAAAACAAACTAATACTAATCTCCCCAAAAACCCTTTCACTTCACCATAATTATTATTTTACTTGTCATGCTTTGAGCATCTACTCTGGGCTATGGACATTGACATGTGTTAAATGGTCAGACTTGTATATTCTGCCCCCTGTACTTGCATCTCCCATAATGGATTCTATGTTGCTACGGTCTTCATAATTATAATTTTAACGGCACCAAAATACTCTTTCACATTTTACACCATAATTTACAAAACTGTTCACCCATCGTTGGGCATTTAGTTTTTATACAGTGTTTGCTATTGTAGATGACGCCATAATGAGCATCCCCCTTGCACAAAGCTTTCAGCATCTAATGAACTATATCCCCAGAATAAAAGAGAAATTCCCAGAGGTTGGTGTTTGGAATCAAAGGGCATAAACCTCACTCAAAATCTTACCTACCTGTTACTGGAATTTTTGTTTCCCCCAAAAGACCTGCACCAATTTATCCCACACTGGTGGAGTGTGCTGGCACCATTTCCCCACAAAGCTTGACCATCTTGGGTGTCTTGACTTTTTCTTGACTCTTTTTCTGTTTGTAACAGAAATATCTGTTCATTATGGAAACTTTGGGCAGAAAAAAAAAGATCTAAAAAGTAAAAATTGGGCACCTGGGTGGCTCAGTTGGTTAAGCATCTGTCTTGAGCTCATGTCGTGATCCCAAGGTCTTGGGATGGAGTCCAGTGTCGGCTCCCTGCTCAGCATGGAGTGTGCTTCTCCCTCTCCCTCTGCCCTTCCTCCCCCATCATGCTCTCTCTCTTAAATAAATAAATAAAAATCTTAAAAAAAAAAGAAAGTAAAAATTATCATAACCCTTCCCACCAAATATAATCACTACTAAAAGTTAAGCATATCTCTTTCAGTCTTTTCTTCTGTGCATATGAGAAACTTACCCCAAAATTTAGATTGTATCCTATTATCAGTGCTATTTGGTTTTTTGTTTTGTTTTGTTTTACTTACTGATTTTCTTAAGTTATTATTAGGACTTTTTTATAATATTCCATAATATATAGATCCTTTCTTAAAGATCCCCTGATATTGGATGTTTACATTACATATAGCATCCTTATATAATAAACAAAGTTAGCATGAACATCCTTCTGTATAAATCTGAATAGTCATCTTTATTTATTATTACCATGGCACAAAGAACTTGAAATAGAAAAACCAGATCAGAGAGTATAAATATTTTTTGAGATATCTTTGGATTTTAAAGATCGCAACTGGGAAACCTCAGGGAGAATTATGTCATATCCACCTGTGTCCTCAAGAAGGCAGCCTGGGGGGACACCTGGGTGGCTCAGTTGGTTAAGCAGCTGCCTTCAGCTCAGGTCATGATCCCAGGGTCCTGGGATCGAGTCCCACATCGGGCTCCTTGCTCGGCGGGGAGCCTGCTTCTCCCTCTGCCTCTGCCTGCCTCTCTGCCTGCTTGTGCTTTCTCTCTGACAAATAAATAAATAAAATCTTTAAAAAAAAAAAAAAAAAAAGAAGGCAGCCTGGGGTCTGAGAGGACCTCGGGGAGCCCAGCCAGGCAGCACTGAGCTCCTTTACCAGCTTCAGGACTTGGGACAAGGCATTCGACCTCCACGTCTGTTAAATGGGATAATACCTCTAATCGTTTGTTACTTGTGGCTGCCGAATATCTAAATCTCCTTTCTACTGGGAGATTTCCAAGTTAAAAAAAAAAAAAGAGAGATGAAGCCCGTCTTCCCATTCTGGAAGCCAAAAGGGGGCAATACCCTCTCTACCTAACCCCAAAGCACACAGTGCTAAGAGCACGGAATAGGACCTGAGCAGAGTGACACTTTCGGAGGTGGCTGCCTCCCCTGGCTCTTGCCTATGGTTCTCCAACCTTCGTATCAACTTTGCAAGTTCCCTACTATCCTTCCAATCAATTCCTTTTCCTGCTTGAGTTAGGCAGAGTGGATTTCTACTGTTACCATCAAGAACGATCTAGAAGCCATCAGCTGCAGATACGTGGGGACTCCAAAGAAGGCATATAGATATTCAAGAACAGCATCAGGCCCTTCATAGGCACTAAGTACTGCCTGCTATTATGATTACCATTATTGGGCAGCATGAAAGAGCCATCAAAAGCCAAGACCCTAGACCCAGGATCGCTGGGATCCATTCTTGGCTCTTTTTCTTATCCACTGGACAACCTGAGGCAAGTTACTTAACCTCTCTGTGCCCCCAGTTTCCTCATATGCAACATGAGGATAATACCAATACCTACCTTTTAGTGTTGCTATAAGGAGAAAATGAGTTAAACACATATTAATTGCCTAGAAGAGTTGCTTTTAAGGATGTGCAATTATCACTGTAATAACCACTAACCCGAGTATCACACTTTGTCATTTCTGCAGCACCTCCCCGGTCTCTCTCCCATTTAGTCCTCAAAATAATCACCATCAAGGTGAAAATCTTAGTTTACACGTTTGGAAACAAAGACTCAGAGAGGTCCCTTCCTAGAGCCTGCAGGCTCAGGGCTCAAAGCCATGATTACAACCATGAAGTTCAGGCTCCTTCTGTGTGTGAATGTGATATGTTCTCAATAATTATTCACACACTAATAGTGATCAATGGGTGAGGCATGTGAAGTGCACTGATACCTAACATTTGGCTACCTACTGCGTGTCAGGTCCGTGCTCACACGTGACGCAGGTGGAATTTATGTGTAACTTACTTAGAACCTAGTGGCGTGGATGGTCTCATCTCTATAATGAGGAAACTGAGGCTCGGAAGAGTTTTGTACTTTGCTCAAGGCCACACAGCCAGTGAGGAGCTGGCCCTGCGCTTGGCCCCAACACTACCAGCCCCTCCCAGTCCTGTTTCGACTTGAAAGGGGCCTCCTTCTGCATTACATCTGCCCGTCACCTCCCTCCTCTCATTATCTCCCAGCCGAAGTGTGCAAAAAGGTGATTTTCGCTACCAAATGGGCATTTAGAAGCTGGAGATTAAATAAACAAACGTGTGACCGGTTTGCTATGCAAGGCTTTGCATGCAGCCAGCCCCGGCGTCCCACGGCCCCACCGTCGCTGCCTTTTGACTGCGGGGCTGCCTGATGACGGCTGTGCTCACTATCCTGTTTATACAATGAATCTATAATGTAATTTCGTGAGGTTCTGAAATGCACAGAGGAAACACGCCAGGACCCCATGCCTCAACCTAATCCATATGAAACAGGCTGGAAACACGCTAGTAAACACACAACAGACGTGTGGGGCTGCAGCGGTCCATCCTCATCAAAAGAGGATTATTGTGGAGGAGAGGGAAAGCCCACGTCCTGGAGCCGGGTCCACGCGGATCCCGCAGAATGGCACCCGGGCAATTTGTGGACGATTCATGGGCGTCTCCAAGTCCCTCCCTCCTGCAAGGACCTTGATGAGTGACAACAGAGGTTAAAGAGCAAAAGACCCTTTCCTTGCCCCAAAGCACGGTTTAGTAAGCACCATATTGTCATGCATGTGAAAGAACTAAGGCTCCTCCTCAGCGGAAAGTAGGCCTTGTTTCCTTTCCTGCCTCTTGTGGGTCTATTCTCTCATATATGTGTATTCATTCATTCATTCATTCATTCAGCAAACATGTCTTCCACCTCCTCTAGCTCAGCTCCTGGGCTAGCTGCTAGAGATATGGTGATCCATAAGATACACCCACTCATGTATTAAACATTTTTATTGAGCAGCTATTATGGGCCAGGTGCTATTTTGGTGCCAAATGGTCAGCAGAAGTCCCTGTTTACATTCCACTGGGAGACAGTCAATAAGCAAGATGAATAACTTGGATATGGTGATCAGTGTTAAGCAGAAATATAAAGAAGGGGGGTTGAATTGAGATAGGGTGTCCAGAAGAGGCCCCACCATGGCCTCTGGGGCCACTCTACAGAGATGGACCTTTACAGAGCTGGAAACTGAGGCTAGGGCAGGCCAAGTATGAGCATAATACTATCCATCTGGTCTGTGCATAGAGCACTTTTGAGTCATCAAAGCACCTTCAGAAAGGTAGCTCCTTAGACCTATTTGTACTCGTCAGAGTTCTCCAAGAAACAGAACCAATAGGAGACAGAGATGGAGATTTGCAGGATTTATTATGATGTATTGGCTCACACGACTATGGAGGCTGACAAGTCCCAAGATCTCTAGTCTGCAAACTGAGGACCCAGGAGAGCTGAGGACGAGTTCCAGTCAGAAGACCCGAAGGCTCTGACTCAGAAACAGCTGATGTTTCAGGGCGAGCCCAAAGGCAGAGGGAAAAAACAATATCTCAGCTCAAATGCTGTCAGGGAGGAGGAATCCCCTTTTATCCCAGGGAAGATCAGTCTTTTGGTCTATTCAGGCCTTCAACTGATTAGATGAGGCCCACCCACAGTAGGGAGAGCAATCTGCTTTACTCAGTCAATCCATTTAAAAGTAATTCCATCCAAAAACACCCTTACAGGCATTCCCAGAATAATGTTTGACCATTTATCTAAGCACCCTGTAGCCCAGTCAAGTTGACACATAAAATAAACCATCACACCATTCAAAACCCTTAAAGGTCTTGGGCATCAGCCTGTCCCCTTGGTGTGCTTATCTATCCACCCAGTAAAGGACATTTGGATTGTTTCCTGTGTTTGGTGGCTATAAATCAACATTTGCATGCAAGTTTTTGTGTGAGCAACACTTTCATTTCTCTTGGCAAATGCATACGCATACGATTTCAGGGTCCTATGGTAAGGGTATATTTAATTTTATAAGAAACAGCCAAAGTATTTTCCAAAATTGCTATATCATTTTGCATTCCTACCAATCACCTAATACTGTGTGTGTGTGTGTGTGTGTGTGTGTGTGTGTGTGTGTGTTTTCTGTCTCCCCAGAGTAAAATATTATCCCGCCCAAGGAGAAGGGAAGGACATTGTTTTTGTCATGCTCAATGCTGTACCCACAGCACATGGCACATAATAGACACTCAATAAATATCTGTTGGCTTAAGGAATAAATGATCTCATTAATTCCCATGATTCACAGCAATCCCATGAGGAAGGCATTATTGTGCCCATGTCACAGATGAGGCAACTGAGACCCAGAGACCTTAGGGAAAATGCTTATAGTTGATACCTAACGCAGCTATCAACCTTGAGAATGAGAACATATAACCACCTCCTGTTCCAGCCCCGAGATGGGAGTTAATGCTTGTTCCTGACCCACGGAGAGTCACCAGTGGGTTTAAACTTATTTTAATTTAATGACAGGGTCACAGAATCTGAGGAAGACTCGTGACGCTGCAAGTGAGTGGAGAGTGGACAGAAGCATCCATCCTGCGGGGCTCATGCAAGAGTCCAGATTCGATGTCCTGGGCTAGAAAGGGGTCTCGCGGGGGTGGGAAGTGTGGAAATAAACAAAGACCACCCAAAGGAGAACAAGCAGAGGTTGTCTACTCAGAGCAAGGGAGTCAGCCACCGTCGCTTGCATCTGGCAGAGACCCAAAGCAGGTGGGAGTGGGAAGTCGTAAAGCGAATGAAGAGGAAGGCTTCAGGGGAGCTCAGACCGGAGACTGGCACCCAGGGGAGCTGGAGGCAGACAGACAGTAAGCGCGTACGTCTTCTGCGGTTGGTTCAAGGGACATACTCGGCTTCCCCTGATGGGTCCCGAGTCAGAAGCCAGGGCAAGAATAGGGAAACTGGCAGCCACCGACCGAGTCCTGCCCCTTCGGGCCAATTGCTGTAGAAGGCGTGGTTAGAGTTCTCTTGTCATATGCACTCGGGCCAACATCCGTGCGTATCCTCAGTCTCTCAGGAGAAAGAGACAGAAGGAGGAGGCAGATAAGTAAGAGAAAGAGAACTCACTCTGGGAATAAAAACCAGAGTTTGCGTTCCAGTTCTGTGTCCTGCAAGCATGGGGCCTCATGTGAATCCCTGGCTCTCAGCTCTTCACAATTAATACTAAGTGTGTGTGTGTGGCTACATCTTCGTTTTCTTAGATTAATTGGGGCGGGCAGGGTCCGACGGGTCTGTGGCTTGTGTTGCTTTTCTTCTTGGGAACAAACAGCCACTGCTCTGGGGCTCCAGTGGGCGGAAGGGAGGAGGGAGAGTGGAGGAGGGAGGCAGGGATGTCAGGAGGCAGGAGTGGAGCAGGCAGGCTGCCAAGGGCGGACTGCAATGCCCCTCACACCCCCTCCCACAGCCGCCAGAGGCCCCCACCAGGCCATCATCCAGCAGACAACACAACCCGGCCCCTTGGAGCTAAACCGCCTTTGCTAATTAGGTGCCTGCTTAGCTCCCCGGAGAAGGCGTGCCAGCCGTGTCATATACAAGAATAATAACGGGAGGCGAGAATCACAGGCTCGGAAGCGGTGGAAAAGTCTGGTGCCCTACACCCCTCCTCCCTCCTCCATCGGTACAGCAACTTAATAATTTATTGAATGCCTTCCTATTTGGGAAAGAATGAAAGTTGGCCACGGCAGAGTGGTGTTTCTCTTGGCGGCCTACTGTGCCTTGTCTCATTTCATCCTTGCATTCTGAAGTCGGCGTTATGTCATTATCCATTTCACAGCAAGAAAAGAGATGCTCAGAGAGGTCAAGAAACCTGCCTCAAGTCACACAGCTAACAAGGAGCAGAGCATAGATTCAAACCCAGGTAGCCAGGCCGAGCTGAGTGATGGCATTGGACACGCAGAGCCTGTGGGAATGTGTGAAGGAAGCGCTGGGAATTCTTCAGCGTGGAGTCCCGGCATTGGGTTTCCAAAGGTCTGCTTGTGCAGAGAAGCTCAGCAGCTCTGGCAGCAGGCAGGCCCACACAGGAACCCCAATCTGGAGCC
>CM052892.1:11798559-11821760 GCA_028534135.1 Potos flavus | reverse complement strand
CCTGCTCTGCAGGGAGCCTGCTTCTCCCTCTCCCTCTACTGTTCCCCCTGCTTGCGCTCTCTCGTTCTCTCTGTCAAAGGAATAACTAAAATCTTTTTTTTTTTAATAAAATAAAAAATAAAAGAGTTGCTGAAGTATCAAGTTAAAGCACTCGTAAGACGCTCTGTTTAGTCTGGGGTTTGGGGTGCTCCCCTGGCATGTTTCTCAGGAGCACAGTCCCAGAGGCCTTTGCCCTCATTAAGTGGGGGCTGCTTGCTGAGAGTGAAGAGGTACATTTTCACCCAGGCATCTGGCATAGCAAGCGATCTGAGCAGGAAGACCACTAACACTGCTTAAGCATTTACAATGCATCGGACAGCATCTCCTCAAACCCCGGGCTCTGGAGTGAGCATTATGATCCCCATATTATAGAGGCAGAAACGAAGAGTCAGGGAGATTAAGTAACTCAGGTAAGGCTTCATGGAAACCAGGAACACAGAGGAAATTGAAAATCTACGTCCCTCAGAGTCCAAGACAAGCTTTCTCCCCACTCAGGCTCCCCACGACTGCGAGCTTTCCCTTCGCTGTCTGCTTTGCAGTTTAGCAAAGTGCTCTGGGCACAGGATGTGTCCCCCGTCTCGGGTTTCTCATCATCTTCACTGTCACTTTGAGTTTCTCTCTAAAGATCGACTTCCCAGAGCTCTCATGAGAGATTTGAAAAAAATAAAAAAACTTTAAAGCGTCCATGTCTATTTGTGGCTTTAAAGCTGGTTTGTATTTAGGGGAGATTATTTTGTGAGATAAAAAAAAAAAAAAGTTGCTGAAAATGTGGAAAACTACTATAGATAAAATGCATTTATTCTGAGATAGGATCTGTTGGATTCTCTACTACCAAAGTGGGGAGAAAACAGGTGGCACTCTAGAAAAATACTCCCAGATGGAAAATGTATAAATGGTAATTCACCAAAAACAACTGCAACCGTGACTTCTAAAATATGATGCTGGTTTCTTTTTTGGGTCGATGCTTACATTGGAAACTTTGGAACTCCCTAGATAACGAATGTTTGGCTAATTAGATGCTAAGTTCTGGGGGAAAGGCATGGATGAGGAAAAAAGGGCTCTTTAATCACTGTGAAATTTTAATCTATGTCTTTGGTGATTTGTGCTTGGATCCTATTGAAGTAGAGAGATACAGTGTAGCAGGGGACATCTGAGCTAAACCAAACCAATTCCACATAAAGCACATTCCTCTCCATAGGTTCCTCTTTTTACTGCCATGAAACCCTCAGAGGTTGATAGAGACTGAGTCATCCCATTCCCAAAGCTACATGGAACTTTTGCGTTTTCCCTTCAAACTTTGTTGGTTGTAACAAAAGTATAAGACAGCCTGTCTTGTCTTGAACTGGAAGAGGAGTAGTGATATTAGGATAAAAATTTGTTTTGCCCACCTGGCAAACTCCTACTCATACTTCAAAGTCCTATTCAAATTGCCCTCTCCAATACTGTAGTCAACACTGTTATGTGGCTCCCAGGTGCCCCTCTGGGACCAAGGCACTTGTTCCCGTAGCACCGTCTGGGAGTGCGGACTCCTGGGAGCTCACAAAGCCTTCTTCCCCAGGAACCGCCCTTAGCCAAAGGGCGCTGCATCACCCAAGATCATGTCTCCCTCCACAGGGGCAGCCCACTCCCATGTTGACCTACAAAGACCTGAGTCCTTACCTTGATTAAAAACAACTCTGAAGGGCTATCTCAGCCCCAGAGCTGCCTAGAAAATAAACCAAGATTTCTCCTGCAACATTGGCATTGGCATTGTCGTTCAAGTCTTCCCTCTGCCCAGTCCTGCTTTCTTTCTCTCACAGGCGTCACTCCCAAGAGCTAAACTGAATCAATACTTCCTGTCTGCCAATCTCCTTCTCAGAGTCTGTCTCCAGGAAGCCTAGCCTCACACAGCTACAGCCTCAACTGGACCCACTTCCAAAGGATGTGGGCATCTTTTATGGTGCATATAAGGTGGTTTCTAGACAAGTTTGCTTGAGAACTTGTTGCCTTTATGAGAACCAAAAGAGAATTGCAGGGTCTTCTTTCAAGAGTTGATTTTAGGTAATCAATTACATTAAACATCTTCTTTCTAAAACCCTTTCATTATTTTTTCTCCTTTAAAATATATTTAAATTGTGTTTTAGGAATCAGAATTTTTTTTCTTGCTTGACTTTTCTTAAAGATTTATTTATATTAGAGAGAGAAAGAGAGAGGGGGGCAGAGGGAGAGAATCTTCAAGCAGACTCTCCCACTAAGCATTGGGCCTGATGCCAGGCTTGATCTCAGGACCCAGAGATCGTGACCTGAGCCAAAACCAAGAGTCAGATGTTCAACTGACTGAGCCACCCAGGTTCCCCTGTTTGCTTGTTTTTAGGTCTCACAGAAGTATCACCCAAAACAACAAACAAACAACAATAAACCTACCAAATTCTTCTTAAAACATATGGAGCTTTTGGTGTCATATCACGTCACACCAGTTATAATGTCTGTCATCAGAAAAGCAAAGGTCCTAATAAGTGACTTAGCAAGGTTCATATACCAAAGTCAACTGCTCTCCTATATACCAGCAATGAACAAGTAGAACTTGAGTGAAAAATGCAATACAATATCATTTACATTAATACCCCCAAATTTAAAGACTTAAATATAAATCTAACAAAATATGTATAAGATCTAGATGAAGAAAACTATGAATCTCTGATAAACAAAATCAAAGAAGGACTAAATAAACGGAGAGATGTTCCATGTTCATGGATAGGAAGTCTCAATACTATTAAGATGTCAGTTCTTCCCAAATTGTTTTGTAGATTCGATGCAGTGCCAATTAATATCCCAGGGAGTTACTTTGTGCATATCGACAAACTGACTAGATCTAAAGTTTATATGGAAAAGCAATAGATGCAGAATAACCAGTACAATATTGAAGAAGAACAAAGTTGTAGACTGACTATCCAACTCCAGACTTACCCTAAAGCTACAATCATCAAGCAGTATGGTATCGGTGAATGAATAGGCAAATCAATGGAACAGAATAGAGAACCCAGAAATAGACCCACATAAATACGGTCAACTGATCTTTGACAGGATCAAAGCCAATACAAGATACTGGGCTAATAGAAATTAAGTGGCCAGATTTATGACTTCAGGGGCTTTGGGGGCTTCTGACTTCATGCACTACAGTATGCGAGATAATCAATAAATATTTGCAGTAATACCGAATTACTTAATTGGGCTAAAAGCCTCTGATCTAGTCTCTTAGCCTTTAGTCGTGTCCGCACCAATCATTCTCCAGATTGTAACACCAGTGATCACTCCAACCCACCACATCGACAGCATCATTCCACTGCATACACTCTTCCGTGGCTCCCTAGTGTCTTTGGGACAAAACGAGGGATCCTTGGGGCTGCACCCAGAGAGCCCAGGCACCACTACAGCGGTACCTCCCCCTTGCACATAGCCTCCTCTCTCACCATCCCCACTTACTCGGGGCTCCAACCACAATGAATAGCTTGCAGTGCTCCAGGCTAGCCATGCTAATTCCTGCCCTTGCCCCTGCATCCTCCTGACCTGGAACCTTCTCTCTGCCTGACTCCTGCCCATCTGTTAAAACCGAGCTCAGCTACTGATCTGTCAGGAACCCTTCCTTAAAACAGCCTTCTCTCCTGCTGGAAGAGAGTTAAGACACCCCTCTTCTGGGCCCTACAGCCCCTCTCTGTGCTTCCCCCGTGAACGCACTGACCACACAGGATCATCAATGCCTGTTTGCTTGTCTGTCTCCTCCACTGGCCTGAAAGCTCTGTGGGACTTGAACCCATGACCGCGAGAGTACGATAACTCCTCTTCTGCAGAGCAGTCATAAGGATTAAGTGAGATAATATACACTGGGTGCTTAGCAACGTGTCTGGCACACACATGGCAGGTCTTAATATACATCAAATTAGTAAGTGAATGAATGAAGATCACAGAGCTGGATGTTCATGGGTTCCAAGAGGGGAAAAATAGATTTTTCATCCAGAAGACAGGATTTAAATGGTATTGACAAACCAGATATGTGTCCCTAGAGGTGAGGCAGCAGGTTTATTCTGCTCTCAGACCCTCAACCCTCTTTTCACAGCAACTACTTTGTAACATTCTCTTTACTATGACGAAATAGTATACTGTAGTATCTACTGGTATAGGTGGGTATACTAACTCTAGAGTATAGTATAACCTACTTACATAATTGTTTAAGCTAATATATTATAAAGATAGATATATCAAAAGATAAAGGAGATAACTCATAATAAAAGAATATATATTTTAATAACTAAGTGCTCAAACATGACTTCGGTGAAGACACACGAAAGCAGTAAGATGTTTACACCTCTTTCTAACGAGTAGGTGGGGACTTAGGAGACGTGAAACACTACTCAACCGAATATCTTTGACACTTTTTCTTTAAATCTGGCATTTTGAAATAAAGGCTAACTAAGCACCTTTCTATATTTATAACTACAAAGGCAGACAGAGGCTAGGGGGAATATTCAGTGTCTTAAATTCAACCATAGTCTTGCCATCCACAGCATAATATTCTGAAATGGCGAACCACTGTTCGTGACATTTTGAACAAAACGTAGTACAGTCTATCCTCGATTTACCAAGTAGTTGTGTTCCTGGAAAGCTCAGTGTATTTTAAAACTAGGCACAAAATAACTTTCTTCATATATATATTCATAGATAGATAGATGAGAGAGAGAGAGCTTGGGTCTAGAAATACCTAACTATAAACAGATTTTTCACTTGCATGCATTTCCAGTGAGACATGAAAACAGTGCTCAGGAAGATGCAAGTGGATTCTCTATAATGTGAAATTTTCTGGCACAAGGCGGTATGCTGGGCATATCTGCTCCCTACCCGCTAATCACTAATCGTCTCCCCCAAACACTGTGAGGACCAGAAACAACCCCCATTAATACCCAAAATACCCTGCAGGGGGCAGCACTGCTCTCTTCGAAAATGACCATCCCAGAAGCCTGCCTGAACCCAGGATCCCATCTGCCTGCAGCAGGGACTCAGCCCTGTTCCTGCTCCCCTGGGAGAAAGCTCAGTTCAGACCTCCCAAGTAGGGAGGCTTCAGAGAAAGCTTCAGGGCACGCGGGCTGGCACATGGGACAGCCACCTGCGTGTACCATCCCAGCTGACGCTGCCTCCAAGGATAATGTTTGTAGATGGGGGTGTGAGCAAGACACACACACGCCCCTAATGGCCTCCAGCTGCTGCCACTCACAGGGTGCCCGCGGGCACGGCCAAAGCAGATCAGGCGTGGGCTTCCTGCCCAGGCTGAATCCAAACTGAGCTCAGCCACGAGCCCCCTGCTGCCAAAATCCATAGTTGAGTTCCAGTCTTCACTCTGCTACTGACTCACGGCGTGACCTGGGCAGGGTGCGTTACTTCTCTGGGCCCTATTTCCCCCTCTGTCATGAGAGTTGGACAAAATCGTCTTTCCTGCCCTAAAAGTTTATGTTCCCAGGAAAGACAAATCAACACACAAAGGAAATGTACAACTCAAGTGTCTACTAGAAGCACATCTCTAGTAAAACTGAGACCAATACGCTTTAAGGAATATAAAGGGGCCGTTTTCTAATTAGTACATTCATCTCTTGTGCACGAACCCAGTGCTGAGGGCACTAAAAGAAAAAGTTTACAATGGACTGTGAGGGGTGGGGTAAGCAACAGCCTGAGCAGAGTCCAGGAGCCACAAAAAGTCAAGAGCATAAAATTGCACAGATAAAATGAGAGCTGGCGTTCAAAAGCCTTGAATGCCAGGTTTTAAGAAGCTTCAGCATTAGGAAGCCACATTGGAAGGCATGAGGGTGCTGAGCACAGCAGTGGCAAGAGGACTGGGGGCAGAGTCTGGGCCTCCGAGAGCCAGGTGGATCATGGGGATGAGATCAGGGCTGGGAGGCAGGTAGACCAGTTGTCCAGCCCTGTGACTGGCCCTTCCAATGGTAGTCCTCTGGCAGAGGTGGTCCATCCTGACCCTCCGGCTTCAGGTGGAATCCTCAACTGAAAGACCTGGAAGGAGAAGGGAGCTGACATTGATGGGCACCTCTGGGTGCAAGGTACTGAGCTGCAAGTCCCACATAATTCTGGCACAGGTGCCCCGTGATGTCCTCAGGGTGAGTATCATGGTCCCGACACTATACACGAGGCCCCAGGTTACCAACGGACATTTCCGAAGTCACTAGGCCTGTAGGTGGTCAAATCCAGGTGTGTCTGACTTATCTGCTCATCTCTTTATTCATTCATTCATTCATCCCACAACTATGCTTTGAAAGCATCCCACACACCCAGCCCTCGGGTGGAAAACAGGATAGAGGAGCTCTCTGCTCTCAAAGCTCATGTTTTCATGGTAGAAGACAGAAAACGCACAAGCAGATTAATACACTAATGAGATTATTTCAAATAGCAAGAAGCCATAATAACAAAGAAAATAGAACCAGATGAAGAAAGTGGCTGGGGTGAGGAGAGGGGGCCTACTTCCAAATGGGGGCAAAGGAGGCCTCTGTGTGGAAGTGACAGATGACGCAGGACCTGACAAATAAGGAAAAGTTAACCATGCAAAGATCTATGGGAAGAGTGCTCCAGGCAGAGGGACCACCATGAGCAGAGGCCTCAAGACGGGAGCAACCTCTTTGAGGAGGAGAGAAAGGGTGTGTGACTCTGCTCACTGCGGGGGTGCAGCACGCAGCAAGGTCAGAGGGTACGTGGCGAGGTCAGAGGGTATGAGGTGAGGTCAGAGGGTACGTGGCGAGGTCAGAGGGTACGGGGTGAGGTCAGAGGGTATGGGGTCAGGTCAGAGAGTGTCCAGTCTCATGGACCATGAGAGAGTCTGGACTTTATTCTAAAAGCAATAAGAAGCCATTGGAGGGTTTTTTACAAGCAGAACCATGACCACATTGACATTTTTAAAATAGCACCGGGGACATGAGTTAAGGGGCCACCATAGCTGTCCGGGGACAGGTGATGATGGCTTAGCCTGGGACGCTAGCAGTGAAGATGGAACCATAGACACCTGGGATGTATTTTGGCTATGGTCCCGGTAGCACTTGCCCAAGGCTCAACCACACTGCCTTAGACGGTCTGGTGGTGCCCTAAGCCCGCATGGTGTTGGGTGGTCTTCACGTGTGACTCAGCCCCTCATGGGACCAGGGGTTCACCCTCAGCAGCAACCCACTGGAGGCTCTCGAGGTGACAGAAAATGCCTTCCCAGAGTGTATCCTATTTTGTTTCCTGAGACACCCGCCCCACATGAGTGCATTCCTCCCAATGATTCCTTTTCCTTACATAACTCTCTGCAAAGACTTTGAGATTTCATCCTCCTCCTGCCTTTTCTTGCTCCAAGAAAGGAGGGTTTTGTTTTGGGGGCCAGAGGAGGGACTTCTCTACCAGCCAGCCTGTAGGCCAGCCTGATGCTTCTTCTTGCATGTTCTGAGTCTTCCTCCCTTCCCTCGCATCCCCATCCCTCCTTCCGTCCCGCGTACACACACACATACGCACACGCACACGTGCACACCCCAATCTCTATAATGGTAGGATTCATATTCCCATTTTGTACTCATCTCTCTTTGTCTACTTGATGCCTGGCCAGACTCCGAAGTTTTCGGACGGGAGAATCAAGGCATGGAATCCATTATTTCTGAGCTGATCACAGAGCAGTGACTCACCAGCCCTCCCCAAATCCCGGCTTTAAGAGAGGTTGCTCTAAGCCCCCAGCTGACAGCATCTCAAAAGGGAATCTGTGATCAAGAAGTTGGCATTGGATCATGGGATTCTCTCCTCCCACTCCTCAAATCTTTTGGATGGGTCAAGAAGATGTTCTTCTTCCTCCAAATGGGTTTATCTCAGCCTGTCAGTTTCGGGTGTGACTAACCCCATTTACGGAGTATTTCCACCCAATTCCATCCCCTTCACCATAAAGCACTAGAGAAATTAACAGAGGCTAATGGACTTAGGAAGCCCCCAACGCCAAGTCCAAAACAGTTGACAAAGAGGCCCCAGAGCTACCCTCCTCTTACCCTATTTTCTCACCTGTTTATTCTATTAGCCGAAAAGCCCTCTTTAGCCAGCCTGCAGTTCCTATGTTCAGGCTTGCCAGGATCCCCCCGGGGAAGATCATTATGGGAGAAAAGGGCCTTTTGAAGATTACGCATGAGCAAAAAGAGGGAGGCTTTGAACATTGATGGAGGTTCTGGGCTTCAAATTCCACCTGGGGCTAGAGATCTCACTGGAAAATAAATGGGCAAAAGGGAAAGAGATGAAGGGAAGAAATAACCACTACAAGAATCCAAAGGATCTAGATTTGTAGGAGTGCAAAGAAAATTGAGAACCAGGAATCCAGGTGATTTGTCCTGGCTCTGTATTTACACTGTGACCTTGGGAAAGGCCGTATGTGTCTCTGAGCCTTTTTCATTCAACACATACTCTCTGATAAATAACACATACTCTCGGGCTAAGCCCTGTGCTGGGTGTTAGGATTCCAAGGCAACAAGATGAAGATCTTGCTCTCCAGAGCTCACAGCCCTCTGGGGAAGCCAGGAAAATAGTCAGAACATTATGTGAAAAGTGAGATAATGCCCATTCACCTTCTATAAAATCAGCAGCCTGACCTGCAAAATAATGACAATGATAGCAATAATTAATATCTTTTGAGAGTTGAGTCCCCCTGGACACATGGCACCTCCCCTGACCTCTACCTGTTATGAACAGGAGTTCTGGGGCTCCTACCACCCATTTTCCACCTCCGTTCAGCCCTTGGAGACCACCTGTCTGCCTTGAGGCCCCGAAATCTAATACCGTCATGCTGTATATCCTGGGTCACATCAGTCACCCTGAAAAGCCCAGGGCTCCCAGAGCATTCCCCCCTCCTCAGCGCTCATCCCCATAGGGCTCTGTGTCCTTACCAAAATCTCCCACTATGCCCTCTGCAATTCCCTCTATCCTCTCCTAAACTTCTGAGCACATTCACTTTCTAGCTCCAACCGAAATCTGATCTCCCCAGGGACCCTCCTCCCCTGCAGCTCTCTCAAGAGGACCTGTCTCTCTCCCACACCCCTTCTGCCATTCACGCTGCTTCTCACTGCTGCTTCCAGAACACTGCCCCCCTCCCTAAATGCCTCCAGCTCTGAAGCTCACCCCATCATATTAGAGTACCCACCACCCCTCCTTTTCATGGCACTATTCCTGTGTCCCCAGACATTTTAAGTCCTGGTTTACTGGCACTCTTTCCAACACAGACTCAGTTTCAATATCTATGTGAGTGTTCCTCTCAACAGACTATTTTGTCAATCTTTGACTTCTTGTCTTACAAAATCCATGCCCCAGTCACTCACTGCCATGGTTAAACTAAACCTATCATTACACATAACTGTTCTCACACCATCACCTCAATTTCAAGGATCTCACTCTCAGGGCACTGCTCACTCCATGATCAACGGTTCTTCCATCTCACTAGGTCTAGGGTCCATTGACTCTGCCACTCTTTCACTGCCCTTTGCCCAGTGTGTCCTCACTTCCCTCTTTGCCCAACCAAGAAGTCATGGTCAGTCATCGCCATCATCATCATCACCAGCATCATCATCACCACCACCATCATCATCACCATGACCATCATCATCACCACCACCATCCTCATCACCTTCATCTTCATCGCTACCATCAACAACACCACCATCATCATCACCACCAACATCATTATCACCACCATCATCACCATCATCACCATCATCATCATCACTATCATCATCATTATCATCACCACCATCATCATCATCACCACCATCATCATCATCACCACCATCATCATCACCATCATCACCATCATCACCATCACCATCACCACCATCACCATCACCACCATCATCATCACCACCACCATTATCATCATCATCATCACCAGCACCATCATCACCATCATCACCATCACCACCACCATCATCACCATCATCACCATCACCACCATCATCATCATCATCATCACCACCATCATCATCACCACCACCATTATCATCATCATCATCACCAGCACCATCATCATCACCATCATCACCATCACCACCACCATCATCACCATCATCATCACCAGCACCATCATCATCACCATCATCACCATCACCACCACCATCATCACCATCACCACCATCACCACCATCATCATCACCATCATCACCATCACCACCATCACCATCACCACCATCATCACCATCATCATCACCAGCACCATCATCATCACCATCATCACCATCACCACCACCATCATCACCACCATCACCATCACCACCACCATCATCACCACCATCATCATCGTCACCACCACCATCACCACCATCATCATCATCACCATCATCTCCATCATCATCATCATCATCACCACCATCATCTCCATCATCCTTGCCATCATCATCATCATCATTACCATCATTTCCTTGTATCACCCTTGTGGCATGTCGTACACACTAAAAACTGGCTGCAGCAATACCTCCCATCTCACATCTACTTCTTATGTGACTTTTACACTCCTCCCCTTGAGAAGTGGTCCTTGAATTGGAGTGTGGCTACAACTATGGCAGAAGTGATGCCAAGACTGTCAAAAAGGCGAGATCACTTCTGCCTTGTTTTCTTGGGATACTCACTCTTAGAACCAGCTACCATGCCTCAAAAGGTTCAGGTGGAGAGGAACTAAGGCCCTTAGCCCTCAGTGCCATCTGAGCTCATGGATGGCAGACAGAAACAACTTGCAAGACATGAATGCCACCATCTGTATTAGTTTCCTAGAGCTGCTGTAACAAACTACCACAAATTTGGTGGCTTAAAACAACAGAAATTTATTTCCCCATAGTTATGGAAATTAGAAGTCCAAAATCCAGGTGTCAGCAGGACCATAGTCTTTTGGAGGCTGTACGGGAGAATTCATTCTTTGCATCTTCCAGCTTTAGGTAGCTCCAGGCATTCCTAGGCTTGCAGCTACATCCCTCCAGTTGCTTCTACTGTAGTCCATTGCCTCTACCTCTTCTGCATGTCCAATCTCCCTCTGCAACCCTCTTGCAAAAACACTCATGATTTCATTTACACCCTACATGGATAATCAATCCAAGATAATTTCTGTCTCAAGATCCTTAACTTAATCATATCCACAAAGACCCCTTTTCCGAATAAGGTAACATTGACAGGTTCCAGGGATTAGAACCTAATATCTTTGGGGGCCAGTCTGCCTACTACCTCATCTTCAAAGCTTCAAATGGAATCCTCCATTCCCCAGTCAAACCACCCCAGCTGAGCAGAGATAAGCTGTCCCTACCAAAGAATTGAAGGCTCACAAGAAAAATGAGTGATTACTTTTTAAGCCACCAAGTACTGGGGTGGTTTTGTTACAGAGCAATAGGTAACTGATACAACCCTTGACTACCTTGTTCATTTCTTGCTTCATTACATTTGCTAGTTTAATCCAGTTTTCCACCTGCTCTCAACCTGGACCTGGCAACTGAATGTGATGAGAGGGGAGCACACAAACCTGCCCACACTGAACTCAGGGCCACTGAGCTCAAGTAGGCCCTTTGGGCTGCCTAGCCATCCAAATACTTCCCCAGTGAGAATCTCACATGCACACACACACACACACACACACACACACACACACACACGGCCACCTATCCCCTCTCTCCACTCAAACCTTTGTTGTTTCCTCCCCAGTTGCAGCTCATCTCTTTGAATTCTGTTTCACTGAGACAATAAAAGCAACCAGAAAAGAAATCCTACAGATCCCTTCAACACTTGTGCCAGTCATGCCCACCAACCCCATGCTTTCCCTCCCACTGTTATAACGACCTCCCCATGCTCCAGCCTCTCCCCATGCCCACTAATGCAGTCCCGGAGGACACCACTCTGTCTCCCCACTCTCCTGCATCATGATTTCTTGCCTCTCTGCCTCTCTGCTGGATTGTCCCCTTCAATATAAGACATATCTTATTTCTCCCATTCCTCCCTGACTATATCCTTCCTCCCCACTCCCTTTAAAATGAAAGAATGGGTCATGCTCACGGTGTCTGATGCCTCTCCTCCTGTTCTCTCTGGAATCCACTCCAATCAAACTTTCACACCCACCACTTTAGTGAAAGTGGCTTTTGTCAAGGTCATCCAGTATTGCCAAATCCAAGATCCTTTGTCTGTCCTGATCCTACTTAACCCAGCAGCAACATGTATTAGTTTCCCAGGGTTTCTAAAGCCAAGTACCACAAACTCGGTGACTAAAAAGAACAGAAACTTATTTATAACAGTCTGGAGGCCAGAAATCCAAAATCCAGGTGTCAGTAGGGTCCTGTTCCCTCTGACATTTCCAGGGAAGGCTCTTTCCTTGCATCTTCCAGCTTTTGGTGGTCACTGCCCTTCCTTGGCCTTCCTTGGCTTATAGCTGCATTGCCTCGATCACTCTACCTGTCTCCATCCACACACAGCCTTTTCCCTCTATGTGTCTCGTGTGTCCACTCTTAGAGGACACCAGTCACTGGATGTAGGGCTGCCCTAATTCAGTATGAGCTCATCTTAGCTAGTTATATCGGCAAAGACCCTATTTCCAAAGAAGGTCACGTACTGGGGTTTCCGGTAGACAACGACCTCCAACAGCAGCAACATTTAGCAAAAATTTCCAAATAGGAAATTGAGCATTTCTGCATAGATACACTTCCTTCTCTTTGCTTCCAGGACGCCAGACTCTCTGGCTTTTCCTCACACCTCAGTGACCACCCCGTCCTCAGTCTCCTTGACCAGTTGAGTTGTTCCCCATCTCTCTAAGCACCCCCAGGGTTCAGTCTTTGGTCACCTTTTCTTCTCTAGCCTCTCCCTTTCCATAAATGATTTCATCCAATCTCATATCATTGGATCCATCTAGAAAACTCCAAAATTCCTCCCTCCATCCTCAGTCTCTCTCCTGAACTCCAGATTCATACATCCACCGTGGATGTTTAAGGGCCGTTTGTTTGAAACCAAAATCCTAATTCTCCTCACACCCCAAAAAAACCTCTTACACCCATAGACTCTCTCATCTCAGTAACTGGCATTTCTTGGGTCAACAACAAATCCTGCTGATACTACCTTCAAAATACATCCCATATTCAGCTACTTCCCACGGCCCCATCGCCACACCCTGGTCCAACCCACCACCATTTAACTAAAGCCAGCATCAGTAACTACAGGCCATCAGCCCAATCCAGCCAACCATCTGTTTTTATAAATAAAGTTTTATTGGAACGCAGTCACACCCATTTGTTTACACATTGTCCATGGCTGCTTTTGAATTCCAAGGGCAGAACTGAGTAGTTGCAGCAGAGACGCCATGGCCCCACAGAGCCGAGCGCATTTACTCTCTGGAACTGTATAGAAAATGTTTGCCAATTCCTGGCCTGGATTATTTCAGTCGTAGGTCTTCCTATCTCCACCCTTGCCTGACACTATAGTTGATTCTCAACCTGGCAGGCAGAGAAATGCTTTTTAAACAGGAGTCAGACCCCATCACTTCCCTGCTTAGAATTCCTCAGTGCCAGCCGCTCTCCCGCCCCTGCTTGCCTAGTCCTGCTGCTCTAACCCCCAGCTACCTCTCTGCCCTTATCTCCTGCCATGCCCTATCTCAAATTTCTCCAGCCACACTAGACACGCCCCTGTTCCTAGGACATTCCAGGCCCACTCCCGCCTCAAAGTCCTTGCGTTTTCTCTTTTCTCCATTTCAAGTAATCCTTACCAGGCTCACCCTTGTAACTCTCCTGTCCTCAGGAGACCTTTTCTGCTCATCCTGTATGCGTAGCACTGCCCCCTCCCCAAGCACTCACTATCCCTTTTAATCTGGTCTCCATCAATCCATAGAATTCACCACTGTCCGACATGTGTTTTCTCTTACTTATTTAATGACAGTCTGTGTTGCCTTCTTGAGGTCAGCACTGTGAAAGACACACATGCTTTAAGGCAAGCACTGAGCTCAGTGCTTGGAGCATAGTAGGTGCTTAGTAGAGATTTGTTGAATGAATGAATGAATGAATGAATGACTAAAAAAAAGAACGCTTCCTGCAGGTCAACCCTTGTGCTAAGCTTCGCATGTGCCTTAGATTGTTAACCTTACAACAACCCCAGGGGTTGGCACTAGGGTAAAAAGCCCAAGGATACCTGGGCCAGGACTCAAGGTCAAGTGTAACACTACAGTTCACTGTCCTAACCACCTCCCCCCACCCCCAAAATTGTGCTGTCTATAAATTTTAGAAGATATTTTAACCTGGAAGAGGGTATTTCTAGAAACCCAAGTATCCAGCAATGAATGATTAGACAAGCAAAATGTGGCACGTACATACAACGGAAGCAGTCAAGTTCATAGGGGCAGAAAGTGGTTGCAGGGGGCTGGGGGTGCAGGGACAGCATGAGGTGTGAGTGTTTAATGGGTACAGAGGCTAGTTTTGCAAGATGAGAAGAGTTCTGGAGATGGAAGGTAGTGATGCTTGCCCAATATCGTGAATGTGCTTAATGCCACAGAACCGTATGCTTTAAATGGCTAAAATGGTAAATTGTATGTTATGTGTATTTTACCATAATACAAAAAAGGTCATATTTCTTCCTCATTACAAACTGCCAAATGGCTATAACCTCCCAGTTTCCAGAAGAAGGATATGAGGTTCAGAAAGCAAGGGGACCAGGCCAGACTATTAGAGGCAGCAACATGAGCCCAGGCCTCTGCTGCCTCTCAGCGGAGGGTGCCCTCTCCTCCCCCCCACCCCCACTGCCTTCTCCTGAGCTAGCAGAATATCTGCCTCCGTGTATTCGCTACACTTTATATGACAGGAAATTTATTTTTTTCCATTCCTTGGGTGGATTAGGAACTTCTGGAAACTTCTGTCCTCCCTGCCCAGAACCAGCCCTGAGTTACAGTGGGGCCAAGTAAGCGCAAACACAAAAATTGTCTTAGAAGAGCTAGCAGGAGGGGTGGGGGGTATGGGGGCGAGGGGAGATGCTCGTGCATTAGCATATGCAAATTGGCAAGGGTAAAGAAAACTGGGAAAGCTGCTATTTTATCATTTGTGGTAATTATAGTAATTTAGAGTGGAGAATCAATGGGTTCCTGGAGGTAAAAGCAACTCGGAAGGATAATGTGGCGTGATTAAGAAGTTCTGATTAGAAGCTGTGTCGTTTTCACTTGAAAAAAGTGAGGAAAGAGACCGGGGTCAGAAGTGCAGCAACACAGTCAGGAAGGTGGGGACATTGGCCTGCCAGGCTCTGTTCCTGGTGTGGAGGACAGAGAGGAATCAGGATATCCCTGGCTTGTGAAATTTACAGAAGAAAGACAACCGCAGGAAAGACCTATTCGAACACGCTGCTAGGTGCACTATTGCTCTTGTAAAGGGGTCCAGAAGATGGAAGGGTTAACTTGTCTCAGAAGGAAAGAATGATCTGGAAAAGCTTCAGACAGAAGGTGACACCCAAGTAGGGTTTTGCGGTATCAATAGGAGTTAGTAGCTGACAACAGCCAGGGGAAAGGGGTTTGCAGGCAGAAGTAACAGTGTGTGGGAAGTGGTAGAATGTGTGTTTGGAGAAGTCTGGGGGGAAAAGTAGAGAGTGAGGAGTTACCGCTTGTGGATCTGGGGACACTGGCAAGGCCACTCCAGGGAGCCCGGACATAACTCCGCAGCTGGTGGAGGATGAAGACAGAAGCCCAGGAGTGACTTGATCAGAGCTGAATTTTTAGAGAAGCTGGCGAAAGGAGCCAGACAGTGTAATGAACCAGGTATTACGATAGAGGGATGAGGGCAGGGGGACAGGAGTCAGGATTCAGATGAGAGGTCCCTGAAACAGAACATGGAGACTCAGCGACAACAGTCTCGGAACCTCATGGGTCGCAACTGAAAGGAACAGAGCAATCATCTGACTCAACCCCCATTTTACAGATGCAGAAGCCAAGGCTCAGAGAGGCTAAGGACTTGTTTGAGGTCTCATAGCTAGTAAATGGGCTTGACACCAGGTCGCTCTGACTCTGAAGTCTGAGCTCTACTAATCCACGAACCTCAGGACCTAAGACAGAACGGCCAGTAATCCTAAGACCCTGTCTTCTAACAGAGAGTCAGAGAGAGGTCAGCAGGTGCTACCTCCCCGGGTGTGTCACTGAGCGTGGCAGCCCTAGGGCACACTTTGTTGTCAAGCCCCTGAAGGACTGGCCTGCAGGAAAGGGGGCAGATTTTATTCCCATTCATATCACATGGCGTCCAATCACTGCCCAGCCCAGAGAACAGTAGAACAATCAGACCTGTCCACCAAGAGTGTCTATTGTATGGGAGTGAGTTCCCCATCCCTGAGAGTATGCAAACCAAGCCTGAGAACCCACTCGTCTGGAATGCACTAGAGTGCATTCCTACACTCTAAGAGGTTCCTGGGATCTCTTTGAATGCTAGCGTTCTATGATCTTTGCAGGTTGAGATGCATCCCCAAACAGACCACATACCGTGTACTGAGCCGCTCAAGAACCATTTATTAATTCACTCACAAGCAGAGGATTTTAGAAAACATGTTGGTGGGAGAAACACAGGAGCAGAGCGAGGACTCGGAGGGGTACCTAACACAGCCGGTCTTGAAGGATGAGAAGAAGGGGCCGGTTCTGGCGCAGGGAACAGGAAATGCCAAGGTCCAGAGGCATGAGAGAGCATGATGAGAGAGCAGAAAGACCACCGTAGGTCCTCCCGGCTGAAGGCGGCAGGCGGCAAGTGGAGGGCTGGGGAGAGACGAGTCTGCAGTCCCGGGCTGGCCAGACTGCCTTGAAGACCCTGGGGAACATGGGGCAGTCAAGCCGCAAAGTGATGTGCGTTTCGAAAAGTTCACTCTGATGGCCGCGTGGATCGACGTAATTCATTCTCTGAGACTATTTTAGATAAGAAGGAGAAGAAAAGGCTTCCTTGGCTCCCAAAACAGCCATGGGGGCAGGAGTGTTCTGGTCACGGTCCGCGGTAGAGGTGTCGGCCGCATCAGGACCCCAGAACTCCCGGCGCCCGTCCCCCGAGCTGGGGACCGTGTCCTGGGCTGCCGTGCCGCCCGCGCCTCTGCGCCTTGGCCCGGCGCGGCCCTGTGAGCGCCAGCCCCTCGCACGAGGCCTCGGCCCGGCCTCACCGCCGACAGATGGAGCGTTTGTTGACGCTCCGATGACAGCTTGAAAACTCCTCTCCTCCCTCCGAGCCGGCCCGTTCCACCTCGTCCTCCCATCTGCCATCTCATTTTAAAACTAGCAGAACAACTCGGCTAGAGCAATTCCGACTTTTTCCATCTGTGCCGAGTTAATTAAGAGGGTAATGAGAGCTGGGAAAGAACGAGGACTGCATTAATTCAAGATATGATTAAGGGAAACATCTCCCAAATACACATGTGTGCGCAGAGGGAGCCCCAAAGGCTTGGGGGTACGCCCCATGGAGGGCCTCTGCCATGTGCCCGGTGGGAGGGCTCCAGCGATGGGAGCTGGGACCCCCACTGGCTGCGAGCAGGTGCCACCAGAGCGTGGGATCCCGGACGACCCCTGGGGTCACAGGAGAGAAGGCAGGAGTCTTCCCCACAAACCTCTCCATAAACACGTTGGCCATCTGGTCTGTGCGCCGCCGTGAAAGCAGAAAGGACGGTACCTGGAGCTTCCCTTCATTACAAAGCACCCCATTCGTTACCTAGTCACTGATCTAGAACAGTTCTAGGTACAACAAAGTTCACTAAAGATGACCACAAGAAAAACCTGAGACCAGAACCCAGATCTTCTGACTCTTCGTTCCGTAGACCTCCAAGTAAAGATGCCGGCAATAACGATAATGAGTGATGGTAGATAAATGATTCACGCTCACTGAGCACCTGCCACGAGCCAGGCCTGGTTCTAAGGCCTGTGTATGTGTATTATCTCCGTTAATTCTCACAACGGCCCTAAGAGGCAGGTACGATTGATAGCGTTCCCATTTTGCAGAGGAGGGGAAAGCAAGGCTCAGAGATACAGACAGACTTGTCCAAATGCCACAGTGAGGAAGCAGCAGAGATAGGATATCTATGATGACAAAACGAAACTGTCCTGTAAGTAATACCACCCTTGTCCCCAAGGAGACAGACAATGAGGTGCACAGGGAGGTGCTTAGGCGGCACGGAGAAGGGGGATCATATCCAACCTTGTGTGATTAGGGGAGGGGAACCAGAGAGGGCTTCCTGGAGGAGGGGGCATCCAGGCAGACTCAGAAATGATCCAGATTCAACAATTGTTTATGGAATGCCTGCCAGACACCCATCAAGCAATCCGCCAGCCCTTCTATGTGCCTATGTCATTAAACCCTGGTATCGAGGCATCCGTGTCCCCACATGACCCATGAGGAACTTGAGATTCGGGGAGCAGAGCTGGTGAAAGAGGTTGGACTGGAACACAGGTCATTCTGACTCATGCGGGTACTGGATCCTCAGTCAAGGATGTGTGCCCTTGGAGCGGAGAGGGATGTGAGGGTGGGCATGCCCTCGGGACACCAACCCAAGAGAGAGTTTGGGGGCCAAGAACTCTTGGGCCCCTTTCCCATCCCCAGAGTCAGGACATCTGGGGTCTAGTATCTGGGCCATGCTATCTCTCCACCCCAGAAGGTCAAACTCACACACCAAAGCCTAAATGTACGGCCCTTTGCAACCCATCTCCCAACCTCCCTTTCCCTTCCTCCTCCAGTCCCCTGCCTCTGCCTTATGGAACATGTCCTGAAGCTTGAGTGGCCTGCAGGCCCTTTAAGGTCTAAGCAGAAATAGTCATCAATCCCTCTGCTCTATTCCCTGCCTTCTCCACCACCCCCGACACATGAAGCCAGAAATACGGAAGTCATCCAGGACCCCCACTCTTCCTCCCTCAGGCCCGACCGCAGACTGGCCACCACATCCTTTAGATTGTCTCTGAAATGGGTCTTGTCTACCCCATTCCCCACCACCTGGCGATCCTCACTGCCAGCACCCTAGCCCAGGCCACAGCCGTTCCCTTTGTGCCTTGCACCCACTCCTACAAGGCTCGCTGCCCCTCCACCACACCCCTCCAGTTCCCCCTTCACACCTCCTGTAACAACAAAGCTTTTTTTGTGCAAATGGTATTTTATTACAGAAGACAATCTAATTTACAAATCAATACACATTTCCAGGAAAACATTTAGGCATCATAAAAGAATGCATGAATATAAAAATTTCAATGTGCAAAATTCAACAAGGAAATGCACAAGAAAACTTATGTTTAAACTATGCGGTTATTACTGTGCCACCGTGAAGACAAAATAAAACTCCTCTTCCAGAGGCTAAAAAGGGAAGAAGAGCTGAAGAATGGAGCAAAGGCATTTCCACACACTGATTTCAGTAGTCTGGTGTGTGCAGAAATGCTTCCTCTAGACTCGGGAAGTGTTTGCTGTTTGGATGGAGAGGAGAAAGATGTTGCACCTGGCTGCCCTTCTGGACCTTCTGCCACCCGTCCCTATGTGCCACCACTGCTAGGTGAGTCTCATGAGCTTCCGACACTCGTCAGGAGGCACAGTGTCCCAGAGTGCTGGATTCTTCTCTTCAATGATTACATTAAATTTCCAACAATGGGATAGGATGGGATGGGATGGGATGGGATGGGAAGGGATGGGAAGGGATAAGATGGGATGGGAAGGGATGGGATGGGATAAGATGGGATGGGAAGGGATGGGATGGGATGGGATGGGAAGGGATGGGTGGGATGGGATGGGATGGGATGAGAAGGGATGAGATGGGATGGGATGGGATGAGAAAGGATGAGATGGGATGGGATGGGATGGGAAGGGATGGGAAGGGATGGGAAGGGATGAGATGGGATGGGATGAGAAGGGATGGGATGGGATGGGATGGGATGGGATGGGAAGGGATGGGAAGGGATGAGATGGGATAGGAAGGGATGGGTGGGATGGAATGGGAAGGGATGAGAAGGAAAGGGATGGGATGGGGTGTGATGGAGTAGGATGGGATGGGATGGGATGGAATTGGATGGGATGGGATAGGATGGGAAGGGATGGGAAGGGAAGGATTGGGAAGGGATAGGGTGGGATGGTGTGGGAAGGGTTGGGAAGGGATGGGATAGGAAGGGATGGGAAGAGATGGGAAGGGATAGGATAGGAAGGGATGGGAAGAGATGGGAAGGAATGGGATGGGATGGGGTATGATGAGATAGGATGGGATGGGTTGGAATGGGATGGGATGGGATGGGAAGGGACGGGTAGGGAAGGAATGGGATGGGATGGGTTGGGGTAGGGTGTGGTGGGGTGGGGGAGTGGGCAGCAGCCACCTCATACCTGTTAGGATGGCTACTATCAAAACAAACAAGCAAAAACAGAAAATAACAAGGATTCACCAGGATGTGGAGAAACCGGAAGCCTGTCCCTTGCTGGTGGGAATGCAAAATCGGGCAGCCTCTATGGAAACCAGTGCAGCGAGCCCTCACAAAATTAAAAATAGAACTACCAAATGATCCAGTAATCCCACTCCTGAGAATATACCCAAAAATATTGAAAGCTGAGACTCAAAACAGAGATTTGTGCATCCTTGTCCATACAGCATTATTCACAATAACCCAAAGGTAGAAGCCACCAGTGGATAAACAAAATGTGTCATCTACATACAATTGATGAGGGAGCAGAAGGCTAGCGGAGGACAAAGCAGAAGCTGACACCCTGCAACCTTCCCCCTCCCCCACTCCTGGGTGGGACAGAAGTGACATTCCTTAGGAGTCTCCCAACTATCTTAATGTTAATACCTTGCTAGAGGGAGAAACCTTGACAATGGCATGGCCTCTGATATCCGGTATCTTATAGGTCCTCTTTAGCATATGAAAGTTCTTTTAAAACCTCCCTTTTTCCTTACCTCCCCCACCTCCCTGCCACCCCTCACAACCCAGGGCAGCAGCTCTTTCTGCCCACGGGTCCTGTCCCTGTGCTCTAATAAACCACCTTTTGGCACCAAAGATGTCTCAAGAATTCTTCCTTGGTCATCGGCTCCGGACCCCACCCCACCGAACCTCACCTATATTCCAAAACTTCATCCCATAGAATATTACTCGACCTTAAAAAGGAAGGAAGTTCAGACACAGGCTACAGCATGAATAAACCCTGAGGACATTATATTAAATGAAACAAGCCAGACACGAAAGGACGGATGCTGTGGGATTGCATTTACTTGAGGTACCTTGAGTGGTCAAGTTCATAGAGACAGGAAAATCAAGGCGGTTGCCGGAGGCTGGGAGAAGGGTTAGGGAGCCGTTTCATGGGTCGAGAGCTTCCGTTTTGGAGATGGGTGGTCCTGGAGATGGCGGTGGCGATGTTTGTGCAACAATGTGAATGCACGTTATGCCATCGAGATGTACACAAAAAACGGTCAAGTCGGTAAATGTTCCATTATGTGTATTTTGCCACAATTAAAACATTAAGTGCATCCAAAGGGCGGGAGGGAGGTTGTACAGCGAAAGAAGGGACTCGGCTAACTGCAAAATTTATCAGAACCACTAGCAGAAGAAGTTCTTTCTCTTCTGTTAGGACGTGGACTGGGGAAGCCGGCGGTTGGCCTTGAGGCCAGCCTGAGGGATGCAGCGGAGCGGGAGGAAGGCAGTGATGATCCCAAACGAGGACGTTGCCCTCTTGCCCAAGACCTTTCCGCAGTCCCCTGGCTCTGGGCTGAGCCAGGCAAGAGGACCACACTTGCTGTGCTGGTGGTAATGCAGTCCTTGCTCTCCTTATCAGGGCCTCAGCCTCCTTATCTATAATAATAATTCCTGCCCTGCTTTTGGCACAGGGACAGGGGAGGAACAAAAGGAATAACAGACAGCAAAATGCTTTCTAAACAGACATGAAGGCCCATGAGTTTAAGTCACAGCTCTGCCCAGGTGAACTTTGTCCTTTTGGGGGCCTCCGTCTGCCCATCTGAGAAATGGGTGGGGAGCAGGTAGTGCAGGGGATTGTCTCTTCTAGCTCTAGCGTCAACTAAATTTTTATTTCCTCTTTGTATCATTGGGCCAAACAAGGAAATAACCGTCTCTGCTAACAATCCATAGCAGAGTTTCCAACCTAAAACTCGACTCCCCTAGATTGGAAAAAGTGTCCAGAGTCCCCAGAAGACTACATCTGCCATTAACCCCAGTCACCCAGCAGAACACTTGTGCTCATGTCAGTGTCACGAGCTGGCAGCTCAGCGGGACCTGTAGAAGTGTGGTCCAATGTCCCTTGGGACCTATCCCCCTTCTACGTACCTTCCTGTACAGCAAGACCCAGAAACTGAAAACTACATTTCCCAGATGCCCTTGCAGCTCCGGCATGGAAGACAAATGGCGCTCCATCCATGTGAGTTTTGGAGGGCAGAAGGGAGGTGGCATGTGAGTGGGATTTGAAACTCTGGGGTAGGGCCCAGGAATCTATATACTAACATGCTCTCCGGGTGATTTTTACGCATGTGGAAGCTTGAGAACCACTCCTTAATGTGTCCTTAGCGCTCGCAGTACCTGACATCTGTCATTTGGATCCCAGTTGTTAACATGCGCAAACACACAGGGGGTCTATAATCTGATGTTTTGTTAATACTTATAATTTCTCTGTTTATGTATTTTTATTTATTTATTTGAGAGAGAGAGAGCTCATGGGGGAGGAGGGGCAGAGGGAGAGGGAGAGAGGGCGTCTCAAGCGGACTCCCCACTGAGCACGGAGCCCGACACAGGGCTCAATCCCAGGACCCTGAGATCATGACCTGAGCCCAAACCAAGAGTCAAACGTTCAACCAACTGAGCCACCCAGGCACCCCTCTTTCTTTATTTTCTAATAATTTGCATACAATAACATTCTAATGTTATGTACATTCTAATGTTACAATAACATTCGAATGTTAGAATGCAACATTCTAACAGGTGCAGTTTGATTAATCTCCCATTTGTACTTACCTGTGAAGCCACCACCCAAATCAAGACATAGAACATTTCTAGCCCCCACCACCCCTTTATACCCCCTCCAAATTGTTGTGCCCAGATTTCGGGACCCCCACGGACGACCACCAGAGTCCAGAGTCAAAGCCAAACAGCAAAGATCATTTATTGCGGGTCCGGACCCGGTCCTCCGCGCACTCGCAAGCGGTGACGCTAAGAGGCCCCGAGTCATGGG
>CM052892.1:11751415-11798059 GCA_028534135.1 Potos flavus | reverse complement strand
GGGGAACTCGAGCGGGGATGTCCGTTGTAATCAGGAAGGGCGGGTCATAGTCGCAAGCAAAGTTTTACAGAAGCCGAATAAGCTGGTTAGAAGGAAGGGAGGGGTGCCTTACTCTTACATAAACAGGTTGCTACAGAGGCTCAAATAAGCCGGTTAGGTTTTATAATCAAAGGGGGAGGGCTTTTCAAAATCACTTCTCCCCAAAGGAAACTACTGTGCTGAGCCCCATCTCCATTTGGTACTTTTGCCTGCTCTTAATTATCATACAGATGGGATTATACCACGAACACTTTTTTGTGCCTGGCTTCTTACCCTCTGATATTGCTTCTGTGACCTTCTATCGTTGTGTATAGCACCTATTTGTTCTTTTTTATTGCTGTGTAGTATTTCATTATATGACTATGCTACTATCCATCCATTCTGCCACTGATGGATATTTGGACAGTGGCCAGTTAGGGGCTATTATGAATATAGCTGCCGGGAACATTCTCGTCCTTGTCCTTTGTAGGATACAAGCACTCATTGCTGTTGGACAGATGGATACCCAGGGGTGAGGTTGCTAATATCCAGCTTGCTTAGATACTGCAGGTTTGCCGAAGAGGGCGTACCAACTTCCATCTGACAACAAGGTCTGCACATTCACGAAATTGCATTTAATCCACACAGCACAGAAGGACCTGGATTGTACCCCTTCCCACATTTTATAGACAAGAGATCTGAGCTCAGAGATGTCAAGTCACTTCCTCTAGACGCTGGGTCGACTCCTGATGTGCCCTTGTCTGTGGGCAACTCGCTCTCTCCAGCCAGGCTTTATATTCTCCCTATCTGTAAAATGGGTAGGTAGGCTGGCCAAACACGTTTGTTAGCCACGGAACTGCTTCTTCAAGTGAACTCTTCTGCAGAAGCCCGACATGTGACCGGAAGAAAATCAGAGGGCTCTGGTATCAGCTAGAGGGTCACAAAGCCCTCCACCCCAGACCACCCTCTACCCCGCCTGACTCCTAGGCTCCTCCCCATCGAGTTTGACCCATTCCAGCCCAGGTTAACTCGCAGAATTCCTAATCCATTCTAGGAGTCTTCTCAACTCTGCAGAGGAATTCCATTATCCTGTCTCCCCCGAGGGGCGGCGGTCAAGCCTATAGGAGTCCATGGAGCCCCGGGGCAGGAAAGCTGGGGAGACAGAGGGAACCCAGCAAGGCTGCACTGACGAATGCCCTTTCTGGAGGAAGCTTCCTGGACTGGTTCTCTCCTATCTCACACCGAGCCTGAAATCTGGAAAATAAAGTCCACAATGGAAAATGCTGACGGTACTTTAACTAGACATGGTTGAATGAAACGAGAGCCGAGTTTGCTGCCGTTGCCTCCCCCCTGCACCGGTAATGCAGAGGTGATTTTTAATTTCCATCATGCGAAGATGCAAGACATTAATTTCTGAAGAAGAAAAAAAAAATAGCAAATTAGGAAAAAAAAAAAGAAGGCATTCATTTATTCCCGGGGCCACTTCCGGGCCAGAGTGCCAGAGCGGAGGATAGGGGTGGCGGGGAACAGAGGGTAAGAAGCCAGGGAGGGGACGGCAGAGGAGATTGTCGCCAGGCTCCACATGGTGAGGACCTGTGTGTGCTACACAGAAAGTCAGGGTGGGGACATCTCTGAAAGACGACGTGAATCCGTGTGTCCTTCCTCTCTCCATCCCTCTAATTTTGCCACCTCAGCTCCCCCCCCAAAGAGCATCTGTTTCTTCCCTTCCCCCTTCCATCTGCGGGTTCACTGAGCATCTACTGAGGACCCACTGGGTGTCAGGCACTGTGCCAGGCAGCAGGGATCTACTGATGAACAAAAAGATACCTTTGCCGGGACTTTAGCTCCCCTGGCCTGGTGAGTCTCTGCCGAGGGGACCAAATTGAATTTTCCTTCTTACTGCCGCTGCGATCGGGCACAGTGGGGCAGGCCAGGGTCTCGCAAGTGGCCTCCTCCCCTCGGTCTCCCCATCCAGTGCTTGCTCTCCCCACAGGCTAGACCCTCACGTGCCCCCCACTGGGATCGTGCCACTCCCCCACTTAAACCTTCCCAGACCCCCTCTCACTCAGAGAATGGAGTCAACTCTTAGCACTCAAGCCCCTTCCCTCTTACCCCACCACTCCCCCCTACCCTGCACTTGCCTCACCAAATCTGCAGTTTCCAAAACCTACCATTTGCACCCTCGTTTCTCTGCCGAAAATGTCCCTCCCACGTATCCTCTGACAAACTCCTACTCATACCTCAAGGTCCAATTCAAACTGTCTTTTTATATTCTGTATTCAAAATGGAATTCTGTGAGGCCTTCCTGTCCCACCTTCATAGGAGTTAGCACTTCTTCCTGGGGGGACTTAGTAGCGACCCATCTCACTGTGTCACAGGGAGATTCTCAAGCGTCCTTCTCCCCACACTAGACCTCGAACACTCCCAGAGCGGCGGCTACATCGCGGTCACATCTCATCTCCAGGGCGAAGCAGATCTTCTCAGTAAATGCCAAAGAAATGAGTGGGTGGGTAGAGGAATGAATGAATAAATTGTTCCAAAATCACTTGGTTTTCTACAATCATATAAAGATATAGCTGGAAAGAAAACGAATGCTTCCAAAGCATTGGATTTTGTATAGCGTCAGCTGGACAAGCCTCTGTTTGTTGGGGATCACAATCAGCTGGATTGAAGGACGAAGGAGTTTATTTCTCTCTTATTCAGCAGAATTCACATAAGTAGCCTGAATCCAGGAGCGGCTCTGATCCACACAGCCATTTGGGGACCCACCCCCTTGATCTTTTTCCTCCTCCAACCCTAGGAAGGTGTCATCATCTCCTTGGTCAATACTGTGTCACCATGATGTCCAGGTGCAAGTCACAGGAAAGAAAAAGAGCAGAGAAGAGGCAAGCTAAGGTCAAAAGCCCAGAACCAGGCCTTCTGCTGATGTGCCCCCCAGACCCCCTGATGACGGGAGAGCTGAGAAATTCAGCATGTGCCCAGCTGCAACGCAATCATTGTGAACAAAGGGGAGAAAGGATTTTCCATGTGCAGATGGGAACTAAGGTTCAGAATGAGGAGTGACATGACCAAGGTCGCGAAGCTCACCTTCTCCTTTTCACACCAGCTTCCCGTTCTGAGAATAAATGTCTATTGTCCTGTGTCTGCTCATAGATTCCTGGGAATGGGCTCTAATCTAAGACAGATGTCTGCATGCACGGGGTTTACTGGGCTGTCCTCAGGACCAACACCTGTGAGGGAGTAGGGAACATGAGGTCGGGCAGAGGGAGAAGCTGACACAGTGCTAACAGAGGCCCCAGGTGATCCCAAAATGAGCTCTGAATTGCAAAGAGATGACCATGTAGAGGCACCTAGATGGCTCCGTTGGTTGAGCATCTGATTCTTGGCTTTGGCTCAGGTCCTGATCTCATGGTTCGTGAGATCGAGCCCCGCCCCAGGCTCCACACTCAGTGGGAGTCTGTTTGGGTATTCTCTCCCTCTGCCCCTTCCCCCACTCTTGTGCTCTCTTTTTCTTTCTCTCTCTCTCTAAAATAAATAAATAAATCTTTAAAAAAAGAAAGCTGACCTTATAAAGTTGATCCAAGTGGTGCCATGGGGACCAAGCCTTTTACCCCAAATCGCGTGTGTTCCCCAGGGACGGAGCATGACCTTGAGTGAAGCATCAGGGCAATTGCCAAGAAGGCCCAGCTATGAGCCAACAGCACCCAACCCTTCCAGCCCCTGGGAACCGGGGTCCGGACCGGGAGACTGGGGTAGCACGCCCCCGTGTCCCCGGCAATCTCCACGTGACCCAAAGAACCGAGCCCTGGGCCTGGCTCCTGGCAGATGGTTTGGGGATAAAAAGACAGAATCTCTACCATCCAAAGTTTCACAATCGAGTGGGGGCAGGAAAGACAGATATAGAAGGAGCTGTAAGATGTGATGAAATACGATGAAAGCACATAGTAGACCTTAGGCCAATATCTGCACAAATCAAATTAATAAATAAAATCTGCATTGCTCTTTCCCCCTCCCATCAGTGGCTTTAAATGCTTTGAAGCTTAAAGATGATGATATCCTTAAGATGATTGTGAAGTAGGGGTGCCTGGGTGGCTCAGTGGGTTAAAGCCTCTGCCTTCAGCTCAGGTCATGATCTCAGGGTCCTGGGATCAAGCCCCACATCGGGCTCTCTGCTCAGCAGGGAGCCTGCTTCCCCGTCTCCCTCTGCCTGCCTCTCTGCCTACTTGTGATCTCTCTCTCTCTGTGTCAAATAAATAAATAAAATCTTTTAAAAAAAATGATTGTGAAGTCCTTCCAATTCTCAGAGAATCCGAAATAAAGGGGAGGGAGTTACACATAACTGGGGGCCTTCTAGGGGCCCTGAACTTGGTGGATCAACTCGCTGGATTCTCACCCCGACCCCGAGAGATGGGTGTGAACCCTTCATTTTCCATGACAGAGTCTCGGCTCAGAGAGTGGTGTGACCTGGGAGTGAAGAGCCAAAGCTAGCAGCCGGTCCCCGGGGTCTCAGAGCCCTGCCCTCCCGCCCTGCTGCGGAGAGTGGGGGCCCGCGAGGCAGAGCTGCCGCTCCAGGAAGACGTTGCCCAGAGGGTTGTATATGCCGGCAGGACCCAGCCTGGGGCGGCTGAGCAGCGACTCCGACAGGGGATGCTTGTGGTCTCAGAGCAGAGCTGGGCCCCCTGGCCGATACATCGCCCGGAGGAAGAGTCGTACTAGAGGTCTTCATCCAGCCTAGCCCAAGAGGAGATTGGGCCAAACAACACACAGCCTGATGTGACATTATTACTCTTAGACTATAAATCAATAACCAAAACAAAATAAATTGTTAGGTCTGGGCGGCATAAAATATGGGCACAGACAAAGAGACATAGGGGTCCAATTTGCTCTAAATCAGTTTAACCACCTTGTAGCTTCTCACATTACGGTCTTAATCTAGCACATTAGCGAGATTAGTACGTGGTTTTTGCAATTAAATTGCATATTTTATCACTTCTCCCTCTTTCATGCTATATAAACTTCCAGGAAATTACAGACTCATAAACTTTGGCACAAAGCATGAGGCAGTGGGAAGTGGAGAAACCAGAAAGGCATTTGGGGGCAGCTCCAAGTCGCACATTCCATATTTTTATTTGATGTTTTGAGGGAAAAAAAAAAAAAAAAAGTCCTCCATTAATACCCTCCATTAGGGTAAAGAAATTTCAATGAATAGATTTAGAGATGAGTCTTCCGATGCACATGACTAAGGCCCCTGAGGATTACAGGGTGTGTTTTTTTTGTTATTGTTTTTTTATTGCTAAGAGGAAATGTTTAAGATTTTCATATAGATGGGTTGGGGGTGGGGAGTTATTCTGCTCTAAGAGCAAGTCTTGGTTTCTGAGTTTCTTCTGAGTCTTGATTCCTGGCTTCACCATGGCCCTAATACACATGATTTGGGAATCGGAATCTATTACTTAGTAAATGTGAGAGAGAAATGCATTGGGTAGGAGCCTATCCAGTGAGCTCTTTCCTGTGATTCTGTGATCGTGATGTTTGAGGGCCTCATCATGAGACATGCACACACGCCTGCACTCAGGTGCTAGGAACAAATTCCTTTCCTGGAATAGAACCCTGGCCCCAGCAGGTCAGAAACCCAGAGACCAAGGCTCCAATCGGCACACATTTCAAGGGCTGGACAAGGAAAAATCTTCCAGCTCGTCTCCTCGAACTCTTCCCCACGAACGCGGAAACATGAAAAGTCTAGGGACTTACCCAAGGTCTCAAAGCTGGGTGCTGCCAGGGGCTCCGCCAGAGGGTAAAGCGCTGTGCAAATTCAGGGCTCCTTAGGCTGTCCCGGGAGGTGAAGGGCAGCGTGTTCATGAACATGGGTATCAGACAGACCTGAATCCAGTTCTGACCCTCTGCCCGTGTCCCCTCCCCTGGAACAGAAGGAGAAACCTACTTCAAAGGGCTTCCTTAGGGAGGGTGTGTATGCGCAGCACTCACATCAGTGCCTGCGGCACAGCAAGCTCTTAGCAAGTGTCAGTGGTTCTATTCTGATATCAAGGTTATTCTTATGCATTAGAGGCATGGCAGTTCTAGGAAGTTGGTGTTCAATTCGACTCATTGAATGTTTACCTGCTAAGGTATCTACTAAGTGCCAGGCCTTGGGCTGCCTGCTGGGGATATAGATGTGTGTCACACTAGCTCACTCCCTGAAAGGCATCAGAGTCTGATGGGGGAGGTGGCCACCAAGCCAGGAAGGGACAGCCCTGGGTAGGTATGCTAACGAAGAGCTCTCACAGAGGGCTAGGCCACAGCAGCGGCGGCACAAGGTGGAGCGGTCCAAGCCTGTGGTCCCTACAGGTCAGGCATCCAAAGGCCAGGCTCCAAGCCCCAGCATCCCCACTGCTTCCGGCGATGACCGTGGGGCTCCCTAACCTCCCTGCATCCCAGTCCTCTGTGCGGTGCAGAAGGAATTCCAGAGCCGGAGCTGGGCAAATCCCACCCGCAGCTCTGCTAGGAATGGGGCTCGGTTTCCAGAAGGTGTTTTGAGTTTCAAGGACACCTCGGCCAATGTGGCGTGTTAATTAGGCTCGTCCAGAGATCGGAATCTCTTCACCCTTTTCCAATACACGAAGCTCACGTACTGAAATGTCCTCTGTTTTAAATTGATTTTGTTTGTCTGGACAGCCAGGTTCTGCAACGCCCTGCCCGTCCCCTTTTTCCAGCTTCTTTCCCCAGGCCCATTTGCCTTTCCTCCTTGCATCAAAAAGCAGAGCCACATTGCCCTCTGAATCGCTGTGTGGCAAATTTCTATTCCACATGGCTTTCCCTGAGATAAAGCAAAAGTGTCCCAGAATGGAAGGCAAGGTGGGGAAAATGAAGGAGATTTCATTCATTCATTAATAAGTCATCAGGAAATACTAACTACATGAATAAAGGGATGAGTAAACACACGAGGAAATTGGATTGTGGTCCACCCAGGGTCTGGGCCCACCTCTGCGTCCACTCTGTTTCTCTTCCTTTGTTCTTTCTTATTGATGCCAACATTTGGCGTATTTTATGAGTTGCTCTAAGACATGTGAGCGTCTTTCTAGATTAAGGTGAAGTGTAGATGGATTAGTCAATCATTAGTCAATCATTTCTAATCCCAGTGTTGCACCCCCAGGGCCTATGAGAGAGGAAGTGTATCGAGTTGAATCCAAAGGAGTCTCGCGAGCAAACGCCAGCCGGAAATCAAGCTTGCCCTAGTTGGACCCAGGCGGCCATCTCTGACAGGGGACAGTCCCACGGACTGTGCCCCTCTCCACCCTCACCACCGGGAACCTCACCACGGACACTGTGGAGGGGAGGCAGGAACGGAAATGTGAGTGAGCAGAGGGGACAGGGGAAAGGCTGCTGACAGGGGACAGAGGAAGGAGCGCAGGCTGGGGAATCCAGGGCGTGGGGCCCTCGGGCTGTCCCACAGATTCGCTCCGCAACCTTGGGCAAGTCTGTCCCCACTCAGGGCCTCGGTTTCCCCGAGGAAGTCATCAGTCAAGGGGATGTTTTAGCAAAATAAATAAAGTGATCTCAAGCATGGATGCAGCGAGGAGGCTTTAAGAAATACTGATGCCTGGGTCCACCCACAGCAATCCTGCTGTTGCTGTGACGTCACCCGCAGTGACAAAGGGTGGCTGCCAATCCCAGACTAGACCTACAGCCCGTGGTCCAGCTAGCGTCACTGTCACATCCTTGGACTGACCACTGCCCAAGAGGTCAGAGGCCATGTTGAGGTACAGCCCTGCCAAACCGGCACCCGCGATCGTACCAAGGGAAGCAGGGTCCTCTGTGCCTGGAGTTGTTCTAAGCATTGGAGGAGAGTTGCCATTACCTTCCCGCATTTTACTGGTAAACAAACTAAGGCACAGAGAGCTTAAGCCATTTCCCCAAAACCACCCAGCTCCTGAGTGGCAGAGGCAAGGTGGTGCCTGGGCCGTCTGGTCCCCCACTGGGCTGTGCTGCCTCTCCGAGCCTGCCTGTGCGGGGAGGCTCTCGAGTCCATCCGTGCAGCAGCCCCGGGGACCCCTTCTGGCTGGCTCCGGAGACGACGACGCCACCCTTCCGCGGTAAGGTGCGGACTCAGCAAAGTGAGACCCAGACAGTCTGCCGAAAACCCCTCATCTTGGAACCCATCTCTGCTGGCCACTTCCTACTCCTGCCACAAGAGCCATCCCACTGGCTGAGAGCTGGAGCCACCTTGTCCTTAAGTAATAATTGGTAGAACTGTTGCCTTAGCCTTCTGCAAATGCTTAAGACAAAAGCGCATCCATGCGCCTGGGTCGGGGGAATTCATCAGCTATTAAGTTTAGCCGGCTGCATGTTGGGATCATCTGCTGAGCTGTTCAAACTCCTGATGCCCAGACAGCACCCCAGATCAGTGCCATCAGGATCTCTGCGGTAGGGCCAAACACCCTTATTTTTCAAAGCTCCCTGAGTGATCATAACATGCAGCCACTCGAGACCTAATTTCTTAGCAGGCAGACCATAAGGGAGACACCCGGGAAAAGTTTAATCACCACTTGGTTGCTTGTGCTCAGGGTCCAGATAGAGGAGAGACCCATGAAGGCTTCCTGGAAGAAGTGGCACTTGATCTGGGACAACGAGGGCTGTGAAGACAGATGAAATCTGGAGAGACAGCCATGAAAACTTGTCTTTGGCCCTTAAGTTGCCCCCCTTCACAAGCCACAGCCTCACCCAGCATTTTTTTTTTCCTCTTTCCTCTCCCCCTCCCCACATCCCCCAGGAATGAGCTGAGCACTCCAGACAAATGTAATGTCGAATGAAGAACATATGTCCTGCGTGCAGTTAAAGACCGTTTCCCTACCTCCTTACCAGTCTCGCTGGGAAATACACTCCCTGTGCTTTCACATTTTAGGGATGAGCAGATGGCAAAAGTTTTGATTCAGGAATAATGTCCATCTGAAAGGCCCACGCTCAGGGGCCCCTGACTGTCATCAAAGAATCATCACGGACACACAATCTGGACTCTTAAAAAGTCTCTGTTTCATCCAAAACTGAAATCATCACCTCCCCATCCTCAGCAGAGCTTCCCCTCCTGAGACTCTACCCCAGGAAATAGAACTCTGTCACCTAGCCTTCACTACCCGCCCCGCAACTCACTCTGTTGATTTTAATTCCCAAATGTGTCTTGGCTCAGCCCCCTCCTTGCCGCTCCCCCTCCATAGCCTGAGCTCAGGCCTCTCAGGTGTCCCGTGGGCCATGGTCTGGCCTCCTCACTGCTCTCCTTTCCTCAAGTCTCTCACCCATCAGCACATGCTCTACATTGTGGCCTCAGAACTTTCTAGAAGGCCCAGCTGACCAGAACACATCCCAGCTCAACAAGCTCCCATGACCTCACAGAGCCTACAGCGCTGGTTCCCACCTTGGTCACGTCACAGCTCACATTGAAAATGGTAATATTTGTCTAGCACACTGGAGAAAACAGATGAGTAGTTCATTGCTAGAAGCAACCAGTTTGGGGCCCTGGCCAGCCCAAGGGCTGTGGGGCTTAGGATCTCGGCACCTTTATGAGCTGTTAGCGTCTGACTGACTGGAAAGCTCAAGCTCATAGCAACAATCCCAAACATGTGTGACCATCAGAACTGTCTCAAGAGTTTTGAAACACAGATCCCCAGGCCTCCTCTGACTACCACTCCTCCCCCACATTCCATCTAGTGCAGGGTCTTTTTCCCTAAGAGCACTTATTTCATTGATAATAATACAATCATAGGCATCAGTATCTAATTACAATCTGCCCTGCTCACTGAACCTTAAGCACGGATAATCCTGGTGTATACCAAGTCTTCCTCGCCCAAATCAAGTGCTGTTGCTCCTCCCAAGAAGCTTCCAAGGATCTCTTCTTCTTGGCAACCCAGACTGACTACTTTCATCAGGCTTATGTGATAAGCTTTGCTCACTTTCGATAGTGCCTGGTACATAATAGATCTCAAAAAAACATCTGTTGATGATGGATGGATGGATGGATGGATGGATGGATGGATAGATGGATGGATGGATGGACAGGTGGGTGAATGGACAGATGGATGAATGGATGGATGCATGGATGGATAAGGGGACAGACAGATGGATGGGCGGATGGATGGACAGATGGATGGATGGATGGATAGATGGATGGATGGTTGGATGGATGGATGAATGCACGGATGGATGGATAAGTGGACAGATAGATGGATGGGTGTATGGATGAATGGATAGATGGATGGACAGATGGATGGGTGGATGGACGGACAGATGAATGGATGGATGAATGAATGGGTGGGCGGATACACAGATGGATGGATGGATGGATAAATAGATAGACAAATGGATGGATGGATGGACAGATGGATGAATGAATGGGTGGGTGGATGGACAGATGGATGGATGGATGGTTGGATGAATGAATGGGTGGATGAATGGATGGATGCATGATTAGCTGACTGACCTGATGGATAGAAGATTAGATGGAGAGTGGATGATGGATGGATCTTGGTCTAGCTGACCTCTCCAGCTTTATTTCTCACCATATCCCCACAGATAGGCTAAAAGCTTACAAAATTGAAAGATGACATGATTATGTTCCTACATGGCTTTGTCTTTTTTTTTTTTTTTTTGATGTTATTTATTTATTTGACAGAGAGAGAGAGAGAGAGATCACAAGTAGGCAGAGAGATAGGCAGAGAGAGAGGGGGAAGCAGGCTCCCCGCCAAGCAGAGAGCCCGATGTGGGGCTCGATCCCAGGACCCTGAGATCATGACCTGAGCCAAAGGCAGAGGCTTAACCCCCTGAGCCACCCAGGAGCCCCCATGGCTTTGTCTTTTTTAAAAAGGAGCTGTTTTGCTGTTTGAAGAGGGTTTTCTGCTCCCAGGAAACACAAGCTTCTGGAAAGAACAGGAAGAGGTATATTGAAAGAAGTCCTTTCCAAGACGCAGCACTGACGCCAAGAATAGAAGTTTCATAGTCTCGCATGCTCTTCCTCAGCTGCCAGGGAAGTGGCATCAACACCCAGAGGAAAATCAAGAATAGCTTTATTATTAAGTAGGTTTCATCATTGAGCATGGGCTGCCAGGCAGAGAGAAGGATTGTGAGTCCAATCCAGTAACTCTGTGGCTGGACACCAGTGAGAGCTCAAGGGAAGCTGTGTGGAACCCACAATAATAATAATAATAACAGTAGTAATAATAGTCACAGGTCTTGCTGAGCACTCACTATGTGCCAGGCACTCTGCTGAGAACATTATCCACAAAATCTCTTTTAATCCTCACCAAATTCCTGATTGGAGGAACCACCATTGGTGGACTCCGGAGCCATACTGCACCCCCTAGTGGCTGTGTGGTATAAGGCAAGATGCATAATCAATTTTCTCTATGGTCTGGGCATGATACTATTGTCAACTTCATGAGGCTGTGAGGATGAAATGAATTAAGTTAATACATGTAAAGTGCTGAAACCACAGTCCATACGTGTATTAAACATTCTTTAGTTGTTAGTTAGTATTTTAATTAGCTCCATTTAACAAGAAACTGAGGCTCAGAGGGGTCACAGAGCAACCAAGCAGCGGAGTTGGGATCAGAACCCGCTTCTGTCCAGCCAAAGCCCACCTTCCTAACCACGAGACCATAGTGCCTAGTTCCTACACTGTGGACATGGGATTCTCTCCACTGCTAATGCTTTCCACTTCCGCTCCACCGAACACAGACTCGTTGCCTCTCGGTGCAATCTTCCAACAGCAAATATTTCCTGAGTGACTATGGCAGGCCAACACCAGGGGGATGCATAAATAGATCAGACACAGTCCCTACCTTCAGACAGCTTCTGCCTAGTAACAGAAAGACCTGTGTATGAGTATGAAGATACAAAGTAGAAAGGAAGCTTCTTTATTGGCTACCAACTGTGTGTTGGGCTAGGTTCTTCCTTATTTGCCCCTCACTCTATGACAGAGTATTATTATTCCCATTTTGTAATGTGGGAACCAAGGCCCAGAGAGGTTAAATCACCTACCCAAGGTTGCACAGCTAGGATGGAATTTGAAATAAGGTCTGCCTGATTCTGATCCACTCATATCACTCTGAGCTAAAGGATGACATACTTTAGCATGGAAAAGGGACACTGTGCAAGGACGTGTGCATCCTGAGGATACTGTAATCCAGGGGTCCCAGAGCCTCAGGCTGAGAGGAACTCTGTGGGAAGGGCTCAGATGGTGGTGACAATAAATTAGCCCAAATTGTCCATTTTCTAAAAGCATATAACTTACTAAAATGGACTTGAAAACAAATATAAACCTGAAGAAATCTATAACCATTACAGAAATTCAACCGATAATCTATGTCTACCTACCAAAAAGCGCACACACACACACACACATTTGTATTAGTAACAACAGGGAAATCTAAATATGATGGGTTGTGTTCATGTCAATCTCCTCAATGTGATCTTATGTTACTGTTTTGCAAAATGTTACCATTGAGGGACACTGGACAAAGTGCTCCGTGGATCTTTCTGTATTATTTCTTATGACTGCATGTGAATCAGCGATCCTGTCTATAAAAATTTCAATTAAAAAATCAGTGAGAAAATAAAACCCCAACAGGAAAGCGAGCAAAGTATATGAACAGGCAATTCATGGAAGGGAAAACATAAATGGCCAATAAACATATGTGGAGACCATCAAATTAAACAATGAAATATCATTTCACACGAAGTTAATTGCCAATTTTTTTTTTAAATCTGATAACACCAAGAACTGGCAAGGACAGAAGGAAAAAGGTATCCACCCACTGCTGTTGAGAATGTAAATCGGTACAAGCACTCAGGAGAGCAATTTGGCAATATCCAGGCAGCTGCAGATGTGCGTACTCCACTCGGCAACTCTGCTTGAAGCCTCTACCCGAGAAACACTCTCATGCATACACACGAGGAGACATGTATAAAGACATTTACTGCAGCACTATTTATGGAGCAAGATAACCCAACTGTCCCTCAGTAGCAGACTAGATAGTGACTGGTTAATAGGATGGAATTCAATGCAGAAGTTAAAATAGCTGAAATTGACATAAGCTCAACAACCGGATATTCAGTGGGGGGAAAGCAAGTTGCAAAATAACACCTTATGATAACATTTATTTCACTTATATAAAAACTAGACCAACAAATGTATACTGTCTATTGCTGATGGGAACATATATATGTAATGGAAGTTCAAACACACATATGAAAATATTTATGGGGAGACACCTGGGTGGCTCAGGCGGTTAAGCGTCTCGGGTCATGATCCCGGGGTCCTAGGACAGAGCCCCCTATTGGGCTCCTTGCTCAACGGGGAGCCTGCTTCTCCCTCTTCCTCTGCCTGCCACTCCCCCTGCTTCTGCTCACTCTCTCTCTCTCTTTCTGCCAAATAAATAAATAAAATCTTTTTAGGGCGCCTGGGTGGCTCAGTGGGTTAAAGCCTCTGCCTTCGGCTCAGGTCATGATCTCAGGGTCCTGGGATCGAGCCCCGCATCGGGCTCTCTGCTCAGCAGGGAGCCTGCTTCCCCCTCTCTCTCTGCCTGCCTCTCTGCCTACCTGTGATCTCTCTCTATGTCAAATAAATAAATAAAATCTTTTAAAAAAACCTTTTTAAAAATGTTTTAAAAAATAAAATAAATTTTAAAAATTAAATAAAATAAAAATATTTATGGAAATGACTCACAGGAGCATAGATAAGTCTGCCAGGGGAGTAGGGAAGAGACCACGGTGTGCTTTCCACATAGCCATGATGTTTTATTTCTTTAAAAGAGAGATTCGAAGCACATATAGCAAAATGTATATAACATTATTACATTTGGGAAATGAGAATGCAGGCAACAGTTATGCCTTTCCATTTAGTATGTTTTGAAATGCTTCAGAATTAAAAAGAAAAATAACAATCAGGAGAGCATACAATCCCTGATCCAGCAACTCCACTTCTAGGAATTTAACCAACAGATGATTTTGCGCACGTGTTCACAAACACTTTTTCTGTAGCATTGTTTGCAGTAACAAATACCTGGAAACCACCTAAAAGCCCATCCAGTGGTGCCTGATGACACAAATTATGTAACATCCCTAAAACAGAATACTGCACGGCCATTAATAAGACTGACATAGCTCTTTGTGGGCTGATAGGGAGTAGTCCCTAAGATGTACTAAGAAAAGGGAAACCGACAGGTGCATAACATACAGAGTATGACCCTCTGTGTGGTTATGTACGTACATGTGTGTTTTGTGTTTTTGTGTGTGTGTGTGTTTTTTTAAGATTTTCTGTATTTATTTGAGAGAGAGAGAGTGTGAGAGAGAGCATGAGAGGGGAGAAGCAGACTCCCCATGGCGCTGGGAGCCCGATGCGGACGGGACTTGATCCCGGGACTCTGGGATCATGACCTGAGCCGAAGGCAGTCACTTAACCAACCGAGCCACCCAGGCGCCCTGTACATGTGTGTTTTAAAGAGACAGTGCTAAAAAATCTTGTACACATATAACAACTTACAGAACACCAGAAGGTAGGAATAGGATGAAAAAGAGAGATTTTAGTTTTCACTTTATGGTCTTATGTCCTGGTTGAAAATTTTTTACCAGGTTTCTGTGCCTTATTTAATTAAAAAAAATCTAATTTCAACAAATTAGAGTCACCGATTTCTAAAACAGCCTTCTATGAGCAAAACCATGTATTACCCGAATAAACCAATTGTGTAGGTCAAAATTTAATCTACCTTTGTTGAAGTAACATTTTTCTCTTCTAAGCTAAGAAAAAAAAACCCAAATGCTCGCAAAGCACCTGCTGTGTGGGGGTCCTGGTTACACAGGCAAAAATATCTGGTTTTCCTCAAGGAACTTCAACAGTCCGGTGGGGGAGGGGGTAGATAACTAAGGAGAAAACCAGACAGTAACAGACCGTTAGGGCTGTAAGGATGTAGACAGGCCAAGAGGACTGGAAATATCGATGGGGTTACTCGAGAAGGCTTCCTGGAGGAGGCGTCTACTGAATGAATCTTAAAACCCAAGTAGGTGTTCTCCAGGGAAAGGGGGGAAGGTGTTCCATGCAGAAATGAATGTAAAGCCGTGAGTATGACTCGGAAGAACACATGCTGAAATTGTGACGAGCTCAGTGTGGCTGGAATCGGAGGGGAAGGTGCCCTTTTTATAGACCAGGAAGCTGAGGCTCAGAGATGTTAAGTAACTTGCCCATGGTGTCACAGGTAGCATGTGGCAAAGCCAGAATTTAAACCTGTAATCTCCCAAGAGGATGGGTCAGGAGATAAGGCTAGTTAACAAGCCCAGGGCAGACCCAGGAGAGCTTTGGGAGCATGTGGACAATGGGGAGTAACTTGGTCAAGCATGAGTCCCTTCCTAAGATTTCACAACTCAGGATCTCGGGAAAGATTTGCTGAATGAATGAATGAATGAATGAATGGTCTGCCTAAGATATCTCTGAAAATCAGAGACCAAAGCGGGGGCTAAAAATGGCGACCTTGAAGCAAAATGGTGGCAACGGTGAAGTTTGTTACTAGTCAACTTCTGTTTCCCTTTCAAACCCCTCTCCTATGAGCCCTTCCAGATCCTTAGACCCTAATCCACAGACCATCGAGTTACCCCCACTGCTTTGTTAACTGTGACAAATTTCCCACTATTTCTCCACCAAGACTCTTTGCCTTTGAACAGGACTCCACAAAAACAGGACAAACTACAGACACAATACTGATGTGGTTCGGTGTATCAGGTGAAGGGAGGTTTAGAGCATTTGCTTAAAAAGAAAGACAAGCCTGTCCCGATTAATGGTCCTCGAACTTGACTTAAAGTGGCATCTCTGATAAAGGAACTGAAAGATGTACAATTGAAACAACAAATAATGGTATTACTGAAAATCAGATGTGACAAAATGAGAAGACACTTGTGTTGAAGCCGCTTGGTTGGTTTGCGATCCCAGCTCCACCGCTGTATCTGTCAGCTTTGCTGAAGCAATGCTTTGTAACAAACAACCCCTCCATCTCAGAGGCATACGGTGACAAAGACGGGTCGCTTGTGATCCATGTCATCTGAGGTTTGGCTATAGTGCTGAGGCTCTGTGACTTTTTTCCCAGCCACAAGTGGACTCGAATCTTCTCCATCTGTCTCATTCTGTGACTCAGGCTAGAGGAGCAGCCTCCATCGGACACATGACCAGACTCTCCAGAGAACTGGCGGAAATATACAATGATTCTTAAAGCTTCTGCTCCGAGCTCAACTCACTGATGCTTCCACTCAGATTTCACTAGCCCAAGCCCAAAATCAGTGAGTTAAGGATGTGCCCTCCGCCTACCAGAGGCAGGTGAGTTACATGGTAATGGATGTGACTCTATACTCTTATGGGAAAGGAGGTAGTGAGGAATAGTTGTGAGAAAAATAAAGTTGATTACAGCCACTTGCTGAATGTGTTTACTATACACAAGCGATTTAACCTCTCAGACTCTGTTTTCTCACCTACAAAATGCAAATAATAATGCCTCCTTTACAAAGTCACCGTAAGAACCTAATGAAATAATGATTATAAAAGACCCTAGCACAATGCCTGGGATATAATCAGTAGGTCCTCGTTTTTCCTTACCCGGTGGCTGGCGGTGTATTAAGATGGGAAGTGGAGGTTTCCCAGAGCCGCGCTTCTTAAATTACGTTTGTCGAAGGAGGAACGTTCTGTTTTGTTTACTCCCAGCTGGTACTTTTGTAAAACACAATAAAAATGAGTTGCTAGAAAAATAAAATAAAAACAGAGACATAAAATGCTGGCCCCAATTTTTTATTATTAGAGTCAACAGATTTATCAAATTGCATCCCATGAGAGATAGCCTGCTGTAGCGGAGGTCACTGACGGTCACGTTCCAAGAGTACCGATCTCATAAGACTTGTCCCTTCTCTCGTAATCCCTCCACTGCCCAGCCTGACCCTAAAGACCCCAGCCGCGGGAGGAGTGTTCTGAATTCTATGGGAGGTTGAAGTTTCCACTTGGACCAGACTAGAATTGTTAACCCCTGAAAGTAGGGCTATTTTTAATACCTGAAAGTGACCAAATAACCATAATGTCATCAATATCCGTTCATTAATTGTAACAAATGTACCATACTAAAGTAAGATGTTAAGAATAGGGCAACTCTCTGTGCTATCTTCTCAATGTTTCTGTGAATCAAAAACTGCTCTAAAAAAGTAAAATTCAGTTAAAAACCTTGCCAAAAGTGATTGAAAATCTCTGGGATCTGTCGGCGATGCCTTGGAGGGGTGGGGCATCTAGAGCCAACAGAACATGCTGGAAAGCAATGGAGAGAGGAAAGGAAAGCTGTTTCTGGTGTGTACCCTAAGAGGCCAGTGCATCAATATCACTTAGGGATCCGTGCAGATGAAATGGTCTCTAAAGTATGACAACATTGAGTCTTCTGATTTTTTTTCCCTCGAAGCCAATGTAGTAAAACTCATCAGCCTTTCTTCTGTTTCAAGTACGGTGATACAGAAATGACCAAAGGCCCTGAATGTGATTATCGGGGGGCCTGTTGTTGTCCCTGCCTTCATCTCCCTATTTTTGATATCGGCTCCTTTGTGTTCCTTTCAAAAAATGCCCCATCCCACTCACCATCCGGGTGACCCAGGTAGGGCCAGGTAGGAGTCCAGCCTCCACCCCTCCCTGAACCATAGATCGGACATGATCCAGGTCTGGCCAATCCCCCAGGTCAGAGTGATTCACTCTGCGGTGGTCACGCATTCCATGTTAGTCTGGTGAGTTCTGCCCCTAGGATGGGAGAAGTTCTCTTTCAGCTGTGTGGTTGGGAGGGAGCTGCAGCGCCCTCTTCTGATGGGAGTTGTACCAGGGGGTCCACCCGGTAAAGAGAACTACCTGGAAACAAAACTAACATGGAGGGAAACAGAAAAGAAAGTGCTAAATCCTTTGAGCACCTAGATCCAGCCATACCTGACCCAATACCCTGGGACTTTTCAATTATGTGAGCCAATAGTTTCTTTTCAGTTGTTATTGCTTGGTTGGTTGGTTCTGGGTTTTTGTTTAAGCCAATTTCAGATGAGTTCTATTCTTTGCCAAAAAAAACCTGATGACAAATTCTGCATGAGTCCCGCCCTTGAGCTAATTCGATAGGGGAGACAAACGTAAAAAAGAATATAACCAAAATGTCAGCTGGGCTCTCCTGGCCCTTAGAAATGCAGGTGCCTGGCTCAGGCATCCTCATTCCAAGAGTGCAACACAGTTTCTTCTCATTCCCAGAGAGGGGCCGCTTCCTGGGCTCTTCTGCCCCACGCCTGGGGCTGAGGCTTTGTTCTCTGTGTCTATTCTAAATCCGCTCAAAAGCAAGTCTGAACTTGAGCGGTTTCCTAACATACTCAAAAGCATTTGTGAGTGATATAGACTTACCTAAAGATTTTTCAGGGAAGATGGGGGAGGCATCGTGCACATCCCACAGGGATCAACTTCAACCTTCGGGTCCAGACATTCCCTCCCCGTACCGCCCCTCTGCCACCTCTGTGGTGGAGGGGAGCAGAGGGACTTGTCCAGCCTCAGAGGTCTCTCCCTGACCCCACCCGGAGTTGTTTTCCCATCCCTGACCCTATACTCCCAGATCTGCAAACCTCTTTCCTCTATTATGCAAAGTGACTTAACTTTGGCTTCTGCCTGGAAGCTGTTGATTCACAACCACACAGAGGTGCTTGGCAGAACGAAAGCTTGCCTGTTAACTTAATCCGACCTCTTTAGAAGCATTTTGGGTTATAAACAGGAAAAGAAAAATTTATTGCACACAAAAAATGTTACAACATAATACAATAAATACTGCACTAGGTGAAGTAGAGGTGCAAGTAGAAGTAGAGGGCAAGGTGTAGAGAGGAGAGTGGAGGGGACTCGTGGACTCTGCCCAAGGGGGCTCTAGGAAGGCTTCCCGGAGGAGGTGACATTCCAGAGCATCTTGAAACTAAGGCAGTTTTGATGGGCAGAGAATAGAGGGAGAATGTGACCAGCAGAAGGAAGGACACAGATAGGAGTGCAGAGATGGGAAAGTTCATGGTCCGCATGGGAAGCACCTTGTGGAGAGTGCCCAGGACGCAGAGTGCCTGTGGCGGGGCCGGGAAGTAAGTAGGGTGAGGTTGTGGGATCCCATTCCAGCAGGGGTTTGGATGCCCGTGAGCACCCAAAGTGGAAGGAAGCCACTAAGAGATCTTAATCTGAGCAGAAACACAGCCAGAGCAGAGGTTGTTTCGAAAGATCAGGTCGGTCACCAGTTTGGAAAAGAAGGCAGGAGGCTGCTGGAAATGGGTAGAATTGGCGAGGCAGTGATTTAAGCTAGAAATGTAAGCAATGTGATGGGATTGGGCAGGGGAGCGTCTAGACACACCGCAGAATGTGGTGACCACTTGAAGACGGAAGGAGAGAGGCTGGGAGGAGTAATTATTTGTCTCCCTTTTACCGTGTGCGCCCTGACCAGTGGATCTAGACTTTTCGATCTTGCATTCTCAGCACAGCCCCTGGCGCAGGGCGGGCTCTCACCGTGCTGCACGCACCGTGCACGTGCAGGCGTGAATGCACGAGTACTCACTCATGAGCGTGGCGAGGAGGGCGAGGAGGGGGTCTGTCCCGAGCACTGAGGGAGAGGTCGCCCCCACTGAGATGGGAACCAGGGCAAGACCCGGGTTTCTCAAGAAGAGCAAAGGAGAGTGTTTAGAACCTGCTCGTGGACAAGATGGGCCATGAGAAAGGATTCACTGAGGAGCCCCAGCCCCGGTCGGGAAAGAGGTCACCGGGTGAGCAGCCCCGTGGGTGGGAAGTAGGGAAGTACTCGGGGTGCTGACCAGGGCGGGGCGGAGCTGGCAGTTCAGATCCAGGCTGGTGAAGGACTCTCAGAGATCCGTCTTATGGGGTAGTCAATCCGACTGATCGACAGGCTAAAAGGAGCCTCGAAGAACCAACCAGGGGACAAATCTCAGGCAACATTCCATTTCCGCCATGTCGAAGAAAATGAATGCTTCCAAACAAACCAGCCCAGAACACGGTGGCTTGAAACCAGAGGCGGTGACCGTCATGCTGAGACCCTGCAGAGAGGCAGGTCACCGTGGCGAACAGCAGAAGCGCAGGAGCCCATAGCAAGCCACACGGGCACACAGGCCTCTGATCGAGTCTTCTCCGCTACCGTTCCATCAGCCAAAGTGACGCACATGGACGAGCCCAACAGATACCCACGGAGGGCAAAGCAAGGCAAAAGGCGAGAGTATATTATGCTAGTACAATGGAGTGAAGAACTGGGACCGATAATCCAATCTATCATACACCGTCTTCCGCCCCCAGAAGCTCCAGGCTCCCTCTGGCACGGCCAATAAGGCACAATTGTCATGCAAAATGCTCCCACCGAGAGGGGCAGGCACCAGGATTCTGGGAAACCACAGCGGATGGAGGTCTAGTTAACCATAAGATCTGGGCCCCCATCTACTTATCCATACAACCCACACATCTGAAGCAATTAGAAGTCTTTTAAGGAAGGTTAAGTTGACTATGTCCTTATGACCAATCTTCCCGTCTCCTTGGGAAGATCAGAGAGGAGACTTCCGTAGTGAATTCCAACCACGTAAGTCATAGCCACCAAGGTTAGCTCTAATGTCACCCGCTCCTTTGTCAGCAAGCTCCTCCCTGCATACCGCATCATGTATATTTCATCACCACCGTAATGCCTTTATAAAATATTGATTGCTCGTCCCCATGGCCCAGCCCAGGGCCCCAAAAGGAGCTTGTGTGCTGATGTCTGGAGTTTGGGGCACGTCGCAGATGGCAGAACCCACTTGGGGGACCAGGAAGACCTTCCAGCCCCAGCAGGGAAGAGACACTTGGGGAGTTAAATTAACACCATCTTTACTAATGAGAAAATGAGGATCCAGGAGGAGGGTTCACAGGAAGGGAAATGAAAGGAAATGAAAAGGTCAGGAGGAAGGAAAAAGGAAGCACAGGAGTTGATGGTGGGACCGAGCTGAAAGCCTGATCATCAGTCGCGTTTGTTGTTAAATTTAATGGGCTGTAGGTGTTGATTGCTCAATCCATAAAATGAGCTATTAATTTGCTGTTCTAACAGGATAGGACCCATCTTATGCAAATTGGTTTGAAAGCCAGCAGCAGCTCTGAAGAAATGGTTCCCACCTCTCTAAGTCAGAAGTTTCCCAGACTTTTCCATCAGAGGGTGCCCAGTCTGCTTGGTGCTGTGTCAAGGTGGAGGGTCCCTGAAGTCAGAGGATCTAGGTCCCTTGTCCATCCCCTACAAGACAGGAGCGCCTCGAGGCAGGGCTATGTCTGTCCTAGTCACCTCCGCATCCCCGGCACCTTGTACAGAACCTGGTAGTAGAAGGAAATGATTGACAGAAGGAACGTGTGAGCTCCAGCGGCAGATCTGCCACAGCCCCGTGTGGGAATTTGGACAAGTTACTGCCCTTCCTTCAGCCCCTCGTTCCACCAGCTGTGAAGTGAGGGCTTTGGACCAAACATGGTCGTGGAGCTCCCATGGTCCGGTTCATCAGTGAGCTCTGTGCATGGTCCCTGGGGCTGTGATCCCTGAGATGTGGCAGGGAGAGGGCCGGGCTGGGAGCCTCCTGCCAGCCCTATATGCACGTGTCCCCATCAAGTTACTGTCCAAGACACAGGCTTCAGGGAGCCCTGGCCAGAAAAACCTCATCTCCAGTCTTGCTCCGGTGCTGACTGACTGGGGGAACAGTCACTTTTCTTCTGTGGGAATAATGACTTTGACCTCATGGGGCCGTGGGGAAGCTCAAGCTGAAACAATGGGGGTGCAGGGCAAAGAGGTGCTTTAAAACTAAAATGTTCTGTGAACACGCTAGCGAAGGAGAGTGGGCTTTGAGGACAAAGGGATCAGGGTTCAAATCCCAGCTCCATCACATGTCAGCTGTGTAACTTTGGGCAAATGACCTAACCTCTCTGAGCTTCAGTTCCCACCTCAGTAAAGTTGCAATGATAATTCCTACCTCACAGGGTTGTCAGGAGAATTAAAGGACATAAGGTGTATAAAGTGCCTAGTCCTACGATGTCAAGTACAGCAGGCCTGGGTTCACCGTTGGCAGGACTCAATGCAAAATGAAAACACCAGGTCCCTTGTTCAAAATTATTGAGAATTTTAAGGCATGATCACAGAACATTAAAGTATGTACAGGATCTTTCTCTATGCAGGGTCCCGTGTGACGTGAGCCCAACCCTGCTGACACATCAACAGCTGCCTAAGATATATCGGGCCTTTTCTTTCCTGTACCTCAGAACTTGCTCTCCTCAACACATATAAATAGGATTTGGAAACTTTTTTTTAGAAGAAAATCACTTATTATTCCTGAGGCAGCTTCACTTTTCTTCCTCTGAGCAGAACGGAGTCACCCATCCTGATAGACATCAGATAAAGGTGGAAAGAAATCAACTTGCTGGCTGCTAGGGGTAACAGGCTTACAGGATAAGCCAGGAATTAGAACGAGGAGGTGTGACCAGCAATGTGTTTCCACACATGGCAGGAAACTATGAGAAAGTTCCTAAGCACACCATGGTCCTTGTTTATGACCCTTCAGGGGTGCCCCTGGCACCCTCTGGCATCTTCAAGGTGAACTTCATTATCCCCGGCAGGCTGTTCAATGCCCTCTGTGGTCTGATTTTCCAACTGTCTTCCCTATCTACCCTACCACGGTGCTCTGTGAATCCGTCTTTGCTCATTGCCTTCATGTAGTCCAGTGTATATATCCTATGCCTCCATTCACTCAGCTTCTGCCTCCTAGAATGCACTTTCCCCATTTCTCAGTCTAAGAAAAGTTTGCCCATTCTGAGTTTACATGCCACCTCTTCCAGGAAGCAAAGCACAATAGTCTCTACAATGTGGAGACTGTATCAGTCAGCTTTGCTGCGGTAACAAGCAATCCCCAAATCTCAATGCCTTGTAGCACGAAGGCGTGTTTCTTATTCACATTACCGGAGGGCTACTCACTGAATGTGGGTCAGTTCCATGTGTCCACCTGCTCCATTTTGCTCCAAGTGTTTTCTCATCCTGGAACCCAGGGGGGAGGAGCAGCACCTATCAGGCACATGTCTCATGTTTCCATGTGGTGGAGAAGAGGAATGCACAAGAGGCAGAGCCAAACCACGTGGGTGTTTCTAAAGCCACTGCTCACACAGAGTGTACCTCACGCTCCACTTGCCAAAGAAAATCATGTGGCCAAGTCCCGAGTTAAAGGACACGCCACCTACAGGGAAGCATAAGAAGGAAGGCAGTGAGAGATTGTGAGCAAATCACAAAATGGACTCAGCAATCAGAGACCCTGTGCTTTGAGGTCAAATACTTCTGTTTTGAATCCCAGTTCTTCCACTTATTTATTGAGTGCGAATTCTTAACCTTTCTGTGCCTCAATTTCACCTGCCCAATTTCATCTGCCCAAACAGGGCAATAGTACCTATTTTAAAGACATCCAGAAGGGACTGGTGAGGTAATGGCTGTCGGCTGTTTTGCACAGTCCCTGGTACATGGTAAGTACTCATAAATAATATTTTTATCAATAGCATTTTTTTTTTTAAGAGAGAGAGTGCTCAGAGGTGAGGGGCAGAGGGAGAAGGAGAAAGAGAATCTTCAGCAGGCTCCACATCCAGCATGGAGCTGGACCCAGGACTCAATCTCACAACCCTGAGATCATGACCTTGATGTAGGAAACAAAGACAAAAGAAAAATTAAGTTTCCTTGCTACCTACAGCCCACTGACCAGTCCCTGAAACAGACAGACTGGCCTTCCTCTAAGAACTCAGCTGCTTCAATGTTACCACTTTTTTAAGGGCAAAGGCAATCTCAGCCCGACCCCCAGGATCCTGTAAGTTCACTTCAACATACAAAAATTCTTTCAGAAACTTCCTTTATCTCTACTCCCCAAGATACATGTTGGCAATCATCCCCCAAGGGTAAGACCCACCGATGTACATCTAAAGTGTCTCATGACTAAGGTTTTATTAGATAGTAATAAACGATCTTTTCCCAACAATAGGTAGCCCCCTCAAAGTCCTGGAAACCTTGCTTCCAAAATTCCCTAAAGACTTAAGGGATCCCTAACCCCTCCCATCTTAAAAGTATACAATGGGCCACTCCTCACCACCCCAGTGCAGCTCTTTTTGCCCACTGGTCCTGTCCCTATGCTTTCATAACACCACCTTTTTGCACCAAAGACATCTCAAGAATTCTTTCTTGGCCATCGGCTTTGAATCCTAATGTCCTTCTTATATCAACCTGAGCCAAAATCAAGACTTGGATGCTCAACCAACTAAGTCACCCAGACACCCCTAGCAATAGCATTTTAAATGTATTATTACTAATCATAATTTTCTATTTACTCATTTGTCTACTTTCACATTCATTTATTCAACAAACATTTCCCGCACATCCTTTGGCATCTGCCTGACTCCCTTTCTCACTGCCTTAGTCCTGAGGAACTTGTTCTCCATTAACAAGTCCTGCGGTCCCCAAACCAAGGTTCGGCTGACATCTTCGGTCACCCTACAACTGCACACACAACCTCATCCTCATAGGACAGTCCTGAAGATGTTTCCCTCTTGGCCCGTTTCCATTTCAATCTAAGGAATCTATGATCACTCCAGTAAAGGAATGTAGGCACATAAAACTTTAATTAGTTTCATGAAGTTAAAATTGCTTTCATGGGTGGAAAGAATAAGGTAGGGGATGTTGAGACTAAAAGCAAAAAAAAAAAAAAAAAAGAGAGAGAGAGAGAGAGAGAAAAGAAGGTTGTAGGGAGAAGGAAGACACTCTCACATGAGGCTAAAAATGAATTGTCTGCATTTTGCTAAAAACACTGCAAATGTCAGCTGATTTTGCTAAGCAATTGTCTTTGTAAATCACTCAGCTTTTCAAATGAATGAGAACAGTGGGAGAGCTCTGAGCCGGATAGCCATGTAGGTCTCAGCCCCAAACAAAGGAGCAGACAGTTCCCTTGAGGACGAATGAGGAAACAAGCAAAGAAAGGTACACTCCCCTAAATGCCTCCAGCATCTCCCAGACAGTTTGATTTAATAGAAAATCTACAGATCGCAGCTCTGCCTTTACCATCTGTGTAGCCATGAGCAAGCCATTGCTCTGCTGTGGATCTCAGTTGCCTCCTGTGATGAGAAGCAGCTACAGGATCCCATTCTCAAGGCTGTTGGAAGATTAAATGAGATACTGTGTGAAAAGCACCTAGTCAGTGCTTGGCACAGAGTGGCCACGTGGAAAGAGTTAGATTCCTTCCCTCTCTGTGTTGAGAAGGAAACCGTGCTTGCTTCATTCAGAGTTGGGTGATTCCTGGATTACTCAGGGTTCTCCAGAGAAACAGAACCAATAAGCTAGAGAGAGAAAGAGATTTATTATAAGAAATCGGCTCACGCGATTGTAGAGACTGACAAGTCCCAAGATCTGCCAGCTGTAAGCTGGAGATGAAGGAGAAACAGTGGCCTATGGAACCAGGAAGAGCCTACATTTTGGTTTGAGTCTGAAGGCAGGAAAAGCCACCAACATCCCAGCTTGAAGGCAGTCAGGCAGGAGGAATTCCTTCTTACTCACAAGAAGGGCAAACTCTTGTTCTATTCAGACCTTCAACTGATCGAACAAGACCCACCCCCATAAGGGAGGGCAATCTGTTTTGTGCAATCTATTGATTTAAATGGCAAACTCATCCAAAAAGACCCAAACAGAAACACTCAGATAATATCTGGCGAAATACCTGGGCAGCCCATGGCTCCATCATGTTGGCACATAAAATTAACCACTGCAGCTCCTAAGACTTCTGTCCAAAGCCAAGGTCTCCTAAGAGGACAGTGTCATAGCTTGAAGGTAGGCACAAGTCAGATTACTTTCTATTTTCCATGCTACTGAGAGGGTCTCAGCAACCCAGAGCGTATGGCACGATAATTACAGGTGGTAAAGACATCAGCTTCTGAGCCTGTTTCCAATCTGTTAACAGAAGCAGTAATGTCTTTGGTTCTAACAAGATACTGTAGAGGGTCAAAAGGGAAAATTTGATACGTGTGTGCCCGAGTCCTGTCCTGTGCAGTCCACATGTGGCAGGGGACATCAGGTGTGGCCCTTGGCCCAGTTGTACCAGTGGGCGTGCTGTGTACCATACCAGTGGGTTCTGCAAGTACAGAACAGGCCAATAAACAAGTTCTTGTGTAATAAACATATGGAATCATCTCACATGACAGGAAGCCTGGATCTGTGCCCAGGATTGGCTTATTCAGCAGTTCAATGGCATCTGCACACTGGTTCAGCCTCTCTGGGGGCCATGACCTTCCGGCCAAGGTCTTAAAAGGGCTAAGGTAGCTCCCATGCCTCACAGGACAGAGGCCAGCACTGGAAAGGAGGACTGAAGTGGGGAACGGGATTTCTCCTCCTCCATCTCTCTCTCCAGACAGGAAAATTTTGCCTGAACTTTCCCAACAGATTTCCCCTTGTGTCTTACGCTCATGATGTTTGCCAAGAAGAATAGTATCTACACCATTGTGAGGGTTGATCCTGATTTATCCCCAGAGGTTGGGCACGTTGCCCTTAACCAAAATCTGGATTCGATCAGCAAGAAAGAAAAGAGAATAATTGGACAGGCAACCAATGGTAACCCCCATTGTTTTCTACTCAGGCTTGCTACTTAAGAGCAGTAGGTCAGTATGAGGCTGTGTTAACACGGCTATGAAAATAAATAGGGTGGGGCAGGGGGACAAAGAAAAACTTGACCCCTCAACGAACCAGACCATGTTTTATTTAAGGACTATGCCTCCATCTTGAGCCAAAAATGTATCAAAAACATCAGTAGACAAAAAGGCAGCATATACTAAAGAGGATCTGGTTCTAGCAACACAGTCAACTCTCAAGTGATATCAAACTGACATGGTATGGTCATCAAATAGGTTCTTTTTTATTTTTTTATTTTTTTGAGGGGGGAGGCAGTTGAATTCTCAGTAGTAAATAGTAGTTTATTATTAATTCCTTTACTTTGCTCTAAAAGCTCTGTCTTATTAATTTTGTATTATGCTTACTTAGTTCTGCTATTTGCTCATGAATAGCTCATCTTTTGTTCATAAAGTTGGAGAATCCAGAGTTTTTGTTTCCCTTGTTTCTGAATCAAAGATAGGTGGTCTAGGAGCTACTTTCCCAGACTCTTACATCATCCTTTGTCAAGCACCTGACACCTGTTTGCCCCTCGGGGCATATAATGCCTGTTTGCCCCAGGGGGGAGTAGCACAAAGCAGAGGTAAAGCTCTTGTCAGAAATCTGCAAGGCCAAGTCAAACAGACATTGCTCATAGTAGGTACTGAATAAATGTTTGTCGAATTAACGAATGCTCAATCACAACAAATAAACTCCAGCAAGGAAACCACATTTTCCTCAGTTTTCTTCTGGGGAAGGTAATGTAGCTGGTTGGTTGGTTGTTTGGTTCATTGGTTGGTCAGTTGGTTGGTCGGTTGGTTGGTTGGTTGGTTGGTTGGTTGGTTCATTCATTCATTCGTTCATTTGTTCGTTGGCCAATTGGTCGGCTGGTTGGCTGGTTGGTTGGTTGGTTCATTGGTTGGTCAGTTGGTTGGTTGGTTGGTTGTTTCATTCATTTATTCATTTGTTCGTTGGCCAATTGGTTGGTTGGTTGGCTGGTTGGTTGGTTGGTTCCCACTACATGTAAAGCACTCTGCTCAGTGCTGATCCTCAAAAAGCATCTGGCAGGAGTAGAACATGCAAACTATGCCATCCATTCCTTCATCTCCTCCAAGCCAGGACTTATGCTGGGCTGTGAAGAGAGACACGCCGTCCCAGCTACTGACAGTGATAGAAACAAATGACAAATAACCCAAAGGGGTAGTGTCAGGATAGAGATCTGGAAAAGCAGAAGGCAGTAGATCAAGTGTTCAGGTGATCTACTGATAGCCTCTGGCATCCAATGCCTGACTGAATCTCCTCACCATCACTGACTTGCTGAGTCACCTTCTGCAAGCCACTTAACCTCTCTGTGACAGGACTGTGATAGGAAATAAATAGGAAATGCGTGAAAAGTGTTCAGCACAAGGCCTAGCCCAGAGCAAGAGCTCAAGACCCATCAGTTACTAGGATTATCATCAGGAAGGTCAGAGGAGACTTGATGTAGGGGAAAGGGGCACTTGAGCTGAGCTGCAAAGTGTTAAGTAGATGTTTGCCAGGAAATGTGTGAGCAAGGGCAGAAAAGTGGGAAAAGATGAGGTGTGTTTAGGAAACTGCAAGAAGTTTGGGGTGAATGGAGGTGAGGCTGGGCAGGATGACAAATTTAAATGCCAAGTTCACACCACACTGGTTCCATCCCCCGAGACAAGCACTGAAGGATCTAGAGAGGCAAGGCACCAAGAAGTTCCTATAAATACTTCTTTTCTCTGTAAGGGGGGGGGGTGACCTGAGGACTTTTAAGGGGTGCGGTGAGGGTAACAGGCTATGGTTTATGATGCTGTGGCCTGTCTACTTCCCCGCCCTGCTCCAAGTCCACTGGGCCCGGAGCTGGCCTTGCTCCATACATGTGGACTGACCGTAGCCCACATCCGTGGGGAAAAATTAGTTTACCAACAAACAATACAAGACATTTGAGAAGCACAGCTATACCAAAAGAAAAAAAAGAAAAGAAAAAATAACAACAGCATTCTAGAATACAGATGCCATCGAGAAGCAAAAATATTAGACCAGAAGGGATAAGAATTTAAGATTAGACTAGTTGACATATAAAAAAGAGTAAAGGAAGATAAGAGCAATATGAAACAGAAAGAATAAAACAAAAATAAAAGGACCCTGTAGAAATATTGCATAGAGAAAATAAATCGCTTATATGATGAACAGAGTAGGAGGAGTAAATAGCAGAAGAATGAATTAGTCCATGGGAAAAGAGATGAAGAAAATCTCCCTGGAGGAAGAAGAATTAACTTATTAATTAATTAAAAGAAAAGCTAACCAAAGTAGGGGGCTGTTTAAGGACACAAACTTGCAACTAGGAGATAAATAAGTTCTGGAAAGACAATGCACAGCATAGTGATTATAGTCAACAATAGTGTATTACACATTTCAAACTTGCTAAGAAACCAGATTTTAATTGGTCTCACCACAAAAAAGAAATAACTATGTGACATGATAGAGACATTAGCCAACACTTAGGTGGTAACCATATTGCCACATATAAATTATCAAAGCAACACATTGTACACATTGCACAATGTTGTATGTCAATTATATCTCAAAAAAGGGAGGAAGGGAGGAAAGAAAGAAGGAAGGGGGAAGGAAGGAAGGAAGGAAGGAAAGAAGGAAAGAAGGAAGGAAAGAAAGAAGGAAGGGGGAAGGAAGGAAGGAAGGAAAGAAGGAACGGAGGGAGGAAGGAAGGGGGGGAGGAGGGAGGGGGAAAGGAGGGAGGGGGAAGGAGGGAGGGGGGAAGGATGGATATTGATAAGGGGATGGGGGAGGGAGGAAAAGTAATCGAGATGGAGGTAGAAGTGCTAACATCTAGATAGGAGATCCAGAAAGAGAAAAATGAAAATGAAAACAATATTTGAGAGAGTTAATGAAGATAAATGTCCTGCAGTTTAATAAAAGGCAAAAGAATTCTAATTAAAAGGCCTGAGAGGAGCGAAGAGGAGAAGCAAGAAAAACCCACACCAGACACCTCATGGGAACGTGTGAGCCTCATTCAAGACAAAGGATGAAGGCAGAGAATTGGAGGGAGAGGAGGGGAAACTGCATTTCAAACCTGTCTGACCTGAGCCCTTCTCCAGTCCCCGAACTAGAAAGCCCTATCCCTGCTTTATGGTCTCAGAGACTCTCATGGCTTTCCCTCAAGCTGAAGTTTATCAGGCTGGTTTCATCACGTGATTATTAAATCCAGGTCTCCTCCTCCTCTGAAAGCATCGAAGACTCCATATCTGCTTTTTGGAGAATATTGGACACAATTGCCACTGAGCAGCTAGTGGTCAAATGGACTAACTCATACTTCAGTCTGAGCGTCTCACTGTCCAGTGACCATTCCTTGCGCCCATCTCCCTCCACGGGGGTCTGGCCTGCGTAGCTGTGACCCTGACACCCCACCTGGCTGTGGCCAACCCCTTCCACCTCAGAGGACTAGAGCCAGCCTCCCCGACACCACTGCCATGCACAGGTAGAGTCTAGTGGAATCAGACTAAAGGTCTGCGACAGGAATCTACTCTTGCTCCCGCCGTCCGCCTACCCCCAGGCTGGGAACCCACTTTGAACCCCCCCGTCCCAGTATTGCATTTCATAGTTGTCACATGTGCCTAAACCCAAATGGACTTGCCATGGTCACATGGCGCCAGGGTGAGAACCTCAGGTCTGCTGGGTCCCAAACCAGGATGCTCTGTCCGTCTTACTCCACTTTGCCTTCATAAGACACCTGTGAGTGCAAGTTTTTCCAACTGAGTTACCTGGTAGCTCTAGGTTTGAGGCAGTGAGGGAACACAAAGCCTTATGAAGCCACATAGCCATAGGTGTCCCCTTCCTGTCACTCCTGTGGCATTGGCTCTGAGTCAGACAGACCAAGGTTCCCAATCCTGCTCTACCACTGACCAGCTGCATGTCCTTCAGCAATTACTTTTCTCTCTGACTCTCAGCTTCCTTCCCTCTAAAGGCTAGGAGGTAATCCCTGGATCTCAGGTGTGAGCACAAAGGCAGATCATGTGACCACTCAGGCCGCAGAGTTGGCACTCAATTCACCTATCTTCCTTACCAGCTTTCTTCCTGCAGCTGTGTTGTAGGCAATTCCATGAGCACTGAGATAATGTCTCTCTAGCTCACCACTTTATCTCCACAAATATCAGAAGTATGGAAGGTGCCCATTAGATGTTTTTTCAATGGATGGATGGATAGATGGATGGGTGGATGGATGGATGGATGGATGGATGGATGGATGGATGGATAGATGGATGGGTGGATGGATGGGTGGGTGGATGGATGGATAGATGAATGGGTGGATGGATGGGTGGGTGGGTGGGTGGGTGGATGGATGGGTAGATGGATGGATGGATGAATGGATGGATGGATGGGTGAATGAGAAGTTTCACATTCTGATTATGCTGGGAAATAGATGGTAAGTGTTAGGTTGTATAATGATGTTTATTGGTATAAAATAAGTCACTAACATGACTCAAAGAAATCCTTTCTGTCATAATACCAAATCCGAGGCAATCCTCACCCAGGTATTTATTGGGTCAAGCTCTCTGTGTTGGGAAAATGGCTAAATTCTCAGGAGAAGAGTAATATGTTATGTCGCATAATCTCAGCCTCTAATACTTAACATCATAAGCTCTGCTAATAACTCCAGGTCACTTGTCTGCAAAAGAAAGATAAGGATTTGAAAATTATGCATATTAGCATATGTAATCTACCACCCAATGTTGTTGACTCTGAGACCGCGATATTTTAATTCACTTCGCCCACACCTGCCCTCCGACAACATCGTCATTTCAGGCATGCGAGTGGAGAGGGATGATTGCTACGTGACTCCATTCTGGATCTTTCACGTCATTCCATGTAGTGCTAGTTTCCACACATATTAGGAAGATAAGGCCCTTCCTTGGAAGGAGGAATGTTTCTGGAGCTAACTATGAGCAATAGTAATCCTTAAGGAAAGTCTGGGCTCGCCTCGGATCTGCTGTGTGGCTTTCTGCAAATTGTCTAGCTTCTCAATATCTACTCATGCATTCATTTATTCCCTGCCTTCTCCTACCCTCTGAATCCATGCTAACTTAATAGTTGAATATAGAGATACTTTTTTGTACCAGATGAAAGATTCCTGACCCTCCCCCAAAGAAGAAGTGACCTATACGCCCTCTTCTTGTACCTGGGCATGCTCTGTGGCTGCTTTGGCCAACAGAAGTTATGCTGTGCCAGTTTTTAGGTCCTGGCTTTAAGAAACTAGCAATTTCCACTTCTTGTATCGGAGACTACTCTCCCTGGAGATTCTGGAGGTCCTTGAAAGAAGCCTAATTTCCCTGACGCCACTATGCTAGAGAGGACACGTGCAGGCTGTTGATCATCAATGGTCCTAGCTGAGCCCAGGCTTCCGGCCATCCCCACCACGGCACCAGCAGATGCCACGTGTGCAATGACTAACCGCCCAGCTGAGCCTTTCCCAAATTGCTGACCCCAAAATCAGGCACAAAATAGCATGGTTGCTTCAAGTCACTAAGTTTTGGAGTAGTTTGCTACACAGCAGATTGCCAAAGCATCTTTTCTATAGCGAATGACAGAGTACATTGTGATTCAATTTAGGGCTTGTTTGCTCTTGAGTTCTTCTTGTTTGTTGTTCATTTGGGGAACCCATGTCTGTGGACAAAAGCCCAAAGAGAAAAAAGCACTTAGAAAGAAGAAGATGCTCAAACGTAAACAGACGATTCCAGAAAGAGTAAATAAATGCAAGTAGCTAAGAAACGTTATACTATTTATTTGCCCATGCTACTAAAGAAAGAGATGCAAACCAAAGTAAGATTGGATACTCTTTTCACCTATCCAATTAGCAAAGTTTCTTTCTAATAATAATGGTCTATGCTGGTGAAGGGAGGTGAGTCATTGAACATCCTCACAGACTCCTGAAAAGAGTAAAAATGGAGTACAAAATTTCTGGAAAGCCAATTGACTTGTAAGTTTTAGATCTGGGTACCTATCCTAGAAAAATAATCTGAAGTATGGACAAAGATTTATGTACAAAATATATTCATCACAGTATCATTCATAAAAGTAAAATATTATGGGTAAAAAAGCTTAAATGTTGGGTTTGGGGGAATGGCTAAATAAATTGAACTGCCTCCACAAGATGGAATATCGTGCCACCATTACAAATGATGCTTATGAAGTGTTCTTAACGACATGGAAAAAATGCTTAATGATATAACATTAAGTAAAAGAGCAAGATAGAAAAAGGTTATAAAGTATGATTTCAGCTACTTCGAAAAGCATAAAAGACTGGAAGGAAATACGATAAAATGTTAATGGTGTTTATCTGGGGGTGGTGGGATTACGGGTTGTTGTTTTTCTTATTTATCCTTTGCTGTATTTTCAACATTGGGAATGCATTACTTCTGCAATCTGAATTCCTTTTTTCTTTTAAAAAGAAAAGAGATGGTCAACAGTGGTAAATCTTAGGTCCAAGTTGAGAAGCATGAATATGGAGAAAGGGGTATTGGGAGGGTTTTGAGAGTCTCTGGAATTGAAAGCCTGTGGTAATGCAGACCTTTCAGGGTGAAGTTTACTTTTGTCCTTGTCTGTGATAGGAATAATATTTGCTGAATGCATGAATGGCGTAAACACGGAGTCTGCTTCCTCAGCGGGGCTTAATTTGATAAATAATCCCCACCTCGTTCCCAGGAAGTAGTTCTGGGCTCACCACACGCATACCGTTTGGGACTGAGAAACTTACAACCACTGAGGCAAATGGAAATAGGTCAGAATCCAGGTAAATAGCCTTCAGACTCAAAGTGACAAAATCCTTGAATTTCAGACACCAGGAATCTACTTCCGTGGCTCCTTGGGCACCTGTTTGGGGCTTTTTGTGGCAATTTCATATAGTGTTATTTATGAAGAAAGAAAAGGGAGAGCAGAACTTTTTAAGGACTTGGAATTATAGAATCTTGGGGCAGCAGGGACTCTCAAGGTCATATTTCTAGTCCAAAGTGTTGTCTCATTAATGAGAAACAGAGACCCAAGAGGTGAGGTGCTTTGCCCAAGGTCAACCCATGAGTCAGTTCAGAGCAAGACTAACACCTGAGTCTCCTGACTCCAGCTGAACTGCTTCTCAGTGCTGCATTCCCCGAGGTCTCAGTGGCATCAATTCACCAGGTGATATGCAGCTTATTTATTTATTTCTGTGATTGTCTTTTATCTGTATCACCCCATGAGGGCATGGAGCTTGCCTACTTGGTACATGGTAGGTATTCAAAAAATATTTGTTTCACGGATGGATGGATGGATGGATGGATGAACAGACAGATAGGCGGATGGATGGATGGATGGATGAATGGATGGATGAATGGATGGATGAACAGACAGATAGATGGGTGGATGGATGGACAACCTGAGGCAGAATGGTACAATGGAAACACCATTGGTTCCAGAGTCATGTTGACCTGGGGTTAAATTCCAGTCCTGCTATTTATTGGCTGTATAACATCAAGCAAGTCATTCAACCTCTCTGAGTCTCACATAATTCCCTTGCAAAATGACAGTGGAGGGTTTCTAAGAGTTAAATGAGATACTATATATAGTATCTAAAGCTTTTTGGCTAAATTCTTGTCGCTATAGAAATTGCTAATTAGGAGTGCCTGGATGGCTCAGTTGGTTAAGCATCTGTCTTCAGCTCAGGCCATGATCCCAGAGTCCTGGGATCGAGCCCTTGTCAGGCTCCCTGCTCAGCCTTGTCTGTCTCTCTCTCCCTCTCCCTCTGCCACTCCTCCTGCTTGTGCTCTCTCATTCTCGCTCTCTGTCAAATAAATAAAACCTTAAAACAGTTATCTGTCAAAAAAGAAATTGCTAATTAAATGCTACCTTCTCTTCTCCCTCCCATGAAACCAAGTCTGAGGCATAACTATTGTCTCCTGAGTCTTCACATGGAGACATCAGTTTTGTCCCGACTTCAAATAAACCCACTTGGAATTTCTGAGACATCTTCACATATTACATCCATCAAAATAAGAGCCAAGTCAATTCAATGAAATTTGTTAAGGTTCTATTGGGCGGCCAGATTGATGCTAAGACCTATACAGACACAGAGAAGAACAAGATATGGTCTTTGCCTTCAAGTTTTTGTAAAGAAAGAAATGACACATGTTCAGCCAATGAGGAATTCTATGCCTCCAGAGCTCGTCAGGTCGGAGGAACAATAATAATGCCCCCCCAGCAGGCACAGAAAGTCATAAGACAAGAGCCCCAGCCTTGTTCAAAGTCTTCCCACCTGCACAGAAATCCCCAGGAGCTATGCCCCCTGAAGTCAAACTCTGAGGCGTTTGGAGTCAAACTCAAGGTTTAGTGGTGACGTCGACTCAAAAAGTTTCAAAGAACAGACAGCTCACCGTGTAATAAGTAATTAAAAATATCTCCAGGAAGAGGTGGCCCTTGGCTTAGATCAGGGATGGTACATACCTGTCACTTGTGTCTCCACCTTCACCCCGTGCCATCAATCACAGCACACAGTTACACTGAGGGGATCCTACTCAAACCCAAGGCCATACTCAAAGACAAAGAAAAAGATACCTACTTGCCACCCCTGAATCCGTCATTGATTTGGGGTCAAGTTTGGGAAGCAGCAGGATGCAATGACAGAAGTACATCTCCAGTCACACAGCCCTGGGTGTGACTTCTAACCTTTCCACTAACCTGCAGTGTGGCATTAGCTGTGCCAAATTAGTCAGGAAATCTTCCCTCTCTGACCCCGAATTATTTACTTCTTTAACGAACATGTTTGTAGCACTTACTATATGACAAGCACCCTTCCGAGCACTTTGCAAGTTTCAGCTCAATTATTCACTGCCACCTGTATGGTGGAGGCCATTATTATCCCCATTTCACAAATGGGGAAATTAAGACACATAAAGGTTAAGCAGCCTTCTCAAGGTCAAACAGCCAATAAGCAGTGGAGTCATCATTCAAACCCTGCCCTTAACCAACATACTATGACTCTGTAGTTCCTTTCCCTGGAAAGGCAGGCTTTAAAAGGACCCTGGATGAGCTGCTCTGAGAATTAAGTCACATGAGATCAAGATAAGGGGAGAAGCAGAGACCAAAAGTGAGCAAAGCACAACAGAGTTCATCAATAAAGCCGGAGGTTGACTCTTTAATTTACCAGAATTAACCATATGCTGGGCTATGTATACTAATGCAAATCTCATCAAATTTCAAGAACTGAAATCCTGCAGAGAAAAAGTGAAAGTGAGCTACAAATTAGTACCAAAACAAAGAGATTGCTAAAAAAAAGTCTCTACCTTTTGAAGTAAAGAAACGTATGTTTTAAATAACTCTTGTGTCGAAGAAGAAATAACACTGGAAATTAGAAAGTACTTTCAACTGAGTGATAACGAAAATATGACATTTCAACACTAACGGGGCTGCAGCTAAAACTGTGTGCAGAGGCAAAACGCTAGCCTCAATTGCATAAACAAGGAGGGAGAATGGCTAAACACCAAAGATCTAAGCTTCCATCTCAAGAAGTTAGAAAAGACAGCAAAATAAAACAGAAGTAAGAGAAAGGAAATAATGGGCAGAAATCAATGAAAGAGAAAACAGAGTACAACAGAGTTGATGAACAAAGCCAAAAGTTGATTCTTCCAATACTAATAATATTGATAAGCACCTGCCAAAACCACTTGAGGAATAAGAGAGGGCGCCAATAACCAATACTCAGTATCTGTCATGACAAGGAGAATGTCACTGCAGGGTCCTACGGAGGTTCAAAATATAAGAAGATATTAGCAGCAACTTTTTGCCAGTAAGTTTGAAAATATAATTGAAATGGACAAATCCTAGGAAAACACAATCTACTAAAATTGACACAAGAGGACAAATAATCAGATTACTGTCTAAGAGCTAACAACAACAACAAAAAAATGAATTCATCATGGAAACCTTCCCACAAAGAAGAACTCCAAGGCTGCCCAAAAGGCTTCACTAAAGAATTCCACCCAGTACTTAAGGAATAATGCCACTTCACACAAACTCTTCCAGAGACTAGAAACTCTTCTCAACTCACTTTATTTTATAAAGCAGCCATTATCTTGGTACCAAAACTGGTAAAAATAAATTAGAACAAAATTACAAACTAATTCCTCTAATTTCTCTAATTTCTCTCATGAACCCAGAGGCAAAATCCTCAACAAAATATTAATGAACAGAAACATATCTGTTTCCCATGTTCAAGGCCAGCCTAGCACAGTAAAGTTGCTTGTGGAATCCGAAACAGAAGTAGGGGTATAAACTAAGGTCCCTTTTTCTCCCAGGAAGCTGGGTCCCCAGCGTATCAGAGATGCCATCATCAATAGTTTGAGTAAAAAAAAAAAAAAGAAAGAAAGAATGAATGAGGAGAACACTGTGATTTTTATAGGAAAGGAGAATGGAGATATGGCAGCAAAATCACCCACTCGTGGGCTAGTTCGCCCTTTGAGAAGGGAGCAGCATGCGTGGAAAAGGCAGCTGGGGCTGACCCAAGGAGCCTGCTGGGAGCCTGGGCAACTTTGTGGCTTAAAAGGCAGGGGAGTCAGGGGGAAGGAATCAGCATTGCCACATCTGAGAATGGACTCTAAGAGCCTCAGTCTATAATTGAATCTAATACCCTGTGCTCCCTCCCACCTTTGTTCCCTCCACAGACCAAGTAGCAATACCTCTTAGCTCGGCAGAAGCAAGGCAGATAGGAGAGCCGAGCTCCTTTTGAAATAACTGCGCATCCACGTGCCATCCCTGATTGAATGAAAAGGTCTCACCCGCTCTGAGCGAGTCAACTGCTGAGGGGATCTGGGCCCTGCTGGAAAGAAGTGGGGACCACTTCCCTGCCCCACCCCCCGCCCTCTGCTCTGAGCTCTCGGGAGGCCAGCAGATGGCCAGACGCCGTGGGAGTCCATGGGGACCACCGTCAGTGCGACCAAGAGAAGGTCCGCAGATGGAGGATAGTCCAGCCTTCTCCTTCCCTGTGGGAGTGACTTGCCCAAGGTCACCCCGCAGTGACACCCAGGGCCCTCCTGCTCCTCCGGCCACTCTCCAAGGGGCTGCGGTTACAGAACTCGGGCCGACCTCCCACACCCAGCTCATCCCCCTCCTTCATTTACTGGACCGTTTCTACCCTCATTCCTTGCACCCTCTCCAGTCCTAAAATGAGAGAGGCCATCCCTCCAACTTTTCATTCATTCATTCATTCATCTCATTCATTCATTTATTTAACAAGCGTGTACCCAGCTGGCTGGAGTAGAAAGGACACACACTTCAGAGCCCTGCCAAGTTTACCAAGTCACTTGATCAAAGACCAACCCTGAAAGGCAGTCAGGATTAACTGTGAATTTACTCTTGAAGCCTGTGATGTAGTGATCGGTATTTAATGGGTGTTCAATAAATGTCCGTTTCTTTCCTTCCTTATTATGTGCAGGCACTGGGATTACGTGGGTGAGTCTGATGTTTTTGCCCGACATCAAGAAGCTCATAATATAATTAGGGGAGAGAAAGGATATACAAGAGGGGCTGGAAGGCGAGGAGAGCATCACACAGAGGCTGGGAGAACGTTCAGAAGAGATGGAGTGGCTAAGCGACCCGGGATCAGGAGGTGAGCAGGGACGGAAGAGCTTGCAGCTGGCAAGATCTTGGAGCAGACCCTGGAGGATCCTGAATGCCAGGCTTCAGGTGCGAGCCGCGATCTGGGTACGCCGTGCCATAAAAAGGGGATGGGAGCCACTTAGGATCCATTGCCAAGTGAGTCTTTCGGACCACACCTTCCCTCCCTGACCACACCTTCCCTCCTTTTTGCACTGACAGCAGGCAGGCCAGAGTTCAGGGAAGCCCTCCGTCTCTGCTGTTCACAGCCTTAACCCCCATCCTTCCCAGCTGTCCCAGAATTACCTCCCCAGTTCCCAGGGAGTAACTGGATCTCTACTGTCCGTCACCATGAAGGGGACTGAGCCTCGGGACCTCTGTGTCAGGCTCCTCCTGAGGCCCCCAGTACCCCGATGAAACAGAAACCACGACACCATCCCGGAGCTTCCCTTGTCCTCACCCCTCCCCAGCCAACCCACTGGGAAGCCTCGCTGGACCTCCCTCTCCGAAATCCGTCTGCTTTCTCTCCCCACTGCCTCCCCCACGTCTGCCAGCTCAGACCCCAGACCCACAGCCCGAGAGTTCTGTCCTTGTCACACCCTGTGTAAAATTCTTCACGGCTCCCAGGACGAGCTGTGGACTCCTCTCCAAGTCTTTGGGATTCTCCCAGATCTGACCCCAGCCAACCTATGCAGCCTCACCTCCGGCCTCCGCCATCTGACCCCAATCCCACCCAGCCAGACCCAATAACTCATTTCCTTGGACCCATGCTTCCTCTCCTGCCTCCAGACTTTGCACGTATTGCACCCCACACACACACCTGGAGCCCCCTTGCCTCCCCCCTCACCCTCACCACACAGCATTTGCACCCCCCGATGCTATGGATTCATCTGCGTCCCCTCGAAATTCATGCGACAAAGTCCTACCCCTCAGTACCTGTGAGTGGGACCTAATTTGGAGATAGGGTCTCACGGCGGTGGTCGGGTCTAAATGAGGTCCTCAAGGTGGGCCCTAATCCCATATGGCTGGTGTCCTTATAAAAGGAGAAGTTTGGAGACAGACACACAAAGGAGAACACCATGTGAGGACGAGGGGAGGGATCAAGGCGATGCTTCTAGAAGCCAAAGAACTCCAAAGACTGCCCACAAACCATCAGGAGGGGGGAGAGGCATCAAACAGACTCTCCCTCACAGCCCCCAGAGGAGACCAACCCTGCTGCCACCTTGATTTGGGGCTTGTGGCCTCCAGAGCTCTGAGCCAATAAACGGGTGTAGTTGAAGCTGCCCCCTTCGAGGAACTTTGTTATGGTCGCCCTGGAAAACCAATAGAGCCAGTCAAACCCTAATCACCCGCCAAAGCTCATCGTAGGTGCCCTTCCTCCGGGAAGCCTTCCCTGACCCCTGGCCCTACGCTCCCAGAGCCCCCTGTCTCTCCACCCCATACTGTAGCCCCCATCACACTGCACAGCCTCTGCGTGGGGCTCATCTCTGCCCAGCCAGCCTGAGCGCCTGCAGCTGCCCCCCTCCCATCTGGCTCGCCGGTCCCCGAGCCCAGCATCCTGCCCAAGGCAGAGAAGGGCCTGGTCTATGTTTCTGAGGAATGAATGAATCAATGAATGAGCAGAGGCTAATAACAGCCTGGGCCGAGAGGAGAGACCAGAAACTCAAAATTTCAATGTCCACAAAGATGCGGATGGGGGGTGTTCTAGAAGCTCGAGGCAGACCGGCTGGGAGCCGCAATCAGACACACCCCAGTCTGGCTCAGGGTGTGATCTGGAGGAGTATGCGAAGTGCTCCCCGAGACTGGGGCAGGGGATGGAGGCAGGGGGAGGAGGGGTCAGCCAGGAGCCGCCTCATGAAGGGTGGGCATCTCTGAGAGCCGCTTGTGGCAGCTGGATCCCCCCACCCCTGAGCAAGGGGTTCAAATTTCTGCTTCAGATCAGCAAAATCCAGACCGTGAGAAATTTGATGGACCTAACTACCTGGTTTCATCCCCCAGATATCGCAATGAAGGAAACGACAGATGGGAAAGGGGAAGCTATAGACTGAAATAAAGGCAAGGCCAAGTGTGTGGGGGGTGGGGGTACCTTTCATGCCAGACGCTAAGGATTGAGCTGAGTGAGTAATTTTCAGAGCAAAGTAGCAACCAGTGGGCGCCCAGGAAGCAGACATCCTGGAGAGGGAGCTCAAAGCAGGGACCAGCCCAGACTCTGCACAGTCTGCACGGGCTGGGAGGGCAGGGTTGTGCTCACTGAGGGAGGAAGAAGGGGGCCCTCCGGGTGGCAAAGTTTCCTGGACCCCGGGTTCCCTCTCAGGCCTCCTGATGTTGATGCAGTTCACTATGCAAGCCCCTGGGGCTGCAGAGGCGGGCAAGGAAGCTCCCCAGCCGGGGGGCAGGGCAGTAGGTGGGCTCCGGGAGCTCCGTGCACCAGAGCAAGTGCCCAGGTGAGACCTGCAGTCTGGATGAGCCAAGGGGAAATCTGACTCGGCCTTGTGCTCTGAGCACTCTAAGCCCAGGGAGAGAGACACTGTGGCCAAGTCACAACAATCGGGAGGAATTTTCAAGATCAGAGAAGGGGCCCGGCACCAGGTTCTCTGGGGCCTAAGCTCCAAGGGATGGTGGATTTCACCCTGAGATGGTGGATTTCAGGCAGATGAATGTTATGATCCATTGCGTGTTGCAAATGACTCGCTGCCACAGAGAAAAGATACTCTAAAGGGTTGAGCCAGTGTCCTGGAAAGCCCATACCTTCTGGAAACACATCTGGGTTCAAATTTCTGCTTTGGATCAGTAAAATCTTGACTGTAGGAAATTTCACAGGGCTAATTACCGGGTTACATCCACAAAATATTGCAAAGCGAGAAAAGAGACGGAGAGAGGCCCTATAGATTGAAGTAAAGCAAGGCAATGCATCACCTATCACAATGTGTAGTCCCAGTACAAACCCCAAATCAGCAACGGGCAGGGGAATGTGGACACAGTAGGTATTTGAGATATTAAAGAATTCTTGTTAATTTTGTTTAGGTGGGATAATATTTGTTTTGTAAAAGTCCCTATCTTTGGGTTTTTTTTTTTTTTAAAGATTTTATTTATTTGACAGAGAGAGCGAGAGAGCACTAGCACGGGGAGTTGCAGAGGGAGAGGGAGAAACAGACTCGCCCTGAGCAGGGAGCCCGATGCAGAGCTCGAGCCCAGGACCCTGGAATCATGACCTGAGCTAAAGGCAGACCCTTAACCGACTCAGCCACCCAGGCGCCCTAGTCCTTACCTTTTAGAAATACGATCTGAAATATTTAGAGAATTAATTTTCTAGCATACAGCTTTCCTAGCTGTGTGCTGAATGGCATCGGGCAAGCCTTTTCAGCTCTCTGGATCTGTTTCCTCATCTTTAGAATGGGCATCACAGCATTCGGTGGGAATGTGCCTGGCTCAGGGCAGGCTCCCAGTAAATGGCAGGGTTATTAGGCCTGGTGCCTGCCTGGAGGAGGTTCTCTACTGGAACTCCAATCTCCTCATTGACCTGGGAGGCCCAGGGACAGCCCCTTTGGTGGTGTTTCCGAAGAGAAGAGAATCTAATTTTCCAAGGTGAGCCTCCTGAGGGCTCCGACTGAGGGCGCCTCCAGATGAGCGTTCCAGTCCAGGGAGGCCGCCAGGCCAAGGCCCAGTCTGCTCTCTAAACCTCTCCCAGCTCCCAGGCCCCCCTGTGCAAAGCCGCAGAGCCCCCAGGCCGGGCAGGACGCGACATTCCTGAGAGCACTGGCCTGACGGTGTGGTTATAACTCCACCGGTTTCCTGCGTCCTCAGGGGGCTAGCCTGCCCCCTCCCTTTGGCCATTTTACTTGTCAGCCGGTCCCCCAGGATCGTAACCACTTCTCCGAATGGCCTTTGATTAAAATCCAATGAAGCTGAAAACCAAGCCAGATTCACAGGAGACAGAAATTTCAGCCACTACCTCGAGGACTCCGTTTAATTCATTCTACGCACCAGGGAAAGATTGGCCCCAGACGTGAGCCTTTGACCCCAGGGACTGGCGTTTCTGCGCACCCGCCCTGCGCCAGGTCTGTGAACTACGTCGTCTCACTTGCTTTGCCCGCGCGGGTGGTCTTTCCGTGTGCGCCCCTCTCGCGGGAGCCCCTAAAGTCAGAATAGAAACTGCGGGTCTCTGCTCCGTGTGAAGGGAAGTCAGGTCACTCACGGCTTCTCTGTCCGGCACATCATCCTTCCATGACAGTCAGATGTGAAGCCCCCCAAACTAGCAGAACTCCCCCTCTCTCTTCCCCCACCATTCCCTTCCCTTCCAATACACAAGACGGAGGGCGGAGGGGGGCGGGGGGGCATGATGGTAAGTCATGCACACGCCCACTTCCCTCCAGACCACAAGTTCCTTGAAGGTATTTTCCAAACTGGGAAAGAGAAGGACAGGAGTGGTCCGGCCCGCGAGGAACAGCTGGAGAAGCTGGGGTGGAGACGCTTACTAAGAAGAATAAGAACATTTGCCGTGTGCTTCCTACACCCCGGGCACTGAAACAAGTCCCAGATCTTCGGGAGCACAGCCTAAAGCCACCTTCGTGCTGCAGATCGGGGACATGTCTCCTCCTGCACAAATGCTCCCAACGCAGATGGAATCCGGAGCCGGCATTTCAGGGACACATGTGACAACACCGACTCGCCCGGTTCATCCCGTCCCCGGACAAGCCGTGAGCCAAGGAAACCTGCTTTGAGTGGCTGGCCTAGAAATCATTTCGCCTGTCCTTTGGCCCACGTTGGTGGCTGTCCTTTATTTTGATTGTTCGAAACGCATTGACTTAGATGCGATACAATGTGTTGTTTAGATTTCATTTTATCGGTGTTAATCAACCGAATTGTTATTTGAGGCACGGTGACAGTGATCTCGAGAGCTATTTATAAAAACGCCCCTCTCCTACAAGAAAATCACTAATTGTGAGTTTTAAATGTGTTGGCCCTACTCTCTTATAGAAAAAAAAAAGCTTCAAAATACAAGTTTTGAGAACACGCATGAGGTTTCTGAGGAATGCAGCTGTCACGGTGGGGCCACCCCCGCTGTGTTCTTCCCATTTCACAGATGAAGAAGGCCAGCAACGGGGTCAGCGACGGCATTGTAGTCGCCACCGAGTTGGGCACAAAACGAGGTAATTTCTACTATACACCTGCAAATAGAATTGCTGGGTGTATTGAATATTGCTAAATTCCCCACTAAAGCAATGCACCGTCATACCAGCAAAATGTGTCAGCTTCCTGGTTTCTCCATTCTTTTTAAATAGGGATCATCTGCAATAAACAAAGAGCAGGGGCGCCTGGGTGGCTCGTGTGGGTTAAAGCCTCTGCCTTCGGCTCAGGTCATGATCTCAGGGTCCTGGGATCCAGCCCCGCATCGGGCTCTCTGCTTGGTGGGGAGCCTGCTTCCCCCTCTCCCTCTGCCTGCCTCTCTGCCTACTTGTGATCTCTCTCTGTCAAATAAATAAATAAAAATAAAATAAAACAAATTGAAAAATTTAAAAATAAACAGAGAGCAAATTCGCTTTCATTTTAGATTTCATTTCTGGAATTATGAGTGAGGTGGAGCATCTTTTCAGATATTAATATTCCTTTATTCTGGAAAGGGCTTATTTATATCTTTTGCCCATTTTTCTCTTTTGCTCCTCCATTAGAATTTCTAAGTACTTTTATTAATGAGGAAATGTTCTGTCATTTGTCGCAAATATTTTTGTCGCTCTGACATTTATTTGCCTTTTGGGTTATTTATGCCTTCTTACCATACAGAAATATTTTTAAATGATAGGTAATGGGTTTGTCTATCTTTTTTGCCTTCATGGTTTTATGCGTTGTTTAGAGGAACCCTTGTCACTCCAATGTTCTCTTAATTTCACCCACACCTACTTCTAGGACTCTGTGGTTTCATAATTTACATTTAGATCTTCCTTAAATTGCTATTTATCTCAGTATAATGAGTGAAGTTAGAATGTAGCTTGCCCCATCCAACCACAAACGACCAGCCAGAAGACCTAATACCATCTATCCATCTTTACCATTCTGAATTAAATGCCATCCTACTAAACACAAAATCCTTTCACATTCTTGGATCTCTTTCTGGGCTCTCTATCTACATCCAGTATTGTATTATTTTCATTGTTACCATAGAGCAAATATTTTCTAATATCTCGCAGGGTTAGTCTCTGCTCCCCATTTTCAGATTTTTCCCATCTTTCCCATGTTTGGATTTTCATACGAACCGCCAAATAATTTTGTCATTACCTACCATAACTTTGTTACTATTAACACACTGAATTTATAAGCAGATTTAAAGACAATCGCCAGCTTTACAAAATTGATACTTAATCCTATTCCAAATAAGGGGTACCTTTCCATTTAGAGGTTTCTTTAGGTCAATCATTGTTACGGGTTGAATCGTGTCCTCCTGAAAACTCATGTGTTGAAGTCCTCACCCCCAGGCCCTTGGAAGAGGGCTGTATCTGGAGATCGGCTTGTGGTGGCAACAGTAGAATTTGGACCCACGGAGCTGAATGAGAGGCAGCCCCAAAGTCCCACATTGCCCTTGGGACGGCTGTTAGGATTAAAAGTGCTAGTCAAGGCACTACTCGTACGCTGAGCCTGGGCTGCCCTTGAGGTCCAAGAGGCGTGGGGTTGAGTCTCTATGGCATATCCCCACGCTCCACACAATTTAAAGGCTTCCTTGACCTTGGGAAGCCTGGAAGTTAATCCCGAAGCATAAGGAATGTTCCTGGACTTAGATCCAGGGGACTGCGACTCATGTGGCAAGTTTTGACGTCACCGAACTTCCGCGAGGACAATTATCTTTGCCCGCCACGGTTCAATGCACAAACGTGGTTATCTCAGGGTCTGGCACAGAGGAGGGGCTTACAACGGAAACGTGAATCACTCGGAGAAGAGAGTAGAGAGGCTGTTGAAAGTTCTGCAGGATAAAATGTAACAAGCGAGCACACTGTCCTCAGAGCAAATATCAAGTATGGAACCAGGTAGCTTGTTGTCTTTTCAATATGGCTAAACTTTTCGGTTCAGGTCTCCTACAAGAAATGAGCCCCGTCCCCTCGATTGGGCCAATGCCCTGTGTGCCAAGGACAGTTTATGTGGGTTTTTGTTTGGCCTTAGATCTTGACTTCCTTCTGTGGAGCTATAGATAGTTTTGACATTCACTCCTTCAGTTAAGTAAGAAGATGGGGAGCACACAAGAAGGGGTGGGGGGGAAGGGCAGAAAGATTATTTTTTCCAACAGAAAAGAAATGTCATTTGCGGAGCCGTATCAGGTGTCCGCGTTGCAGGGAACAATTCGGATGGGGAAAATTAGGCAAATGTTCCTGTGACGAACTGTCTCCGCACAATCAGTCACGTGACGGTAAATCTGACTTGAGTGGCAGCCATGTTAGCAAACTGGAGAGAAGATTGATGCCCGTCCGCAGCCAGGGAAGGCACGAAGTGAAGAGCTCTTCCAGGCCCGCACCACTCGGAGTATAAATATGTATCACCGGCTCCTAAAGTGAGTTATGATTTCATTCTCCTACTGGTACATGAAATCTAGAGAGGGCATTTGTCTCGTCTTTGTATTGGGGGTGACAGCTCTAGCAACGTGGTCGCACAGGGGAGAATCTGCTTGGCAGATAAATCAGGGGCCATGAACGAACCTGTTGTTATCAATTTGATCTTGGGGAGGGGGGATACCTCCCTGCACACGGGCAGGACCGTCCGCGCGCTGAGCGGCTCTTCCCTCCCCTGAAGCATCTGCCAGTGCTGTTTTCTCCAGCCGGTCGTGCCTCTGGACAGGCTGGTGTGTGGCCGTCTGCCCCCAAGCCTCGTACAAGCTACCGTCTGGCATGCCCGCTAGAGGGTGAACTCTCTGGGGAGAGATCCGTGTCCAGTACCTCCGTATCCCTATCTTGAGCACAGGAGCTACCACTGTCTTCATCAAAATGAACAGAGAGGTCAAGCCAGCGATCTCTCTTGCACAGCAGCCAAAGAGAGGCCGGCAGGGAGTTCTGAGCCAGGAGCTGGGGAGACAAGGATGAACCAGACCTGACTCCTGCCTTCGGGTGGGCTATGGTCCTCAGCAGAATTCAAAGTCCCCACCTACCTCCTCCCCACTATGTGAAGGCAGCAAGAAATGTCACTGTTCTGAGGCTCATCTTTGTCATCTACACAACAGAGATAATATTCCTTACCTCCATTGCTGGTTTTATGGAAAGAAGGAAGGAAGGAAGGAAGGAAGGAAGGAAGGAAGGAAGGAAGGAAGGAAGGA
>CM052892.1:11735200-11751315 GCA_028534135.1 Potos flavus | reverse complement strand
GTGAATAAATGAGTGAATGGGGGCACCTGGGTGGCTCAGTGGGTTAAAGCCTCTGCCTTCGGCTCAGGTCATGTTCTCAGGGTCCTGGGATCGAGCCCCACATCGGGGTCTCTGCTCAGCAGGGAGCCTGCTTCCCCCTCTCTCTCTGCCTGCCTCTCTGCCTACTTGTGATCTCTCTCTCTGTCAAATAAATAAAAATAAAATCTTTAAAAATAAATAAATAAATAAATGAGTGAATGAATGAAGGAACTCTGTTTCTCCCTGCCATCTCCTGGTGCATCTCCTAGTCCCACAAGCCATCCTCTTTTTGGCCCATGTGGCAAGATGCCTGTGCCACATCATTATCATTCTTCCTGGACAGAGATTTCATATCCTGCCCCCCTTTTGACAGCCCGCTTTTCAATAAACGGAACCTAGTTAAAGGCCCACCGCTCCTAGAAACGGCATGATTGGACAGAGAGCCCACGCCTTCACCCATTTACGACTATTAATAATACATGGCAAAAAGCTGCAGCTTTATTTTATGTTGTCCTCCAAGTCAAGCTCTTTAAATCAAATATTTAGGGAGGGAATATTTACCCACACATTCTCAAGGAAGCATTTCTGGTCTTAAAGGCAAACGCACCCCTTAGCCATTACGGGCTGATACACACAGCAGCCGAGTGTGGTTTCTTGAGTTCTCAAGGCGCCCCTGCCAACATGGATTGATTTTATGGACAGGGGAACTGAGGCTCAGAGGGGGTCACCTCATAAGCAGAAGGGCAGGGGTTCAAACCCAAGCAGTGGGACTCAGGGCCCACTGCCTCCCTGTGCTGCCTGGGGCGTGGGGCAGGAGGCTGAGACCAAGGGTGAGACGGAGGCATGAGCCAGCCCACACATGGGCACCCACCCCTGCTGGAGGCAGGGCAGGGACATGGAGGCTGGTTCGAGAAGCGAAAACAAAAGGAGCCAAGGCCCTGAGCTAAGGGTGCGTCTGAGCCATTTGCAGAAGTGAAAGAAGCAGTGGCCAGACCTTGGAGAGACCGTGACAGCAGAAGAGAGGCCTCATGGGACAGTCCAGGAGTTGGAGACGATCTGAGGGCCCTGGGAGCTGTAGGAGGGACCTGGGGCAGGGCGGGGTGCAGCAGTGGGGGTGAGCACCCCGTCTTCGGCCAGTCACTCAGAGGCAAGGACATACCCCAGGGGTTCTGATGACTGATGCCCAGCACTGAGCCAGGAGCAAACATGCAGGAAACAGCATGCCGCACGCCCCTCTCTTGAGAAAAGGCAGCAAATCCCCACTCTCTGTGGGGCGCTAGCCGGGCCCTCTACACGGTTATGCCCTAGGTAAAGGATAGCTAATTCAGTTCCCATTGTATGCGGGAGTGAACTGAGGCCCAGGAGGTTGCAGGAGCTGGGACCGGACAGGAAAGGCAAATGCAAAGACGGCCAGCTCTCATGCACTGTAGTAAAACAGCAGCCGGCATTTAGTTAGTGCTCTATGAAGTTCCAGTCACGAAGCAATGCACTTTTCCAGTGCATACGTTTTCCCAATAAACCCTGTCAACAGCCTTGTGGGGAGGAGATCACAGTTCTCATTCTACAGATGAGGCTCAGAGAGGTTAAGGAACTTGCCCAAAGTCACACAGCTAGCAAGGGGCAGAGCACGTGGACTCTCAGCCATCACATTTCACTGCCTCCTCTACTCCCTGCCCGCGGCACCCACATGTGTCTGAGGTGCACTGAGAGTAGGGGAGGAGGGACTTAGCTACCCTACCCTGCAGGGGCCTTCCTGGACTCCTCCCACCTGCCAGCCCCACACGGGGCTGTGGGCAAGAGTCCTGGACGAGGCATGCCCTTTTCTCGCCGCTGAGTTCATCAAAAGGCAACGAATCTCTGTGAATCCCAGGCTGGCGGCCCCAGTGCCAACCCCACCCCCAACTCCTGTCCTGGGTTCTCTAAACAATTACCTCCAGGCGCATTAGTGGCCTCACAGTAAATGCTGAAGGGTGTGGGTCAGCACTGACTCTGCAAGGGTCTCTAAGTGCGGGAGGGCTGGATAGGGGCCCGGCTGAGCGAGGGCCAGCCGGAGGGTGTGGGGCTGCCCTCCCCACCTGCAGCTCAGGAGAAGGAGCTACCACGGAGAGGGGGTCATGTTTAAATGCATTTTTAAGAGGCATAAGACCAGACAACTTCCACGAGCCACAAATGGAGAGGGGAAGGCCAGGGACAAGCAGGCATTCTGCTTAATGCAAGAAGTAGAAGTTGGGGTAGCAAGTAGACTGGAAATTGTGGAAGCAAGCCAAAGCCCGCCTTTGCCCAGAATTAGGGTGCTTCCAAGGCCCCAGGTCTAAGACAGCACTCGAGGTCCATTCCCAGCCACAGACATTTACTGAGAATCTGCCTTGATGTCAAGGTCATACAGGTGACTGCCAGGATTCCCTTGCAGCTTTGAGAGTCCAATGACATTAGGTCTGACCCATCTCACCTTGCAGGTCAGAGACCCAGAGTCCCCCCTCAGCCTCCCTCTGGGCCTCCTGAACATGGAATTTCAATTTCCTCCAGTCCGCTCAGGCTCCCAAGGGGTTTTCTGCTTCAGTGACTCTGTCTATTGCCTGTAAGTACTGTCCCTTCTCCACGCTGCATCACCCGCTGTGGACACATCCCACCAGCACCCCCGCCCCAAGATGACAGGAAAGGCAGACTTTGCTGCAGGTATCTTGGCACCTGCAGAATTCCCAATACCTTCCTGCATCCACCTGTCCATCCGAGGGACCATCCTAGTCCCAGGCATCCTCTTGTCTTCCCACATGGTCTGACTCCTGCCTCTCTCTTTAGCCCCGCCTCCCTCACCTGCCTTCTTGCACCCTGAGCTCTAGGCACCCTCGTATTCTTCACTTTATTGAATGCACCACACTCCTTCCTGCCTCAGGGCCTTTGCACAAGCTGCGTGCTCTGTCTGCAATGCTCTTTCTCTGTTCTTTCCCAGGGGAAGTAGGAGAGGACTCCTACTCAGGTCTCAGCACAAATGTCCCTTACTCGGTGAGCGCTCCCATGACTCCTCAAGCTAACTATCCACCAGTACCTTCTATCCTTCATTATTCTTTGGCTTTCATGCACAGATCACAATTTGCAAGAGTGTTACATGTCAAACTCTCCTACTAGATTGCAAGCTTTAGGAGGGCGGGGATCAAATGTTTAGTAGATGGTCAACACATATTAGTTGAGAAAACATATATATGAGTTGAATTAATGAAGGAATGGTGTGTTTGGGATAGAGAAGTAGTTTAAGAGGAGTGATAAGTATCTCTGTCGTGTTGAGGGAGGGCTTCAAAGAGAAGGCAATACTTAAGTAGGATTTCGAGGTACACCAGAGGGCTCAGATTAGGGACAGAGGGCTCAGATTAGGGACAGGGGCCATGGTTCTTCAGAAAGAGCACAGCCCGGGGTTACTGAACAGAATGGGTGTCTGGGGAAATCACACATAGTTTCATCTGACCTGGGAGTTAAATGCAAGAGGAAATGGAGTTGGGGATGCAGCTGGAAAGATGGGCAGGAGACGGAGTTAGAATTTAATAAAAAGGTAGCGGGGAGCCACTGAAGGACTATGAGCAGGGATGATGTGGTCAGAGCTGGTTTCAGAGCCAGGACACAGGTGCTAGTGGGGAGGGAAGCGGCCAGGCGGGGAGGGGGGTGGAGGGCCATCAGATGGCTGTCGTGGTGGCAGGGGCAGTGGGTAGTTGGGTGACTGGGGTGTGTGCAGTGAAACAAAGACTCACACAGGAGGACTGTGGGTGGAAAGAGTTTGGGACATACTGCGTGGGAAGTGCCTGCAGTCGCCCAGACAGAAGTGTCCATGAGGCTGCGGGATCTGTGATCTGCAGCACCTAGGCTGAAGGTGCCAGTCTTGGAGGCCAACTTGGAGGTGGCATGGATGAGAGAGCCCAGGAAGAACAGCTGGAGGGAGAAGAGCTCCTAGCTCCTTGCAGTCGTGGCAGTCGTGGTTTCATGGGAGTGGGAAGCTTCATTTGCGGGGTGAGGCGGGGAGGGCGGCTTGGGGCTTAGGCTTCAGCTCCATATCCAGGAGGCGGCAGTCAGAGGTGATGGGAGGGATGGGAGGGCTCGTCATCTTCTGCCTCCTGCCATCAGGTGTCACTCAGGTTGGGCCCTGATTGCCAGCACTAATGAAACGGCACGCCGGCGGCCGGCAGCCTGCCATCAGGGGCTCACGAGGCTGGGCTGAGCCGCCCAAGGCTGTGTCCTGTCCCCCACCCCGAATCCCGTGTGTCTTCAAGGGCACGTGGCTGGTCTTTTGCAGTGTGGATTTCCGCCCCAGATGCTGGTCTTGCAGAGGGACGTGGACCAGCAGAGTGGTTGCTAGCAAAGGTCAGAATCTGTTTCTTGGGGGGGCAGGGGAGGACGAGCAAAGGACTGGAGAAGGGGAAGCCGCAAATCCCAGAATGGAGGCCGCCCTGGGCCAGGCAAAGTCTGTGATCTGGGGGTGACGGTAGTGAGCTCCCTGTCCCAGGGAGTGCAGTCTGAACACCCCTGCGAAGCTCATGGTATGGAGAGAGCTCAAATCTCCAAGAACGGGTCCAACAAGGTGACTGCGACTTCAACAATTCACACGCAAGGTCTTACCTGGGTGCTCCTTCTCACATCCCACATGCCCAAAGCCTAGAGAGTCCTACCGAGCATGTCACCTTGAACCCTCTGGCTGCGGTCTCAGCTACTTTGGCCCATGTTAAGTAGCTACAAGCATCTGGAGCGACGTCTCCCCTTGGACCAAATCCCGCCAGCACCTCCCCTCTCTGCCAAAGACCAGCCTCCCCACCTCCCCGTGCAGCCCTGCGAGGCGGGGCCTGTGAGTGCCACAGACGCCATCAAGAGGGGAGATGAGACCCCGCTGTCAACAGTAGGCACATGGATATCCGGCTTGCGGCCACAGTTTCCAGCGCAGTGCTGTGGGCAAGCCTCTACAAACATTCCTTAGCTGCCGCTGCACTCCTTCACGCCCCGGGGATCTTTATGGGGGGGAGTTTTGTGGAGCCTCATCTCCGCCCTGGCGAGGGGGATCCTGTCACCGCAGTGTTCCACCTTCGCGGCTGGAGGAGCCGCTGTGGCAGCTGCTTCTCCCGTCTTGTGTTGCTGGTGGGTTTGAGCTGACGGCAGCACTTGCCTGCTGTCCCCTCCCCGTGGCCACTGACGCACTGATGGGACGTGCTCAGAGACCACGCGGGAGCACCTGCTCCCCCCACCCCAACTCGGGTTCCGGGGTCTCTGCAGGCTGCACAGACTGGGGGGACGCACTGCTGGCTCGTGTCCACTCACTGGCCGTCCTAGGGTTTCGCTCCCCAGCGGCCGCCGATGGGGTACGGTCGTAACAACCTGGACATTCAGGGGCGCTGACAGCCCCTAAGAGCCAAGTTGGACCAACAGGAAAAGGGAGCCGCTAGCCCCATTCCTCCGCCTTTCGCCCTCGGACGGACTGGAGATACAGCCCCTTCCGCCGCCCCTAATGCCCAGCATGGTCCCCTCAGCCACGGGCTGCCTTGCTGGGTCTGCAGAACTTCTTCCTGGCCTCGCTGCCCCCGACGCCACGCTTGCTTCCTTGGGACTGCCTTCTCCAGGGCCGACCACCTGGGAGGTTGTGCCTCAGGTCTCGTTTTCTGGGGAGCATGAGCTAATCAGTCACAGCGTGGCCCTCAGTTCTTGGAAGCCTCCAATTCAAGGCGGGCGAAGACCCAGAGCGGCGGCTCATCCCCCTCCCGGGGCTGCTCCACCAGGGGGCGCTTCTGAGGCGCGCTTTCCTGACTCCTGGGGCTATCACAGGACATCCTGGGCCCCAGTCTGCGTGCCCGGAAGGCACTTGCCAGCAGGGCAGCAGCAGCGACTCCTGGGCTGCAGAGGTCCCCGGAGCGGTGCTCAGAGCCCCAGGGCTGGCAAGCAGGGGACAAGACCCTCTCCCCCGTCCCCTCCCCCATCCCGGGCAGGTGCAGCCCGGGGCTCCTGTGGTCTCCAGACCTCCCTGAAAGGGGCGCGCTCAGTGCCAGTGTCCCTGAGGCAGCTGAAACAGAAGTCCCCAGCGTTCGGGAACTTCTTAGCTGGAGAAGGCGGCAGGGCGCGGGATAGCCGGTCCGCCAGCCTGGGCCGCCGAGAAGCGACACCGCTCTAACCACAGCAGCGGCTGGGACTTCTCGGAAGTCCGGGTTCTGGGTGTGGTTCTGGGAGATGCCGCTGACATTTCAAGCTAGGATCTGTTTCTTTGGTGCTGCCAGTGATTCCGCAAGCACGTGACACCCCGCAGTAAGACCCCTGGGCATGGGGCCCCGACCCCAGCCTGTACAAACGCCAACATCTCTCCTGATGCCTTCCTCCAGCCTGGTAGGGCCGCCACCCAAGAAGGCGAGGGACTGAGCCAAGGTCACCTGAGGGTCGGTGTGTCTTGGGCCTTCTGATTCCAACCCCGTGCCCTTCTCACCCGACTCCAGTAACAGAGTGAGGGTAAGAGCTGGGGAATGTTGAGCCAGGAACCAGGGCTCACTTCATACAAGGGTCCTGTTGGTCTTGGAGGCATCTTTTCTTAATTTAGGAAACCGTGGGCCATTTGGCACTGAGGGCCCCAAGGAGGGTGTCAGGCCTTAGCCACCCCCTCCCCAGGAAGTCCCCGCCAGCCCCCAGCTCACCTGCCTCAAAAGCCCCCGTTCACTGTGCCAAAAACCGGCATTAGTAGAGAAAACTGTAAAAGTCCCACATACCATTTAAATAAAATAAATGCAAGTTCTAGAAGACACACTCTCCAAAACTAACCAGATTTGTCAAAATTAAAAACCATCTCAGTGAGGACAAGACACGGTTGCCTCTGGTGAGTCCCATCATGGGGCCCCTACTGTTTGTCTTTTTCAATCCTATCATTGCATTTTTAAATCCAAGCATGTATTATTTTTATTATGCAATGCTTAATTATTAAAATGGAGACTAATACATATAGAAATGATTATGTATTACTATGCACTAAGTATATATGCTTGGACATATATATTATACATTGTTTTGTATATATTATATATCATATGCATTCGGAAAGTCCTAATTTCATGACACAGGCTAGTCATATGTGTTGAACAAATTCAGCTTTAATGAAAAATGGAGTTTTTAAAAACCCCTGCTATGGCAGGTAACTCCACTCCTGAATTATGCTCGTCAGGATTCAAAAACGCATTTTCTCTTAAGCCAACGTTATCCCTTTGTAAGTGTTCCTGCCAGCCCTGGTTTACAACCTGATGTCTTTTTCCCCCCTTAACGTTCTCCTTTGTTTTATTTTTGCAAGACTTGGTGAAGTGTTTGTGCAGTGGCCTTTCCATAGATTATCATGACGTTAAAGGCACATTTTTCTGGGTCTGGTCTAAGGAGTTCTGCACTAAACAGAGCTCTTCCATCCCGCAAATGTTGAATATCTGGAGAATAATTGTCGAGCTCCCGTATCGCAAAATACAGCAAACGCCACCACAGTTGCTGAGATGTCTGTGATCTAACTATGAGAGCGCACACCTACCCTCCTCTCATCCCATGATCTTGGTGACTTTCACCCTGAGACTGGCTTCGGCATTCAAGGCCCCGCTGAAAGTAAGGCATCCTCAAGCCCTTTAAGTCTGGCCCCCACCAGCTCCTGAAAATGTATCACATACCCCACTGCAGCCGAATGCACCTTCTCCGGGCACTCCTCCACCACAGCCCTAGGCGCTCCCCTGTCTCCCCCAGAATGCCATCCCCTGATACCCTCGCATGTCCACATTCCTGCAGGTGAGCTGCAACAGCACAAAGAACCGAGAAGTCGAGCAGGGACTGTGTGCATGGGGCTACATTCTGGCATCCTAAAGTAGCCAGCATTTACCAAATGATTCGTACGTACGAAATCCTTCCTTTGTACCCACTTGCTTGTAATCTGCACAGCCGTCCTACAGGACCCACGTCCAGAAAATGAGCAGCGGAGTTCAGGAACTTGCCCAGGCTCCTCCAGATAGTAGCATGAAGGCAGAACATGGGCCAGGCAGTTCATCACCAGACTCAAACTCTCCGCTGCAGCACGACACCGGGCTCTGGGGAGGCGGGAGGCACGCCGCAAATATCTGTGGTCCCAGAAAAAGGCTATAAACACATCCAAAAGTTAAACATTGAGTTCCCATATGACCCAGCCATTCCACGCATAGGTGTCCGTCCAAGAGAAATGAAAACGTATATCCACACAGAAACGTGCACAAAGGAGCTGAAAGGGAGGGGCAGCACAAATGTCCGTCCACAACTGCACAAACTGCGAGGCAGCCATGCAATGGAATATTCCCCCGCCATCAAAAGGACAGAAGGAATGACACCTGCCACTGTGTGGGTGAACCTTGAAAACACTGTGCTAAGCGAGAGAAGCCAGGCACAAAAGGTCACCGCAAGACGTCACTAGGGACAGAGGCCGTGTGCATGCCTACGTGGGGCCCAGGGGGTGCACGGGAACTCTGCGCCCTCTGCTCAATCTTGCTATGAACCTACATCTCCTCTAAAAAAGAAAGCCTATTTTTTTAAAAAAGGATTCCTGTGTTGGTTAGCTAAAGCTACTGTAACAAAGTAGCACAGACTAGAGGATACTCAACAGCAGAAATCTTCAACAACAGAAATTTACCTCCCACTGTTCAGGAGACTGGGAGTCTTGAGATCAAGGGTCCGGGGGATGGGTTTCCTCGGACGCCTCTCTCCTTGGCTTGGAGATGGCCACCTTCTCCCTGTGACTTCACGTGGTCTTCCCTGTGTGGGTGCCTGTGTCCTAAGCTCTTCTTCTTGAAGAAGACAAAGCCTATGAATACCCAATTTTTGCATCAACTTGGATGGGACTGGAGGAGATTATGCTGAGTGAAATAAGTCAAGCAGAGAAAGTCATTTATCATATGGTTTCACTTGTGGAACATAAGGAATAGCATGGAGGACATTAGGAGAAGGAAGGGAAAAATGAAGGGGGGATATCGGAGGGGGAAACGAACCATGAGAGACTATGGACTCTGGGACTCAAACTAAGGGTTTTAGAGGGGAGTGGGTAGGGGAACCGGTGAGCCTGGTGATGGGCATTAAGGAGGGCACAGATTGCATGGAGCACTGGGTGTTATACACAAACAATGAATCATGGAACAAAAGCTAATGAGGTACTGTATGGTTACTAACATAACATCAAAAAAAAAGTTATAAATACTATGGACTTGAAAGCATTAAAAAATAAAAAATAAAAAAAAGAAGGGGACCAATCTTATTGGATTAGAGCCCACCCTAAGGACCTCAGTTTAACTTAATAACCTCTGCAAAGACCCCACCTTCAAATACAGTCACAGTCTGAGGGGCCGGGGGTTAGGACACCAGCATGTGAATTTTGAGGGACACATTTCAGCCCCTAACAGTCACGTATTGCGTGATCCCTTTTATATGCAATAGGCAGAGGAGACAAATCCATAGAGACGAAAGAGATGAGTGGTTGCCAGGGCTCCGGGGAGGGAGAATGGGGTGTGATTAGTTCATGGGTACAGGGCTTGCTTTCGGGGCGACGGAGATGTTTTGAAAGTACAGAGAGGTGGTATTTGGGTCCATGTAGCGTGTGAATGTACCACACGGCACAGCATCCCGTGCTTGAAATGGTTAATTGCACGTCATGTGAATTTCACCGCAATTTTTTTTAAGCTTAAAAAGAAGGCTAATAAACATAAGCCTCGCCCAAGATTCCTGTCTTCCTCTCTTCCCTCCCAGCCACGCTTTGCGATCTCTGCCTCTCTTTACCCAGGGGAGAGTAAGACTGGGGGATGATGGAGTCCTGCGTTTTCCTAAGTATGACATAAGATCAAGTCAAGTTTGCCCAAGGAAGAAGAGAATGGCCCCCATTTCGGGAGCATGTAAATGAACCAACGCTCCAAGCAAAATATCAATCCAAAGAACCCACCGCCGATGTCTGAGACAGGCCAGGTGTGAAGTTTATTCCTCTGTTCTGGGCCCCGAGCCAGCGCTTCGCTGTAGAATCTCGGCAAATGCCATTGGCTGGAGCGACTTCTCAGACTGGGCCCGAGGATAGGGAATTAGAACAACAGGGCAGCTACATCGGGTGACACGACAAGCTGTATTAATGTCTCCTTGGGGCTGAGACCGGGCCCCACCTCTTCTGGGGAGCCCCTGGGATTCCCCAGGTCTCTAGGTCGGCCCTAGGACTTCCCAGGGTACCTTGCAGGTGTCTCCCCCTGGGGACTGGGAAGGCAGGGACTGTGTGGCATCCCAGCCGGAATGCCCATGACCAGGCATAGGGCCTGAAACAAAAGAGCAGCTCAGCTAAAGCTGAGGACAAGAGAGGGGGGGACCAGAGACGAGGAAAGTCACGCCATAGGGAGCCACAGCGCGGCTCAAAACAACTCATCTCATCTTGGGGTCTGATCGCCTCTGGCCTCACTTTCACCAGAGAGAGCTGTCTCTAGAGAACCAAAGAAAAACTGCTCCGGAAATACCATAAGTTCAAACAAGCACAGGTTTGGAAGAGTCTACATTGTACAAGTCTTGTCCTTGCTCTGTCTCTGTCAAGTCCAAGTACAGACGAGAGGCACCAACAGTGCCAACCGCATCATCCGCCATCTCAGAAACTGAAGGGCTTTTGCCTAAACCCCTGGGTACGATGACGGTGTCACTTCATTCTGGGCAACACCCGTCACTCGGGCTACGGGTTTCTCCGCTATCTGAGAGCGTCACATTCCTGTGAAAGCTTCCTCCACTTCAGTGTCATAAAGCGAAGGAGCAATTACCAGCAACTTACGTGGAAAAAAATATGTGCGTTCCCAGACGCCAAAAATCACCTCTTTTGGGCTTTTCCGATACCAGAGGACACATCTTGCCGACAGAGGCACAAGGTACATGACAATAAAGCAAATGCTCTGGTGGCGAATGCAGAGACGCTGTGACTTAGGGACACCTAAATCACCTCCACTCCCAGCCACTCACTAGCTTTGAGATTTAGCTGAACACATCCTCTGTGTTGTACAGCTTCCAAATCTGTGCTGGTCCCCACCCTTCAGTGCCACGTCCAAATACCCGTTATTAACTGACACGTAATCATTCACAGGCCGGATGTACCGAATCCGCACGGGATTGAAGGACTCCTCTTCAGTAGAAGGAAGAGCAATCTCTTTAAGGTCACCTACTTTTGTTTGCTGTGGATGAGCTCGAATGCTTTTCAATGGCAATGCTGTGCCTTCTTTTGGCGGTGGCTCTGCAGACACTTTAGTTTATGAGATGATGGGGGCGGGCCTGCGGTGTGTGGATGCGTGCTCAGCTTTCGATTGTTTGCACTAAAATTTTCGATGCCTATTACTTGTTGAATTTTTGTGCTTTTATGTTGGAGTAAGAAAAAAAATCTGGGAGTGGGCCAAAAATATCTAGGAATTACTTGGTCTTTGGAGATACCTAAACGTAATGTGAAAATGGAATTGGGTCTAAAATGTGCTATAATCCCATTGTACTTTGATCTTTTATGGCTGGTGCATGGGGAGCCCAGCTCCACGATAGTGTGGCAGCTCCACGGCACCACGAACATCGCTCTTTCTGGGTGGGAGTTTGTCGGCTTTCATGTCTTAGGCCAATCTTTGTGAATAATTTTGGTAAAAATGGGAACATAGAACGTGGACTTGAAAAGTTATGTACCAGAGGGCTGTAAAAAATTGGAGGATGAGGGGAAATGGGATTAACAATGGAAGGGGAGGGGTGTCTGGGTGTCTCAATCAATTGAGCATCTGCCTTTGGCTCAGGTCATGATCTCGGGGTCCTGAGATCAAGCCCCGTGTCGGGAGCAAGCAGGGAGCCTGCTTCTTTGTCTCCCTCTGCCCCCTCTTCGTGCTCTCTCTCTAGTGCTCTCTCTCTCTCTCTCTCAAATAAATAAAAAAATCTTTAAAATAAAAAATAAACAATGGAAGGGGAAAGGAAACAGACCAAAGAGGAAGCAGCCAGCTTGTACATTGCAGGTGGAAATGTAAAATGGCGCCACCGCTGTGGAACGTAGAGTTACCATGTGAGCCAGGTGTCCCGGTCCTGGGAGTCTAGCCAAAAGAACTTGGAAAAGAGACTCCGCTCCTGGCGTTCCAGTGGTGATTGCAGCATTATCACAATAGCCAAAGGTGCAAACAACCCAAGTGTCCATCAACAGATGAACGGATAAATAAAATGTGGTCTATTCATACAAAGGATTACTGTGCAGCCATAAACAGTACAAATATTGTATGATTCCACTTATGTAAGATGCCTAGAATACACCAATTCACAGGGACAGAAAGGAGATTAGAATTACCAGGGAGGGGCGCCTGGGTGGCTCCGTCGGTGAAGCATCTGCCTTCGGCTCAGGTCATGATCTCAGGGTCCTGAGATCGAGCCCCGCATCGGGCTCCCTGCTTAGCAGGGAGTCTGCTTCTCCCTCTCCCTCTGCCTGCTGCTCCCCCTGCTTGTGCTCTCTGTCTTTCAAATAAATAAATAAAAATCTTTAAAAAAAAAAAATACTAAGTTAACCAGGGAAAGGGGAGCTACTGCTCTATGCACAGAGTTCCTGTTTGGGGCGAAAAACAATGTTTGGAAACAGAACAGTGATGCTGCCCAACATGGTGACCGTAATTGATGTCATTGAATCGATTACACACTAAACGATGGTTAAATGGCAATTTTTATGTTAGATCTATTTTCCCACAATTTTTTTTTTTAACTTAGGAACAGAAAAAGAGCAGAACTGAGGAAACCCAAGTAGGTACCTGCAGGGCTGACTGGCAGGAAAGTGGGGGCAGAGGGGGTTGGTTCTTGATTTATTTCACCATTAAACTGCTCATGCATTTGCAATTATGTTCATAGTGTATAAATAATATTAGTGACTCTAGAGGATCCGTTTCTGTCCCATTCCACCAGTAAAGACTTTTTCTTCCAACTCTTAAAAAATGCATTAAGTAGGGTTCCAGTGGGAACCTCTGAGTTCCGAGCAAAAGATTTTTTTAAAGACTTTATTTATTTATTTGTTTATTTATTTGTAAGAGAGAAAGAGCACGAACCGGTGGGGGTGGGGGTGCAGAGGGATAGGGAGAGGGAAAGAATTTCAAGCAGACTCCCCACTGAGCACAGAGCCCACCTTGGGGCTCAGTCTCATGACCTGAGATCGTGACCCGAGCAGAAACCAAGAATCACACTCCCAACCGACTGAGCTACCAAGGGGCCCCCCCCACCACCCCAGCAAAGGATTTTGGAGAAAACTTTCATCCTCAGTGCATGTCGGTGGGCAGCCCGTGACCGTCATCTTTCTCAGGCATGTGGAGATTCTGCCCGTGATATTGAAGGGGCATATTCCACATGTGAACTCCAACCTGAGGGCAATTTGCACTAATCCCCCCCACCTCGGAATGCAGCCTTGGTGAAGCCACGCAGGAAAAAATTGGAAGAGCAGAAAGTAGAATGAAAAGAGCCAAAGCGGGTGGATTCTCCTCCTTCCCGGGATACAGAGCCTCTTTAATGGTTTTGGCCAGAACTTTACGCTTGATCTTCCAGAAGGCAGCGAAATGAAATAGAAACAAAGGAGTTTGTCAGTTTCCAGGTAGCCAAGTGGTGAGAAAGTTTAAATTCAGAGGACGTGACAGGAGAGTTAAAAATACACTGAGAGCTGGAAACACCCAGAACAATGAGATAACAAAGTAGGTCAGGGCCAGTCGCGGCGGTCAGAGGTTGCTGCTTGGGGCCCGGCAAAGAGGGAGCCCACACTGGGTACTGGAATAATGGATATTGTCTGCTGCTTAACATACAGAATTATGTATTTCAGAGTATTGTCACTGTCACTAATCCCTAGCAAATAGCAAAGCAATAAGGAAGGAAGAAAGGAAGAGAAATAGGGAGAGAAGGAGGTAGAGGGAGAGAAGAGAAAGGAAAGAGGAAAGGAGGAAGAGACAGAGGAAGGGAAGGAGGGAGTGGAGGTAGGAAAGAGAGAGGGATGGGAAGGAAGAGAGGGAGAGAGGGAGGGGGGAGGGAGGGAAAGAGGAAAGAAAAAGGACGAAAGGGAGGGAAGAAAGGAAGATGCTAGATGAGGAAACTCACAAATGAATTCCTTTTAGTAAGGAGATAAAAATATAAAGCAACACTTGGGGCAAGTGGGGGAATACTGAATGTGAAGTATTGATCTGAGAGCATCTATGGTTTAGGGGGATGGGAAAGTATCGGAGTAGCTAAGAAAGAGCCGGAACAGTACCTGGTAAATTCCAGAGAAACACAGAGCGGCCAGACGTTGATGTAGCAGAGAGGGGAAACAAGGAGGGAAAACACACAGACTGTGGGAGAGTTACAATTTTTTTTTTTAATCTCAAGAGGAGAGCTCACTTGGGAAAGACAAAAATCTCCATCGAAGCCACCTGCTAATATGCCATTCCAGGTGCCTTGAAGCAGAAAGGCTTTACGCTAATGACGTGATGATATAGGGCAAGACGTATAGAAAGGAAGAAACAGTGTGTGTGTGGTATATGAATTTCCTTCTGCTTCTAACAAACGACCACGAACTTGGTGGCTTAAAACAGCACAGGATTATTCATTATCTTACAGTTCTGGATGTCAGCGGTCCAAAATGGGTGGCCCTGGGCTAAAATCGAAGCGTCTGCAGGGCAGCTTTTCTCCTGGAGGTTCTAGGGGAGCACCCACGTCCTTGCCTTTCCCAGAGGCTGGAAGCCGGCAGCTCTGGGCTCGCAAACCCTTCCTCCACCTGCAGAGCCCGCAGCACAGCACTGGGAATGTCCGTCTCTCCCTTTGACCATGGCTTCTCTCATGCCTCCTTCTTGCACTTGTAAGGACCCTGTGCTTATAATGGAACCATCTGAGAAGCCTCCCTCTTTAAAAGTCATCTGAATAACAGCGTTAATTCCATCAGCAACCTGAACTCCTCTTTGCCATGTGACATAACATCCTCCCAGGTTAGGACAAAAAACTGTCTTTGGGGGAGCTATGACTCAGTTTCCCACAGAGGGGAACCACCGTGATTTACTTAACACCATCCCAAGAAAAGGTGTGCAGAGAGGTCTGGGCTGGGCTGTGCCACAGACTGAAACCGATATCTGGGGAAAGACTGTGACTTTCAGCCACCTTGAACCCCCAGCCCAAGGAGAGAGACCTTCCATGTCTTGCCCCCCGTATCTCTCCCTGGCTCTAGTCAGAGTCCGTGTCGAGGAATCAATCACGCAGCCCCATATCCCACTACCTCGCCAGGCCAACTCATCAGCGTCACTGCCCAGAAGAAAATCCCAAATCCTCTTCAGCCAAGACTGGAGAAAGGCAGATGTCTGTCCATCATCCTGGTACTCCTTTCAGGAAAGAAGTGGGGAGCCGCCTGCGTAGATCGCTCCCCTGTCCTCCCCATCTCCTTGGCAGGTTGGACCCATCCACACAAGTCCATAGTAGGCTTGACAAACTAAAGCCTAGAGATGTTAAGTGGCTTGTCCATGGCTTGTCATGACTAGTAAACCGTGGCACTGGGATTCAGCTCCAGATCCAGCTGACCCCCACTCCCAAAACTCGGTTGTCCGTTCAAAAAGCATGAGTATGCCATTATATTGGATTGTAGGAACACAGAAACAAGATACAGTATCTATTTCCAGTGCATTCCATTTAAAGGACATGCTGACCAAGAAAATGTATTATATACAGAAAAATATGTATATATATAATATGATATATGATATATTTTTATTATGTATGTAATGGAATATTATTCAGCCATAAAGAAGAATGAAATCTTGCCAATTGCAACAATATGGATGGATCTAGAAAGTATAACGCTAAGCGAAATAAGTCAATCAGAGAAAGACAAATACTGTATGACTTCACTCATATGTGGTATTTAAGAAACAAAACAAAACAAAACAAACACATTTAGAGGAGGGAGGAGCAAGATGGCGGAGGAGTAAGGGGCGGAGATAGTGTCTGACCCCAGAAGTGCAGCTAGATAGTTATCAAACCACTCTAAACAACTACAAACTTAGCAGGAGATAGAAGAGAAGAAGAACAGCAACTCTAGGAACAGAAAATCGACCACTTTCCGGAAGGTAGGACGTGCAGAAAAGTGAATCCAA
>CM052892.1:11629368-11734700 GCA_028534135.1 Potos flavus | reverse complement strand
GCTAAGCGAAGTAAGTCAATCAGAGAAAGACAATTATCATATGATCTCTCTGATATGAAGAATTCGAGAGGCAGGGTGGGGGGTTGTGGGGGGTGGGAGAGGGAAATGAAACAAGAGGGGATCAGGAAGGAGACAAACCATAAGAGACTCCTAAACTCATGAAACAAACCAAGGGTGGCTGGGGGGTAGGGGTGGGTAGGGATAGGGTGGCTGGGTTATGGACATTGAGGAGGGTATGTGCTATGGTACGTGCTGGGAAATGTGTAAGCCTGAGGATCCACGGACATTTACCCTGGGGCAAATAATACATTATGTGTTAATTAAAAAATAAAAAATTAAAATTAAAAAAAAAGAAGTCATTTAGAACAGTAAAAAACAAACAAACAAACAGAGAGACACACTCTTCACAGTCAGAGTGGGTGCCCAGGTCATGAGCCCTGAGCCCTGTGCAGAATGGTTGAATCCCACCATCATTCACCTGGAACTAATACAACACTGTCTAGTAACTATACCGGCATTGATTTTTTTTTTTTAAAGGGACACACTAGTGTTTATTCCGTCAGACATAACAGCGTCGGCGTTTGCAGACCAAAAAGCCAGGGAGGCTGTGGGAGCTCACAGGAATGACAACTCACCCTGTCCTGTGGGCCAGGGGATGGTTTCCGCAGAAAGAGACAGCCACGCCGAGTCGCGAGACTCAGGGAGGATTTATCCGGGCGAAGAGGTCATTAATAGGAGCCCTTACAGGCAGCTGCGTCTGTGCTCCGCACGGTCTCGCTCCGGGTCCCAGAGCAGCCTCTGTCTGCCTGGGTTATTGTCGGTCATAATGGCAGAAAAGATCACGCAAACCACGTGCTGGTTCTGGAAGTTTCTTTCTTGAAGTCACACATGTCACTTTATCTGCATCTATTGGCTGGAGAAAGCCACGTGGCCAGAGCCGGCAGAGATGGGGCAGACCAGCAAGGGGTGATCTGGAGACGTGAGTGAGATGCCATCCATCGTACGGGAGGGCGGGGGGGGGGGGCAGTTTGGGAGGGTTGGCTTCAAGCTTGCATCTCACATACCTGCCCGATCGCAGAGGACTGGATCTTTCTCTCCCCGAGGCGCGAAGTCATCAAAGGCAGGGAAAATTTGGGTCCACGACGCTGTGTCAGATGGAGTAGTTCCTGGCTGTGGGAGCAGGCATCCCTCCCAAGGTTTTCCTAATAGATGAATAATAAACATTCCACTGAAATCTTTAAACGGATAGAGGAGTTTAATTATAAGAATTTAATTTTTCAGAAGCAAAAGCTGCCTTTATACAATTACAGTGAGACAACTTTTAATTAACTTTGGAAACTTTCCTTTGCTTGGAAAATCTAATTAAAAATACTTAGGGAACTATTAACATAACACAGGATTCAGGAGGGGGGGTAGAAATAATATTGAGAAGGCACGGGAAAGAGACGCGGAAGAGGTGTCACTGGGAGGTCAGCGCCACCTAATTTCCCTGAGCTTTCAACGTTTCCTGGCCCTCCCTGAGCTCTGGGGACATCGGGGAGGGATTTTGCCAGCAGGGGTTTTGTGGGATTCCTCTCGGCAAGGAAGTCCGGCGAGACTTCTGTCTTTCTTTCTTCTACTTTTGGGGCTCCCGCGCCTCTGATGTATGGGATACAGAGGAAGGGGCGAGTGGCTACGGTGTCCCTGGGAGGGGGCAGCCGAGTGGATGTAGTTGACTTTGCAACCTGTCTACCCCTGGTGTGCGCCCAGGGGGATGAGTGTATGGTCTCAACCACAGCGGGTCTCCCAGAGCCGTCCCTCATCCCACAGCAGTAACATCAGCAGGAAGCTGGTTAGACAGAGCATCTTACAAACCCTCAGCCCCACCCCCCACCCCCGCCCCCGAGAGCCATTGGATCTGAATGAGCGTTGGGACACGATGTCCGGGTAGGACATGTACGCGCATCAAAGTCCGAGAAGCACCGAACCTGGCCCGCGAGCTCTCCAAAGGTAAGCTGCCAATAGTCTGCTTCAGAATTCCTCGGGAGAGTTTGTTTAGAAAGGTCCCACCCCAAATCTCACGTACCAGATGCCTGGAAGTGGGGCTCAGGAATTCACATTTCAAAGAAGCTCCCCAAGAGTGTCTGAAGTTCATGACATCAGTTTGGGGAACACTGACGTACTCTACAGAACCCCAAGTTCAAGATCAGGACACCTGACCTCCACCTGCTCTTGGAGGCACCCCTCAACCGGCCTGGCTTGTTTCCTCCCCTGTGACTTGAAGAGAGCTGTGCCCACCCTTGCAGGTTGGCCGAGAACATGGGTGGGGAGCGCTGAGCCAGCGACAGCCGCTGCAAGTCCCAAAGTTCTTTGCCAATGACGTCATCAGCCGAGGCTGGTCTCGCTGAAAACCAGAGGGCCCCTTGGGGGTGAGCCAGCCGAGACTCCAACCCGGCTCTGCCTCCAACTCACCAAAGACCTGGGGCAAATCAGACCACGGCTCTGGTCTCCGTTTCTCGACATTCTCAAGAACCAAGCAGAAAGTCGCAAAATGTGCGGGCTCAGCTGAGATCTAAGGTCAGCCCTGAGGTTCTCAAGGGCTCCGGCATCTGTTGTTTGAATAGAGCTGCCCTGTAGGCGGACCCCACCTTCCCAGGTGAACCCAGACTGAGGCAGAGGGGTTTCTGGCAAAGGCCGGCCTCCTGGGGGCTTGCAGAGGGAAGGGATGGGACCTCCGCCAGTTACAGAAATGTGGCTTTCTCAGGAAGTCCCCTCTGCCACCCTAAAGTCAAAACCAAAAAGAAAACAAACAAATTGTTTCTCAAGTGGCTCTGCCTCGCCCGGCCCACCTGGCCTCGCACCTGCCCGCCAGGGGTTCCGGATGTAAGCGGCTGACCCAGATTCCTAAACCCAACGGCCTCTGTCAGGTTGTGCAGGGCAGAGCCTCGAGAGGAACTGTAATGTTACACTGACCCCCTGTGGAAGTCGGAGGCGGCAGAGGTGGGTCCCACCTCCTGCATCCCCCCCACTCGGGCCCCCACCCCACCGGCCCAGCAGGACCCTCCTGAGGGCAGTCCCTGATGCCTCAAGGATGGCCATCCACCAGCTGCCTCTTCGGAGGCGGAGGCCACGGGCAAACCTGACTGCATCCGGGGGAACCCGCCAAGGTCAGACAGAGGACAACGGGAGGGGGCGCGCCCTCTGCTCCAGCCTGAGGGCCCCCACCAGCCACCTCTTGCCTGGATCTTGCTACAATCTTCTCAGTGGCCTCCTTGCCCCCCGATTCACCGTCCTCCGGGATGGGGTTCATTCCTCTGTCTGGCTTCCAGAGGCCCCCGCGATCTAGCACAGGCTGCCTCAGTGAGGCCAGGAGCACAGAAGCCCTCCCGTGCCCGCAGTTTCCCTTTGCTCCGGCTGTTCCCTCCTCCTAGAAGCCTCCCTGGCCTCATCAAAGTCTTGCCCGGGACTCGGAAGCACACGGAAATGCTCCCTCCTCGCCAAGCCTTCCCTCCTGGAGGGCCACCTGCTCCTGCCTCGACCCAGACGTGTGGTGAGTCACGCGCCCTCTTTGTGCCTCTATTTTCTCAAATATCAGATGGCAGTACTCACTCCAACCCGTGCGGCTTGCATGGTGTGTGACCACGGGGTGTGATGACATCACAGAGGCCATGGAGACCGTCGGGTCTGTGGCTTGGTCATGTTACACTCTGGCAGTTTCTGCCACTCTGTGTCTTGCATCGCAGAGAGGTTTTGTCTTGCACTCTGACGCCACAATGACAGAGAGTGGCCATCGGAACCAGTGAGTGGCAGAGTCGGGCCCGGAACCGTGAGGTCCAACTCTGTGCTGAATGCCGAAGACACCAAGAGGCCCTCAAAGAGCCCCTGGCTGGTGGCGGGGCCGGCTGGGAAGATTACAGTTCAGGCTGATCAGGGCTGGTTCAGAGGCGGCACACAGTAGGGCCCTCGACCCAGCCGTGAAGGTCAGGGAGGACTTCGTGAAGGAGATGACATCTGAATTGAAACCTGAAGGCCCAATGTGTGCTGGCCAGACAGCGCATGCGGTTTGGCAGGGAAGTGCCACGGGTGTGGGCAATGACCCCCACGGGAGGGACGGCGCAAGGCCAGTGTGATGGGCGCAGAGATTGGGAGGGAAAGGCAGCAAGGCTGGAGCGGCCACATCAGGCAAATACACTAAGTCCGAGCTTGGTGGGAAGCCTCTGCTGGTGTAGAACAAAGGGAAGTTGGAGGGTGGGGGGTGTGGAGATTGGGGCCAGGGAGGAGGCAGAGAGCGTCGGGCAGTCCCCCCAGCAGACACAGCCCCTATCTTTGGACTCTGCCCAGCCAAAGAAAGCCCCACGTAAAGCTGCATGCGTAAGGGTCTATAAAACGGAGGAGACCACAGACACACTCAGACTCCCAGAGCCCACGAGGACCTTAGACCCACGTCACCGCTTCCAGACCACACCTCCAGCACGTGACTCTCAGCTTCATCTTTCCGCTTGGTCTCGCTCAGTGTCCGCGGGCTCACTAGGTGCCAGTGCAAACCGTCTCCCAGGGAGAAATGGAAATCTCACGGTATCAGTGACCCAGTCTCCATGAGCCTGATTTGGACCCCAAAAGGCCAGAAGGGCATTTTCCGGGCCAGGGTCCCGGGAAGGTGGCAGTTGTGAGAGCCCGGAGCCCAGAAAGGAGAGTGCACGCTGCTTGCCGCACTTCTGCTCCATTTTGCCTGGTTCCTCCCCGGGGGAGAGTCGCTGGCGTGAAACGTCAATGAGAAGGAAGAATAAAACCCAACACCGTGAGGACCCAGGCCAAAGGCCATGGCAGCTGGCAGGGGGCAGCCCCTGACAGGACAGGCACTTGTGGGGGCAGGAATGGGACATCCTAGGGAGGCAGCTTCCCTGCTTCCTTCGCCCGCCTCACTCCTGAGGGTTTTCTCTCCATCTGTGAATTTCGGGGGGTGGGGGGTGTGTATGGTGGACACAGGATTTTACGCATACGTTCGAGACTCTGCATGTCTGTGTTGGAATGTTCTGGGTGCTTGCCGGGAAGAGTTCTGTGGGCGATTTGCTTATTTCTTTATGGGTGCTCCCCATCTCGGCATGCAAACGCGTGGGGTTCCTTTTGCCCCTTTGGGGGTGTTTGCGTAGGAACCCATGCATGCGTGCAGTTAGGTGTGTGTAGGTGTGAGTTCAGTTAGGTGTCTTTTACCCGCACCCTCAGCACCGAGTAAATTTCTGAAAATGTCTCTCTCACCCCAGCATCCTCCTCTCACCTTGATTTCTATGACGGCCCATCCATCTGTCCATGTGCAGCTTGGGAGCAGCAAGGGCACCGTGGGGGGTCCCACGATCTGGCATCAGATACCGTGGGTGCCAGTGCCAGCCCACCTCTCACTAGCTGGTGAGCTCAGGCCGATGACCTAACTCAACCATCAAGTGCAGGGGATAGTCTAGTCCACGACCTGGATTAAACGGTGTGTGTGCTGCGCACGGTCAGTGGTGCACGGTCAGCCCTCATTCTGCGCCCCAAACATGCCAGGCCTTTGCCAGCCTCGCCTTCTCCCATCAAGCCCTACTCTGTCCCCAGCCACTCACCAGATAAGCCACTGCCTCCTGTGTGTCACACACTCCACGAGTCACAGACAAGCTGCCCTCCATGTGCCAGGCAGTCGGAGATGATGAAGGGGAGCAGACCATACCCAGGCCACGTGGGAAGAGCATGGGAGCACAGCGGAGGGCTGGAGAAATCAGGGAAGGCTTCCTGGAGGAGGCGGCATCTAAGCCATAACCCGAAAGATAAGAAGGCATCGGCTGGGTGTGGGGAGGAAGGAGAGAGAGCTAAGCAGAGGGCACAGCGTAGGAAGGTGAGAAAGAGACGTCAGAAAGACGAAGAAAAACCAGAGAGTGTTGGCACTGCCCTCAGCCCCTTCCACATCTACTGACTCATTCCTTCTCACCGCGACGAGGAAGGGCTGTCATCCCCACTTTCCAAATGAAGAAGCCGAGGCCCAGAGATGTTAAGTAACTTGTCCCAGGTCACACGACTGTAAGGCTGCAGAGGGAGGGGAGAAGAACCAGACCAGCCTCGAGAAGCAGCGGCAGGGCCCACCAGGTGTAAGGTCCCAAGAGCCCCGGCTTTGGGACAGCAAGACCGGGGAGACTCTCCTGCTCTGCTCACTCAGCTAGATGAGCTCGGGCCCCTGGTAGCCCCTCTCGGCTGCCTTGGCTGCAGGATGAGCAGGATGAGACCCTCAGGCTAACATCTCATAAGGAGGAGCAAGAGAAGGAGGGCCTGACCCAGAGCCGGCACCCAGGAGGACTCCTTTCTCCTCTCCCTCCCCTGCAGGGCAGCGTGCCGAGCCCCACAGGCTCACACTGCAAACATTAGGACCTGCCAGTGGAGAGCAACTCCCCTGCCCCACTTCCTTTCACCCCTGCCCCTCATAGGCTCACATCTCAGCCTGCACAAGGTGGGACACAGTGGCCAGCAGTTAGGAGACTTGCTCTTATGTGTACTGAGAGGGTGTCCTGGAGGGTGTTGTTCGTCCCAGCAGGGAGCAGTATCTCCCTGAGACTCAGAAGGACGGGCTCTGTCAGCCTCTCTCAGAAATAGCTAGGGCTTCTCTAGGCAACAGCAAACAAGCTGTAGATGCTGCTTTCCCTCTTTGCTTTGGCTACTGGGGAGCTCAGAGCCAAACATAAGTTTGATCGTCCAGCCCTATCAGTTTCCTAGTGCTCACTGACAGGGAGCAACGGGGGCCCTTTCCACAAACGCAGACAACTCCCCAGCATATAATAGGGGATCGAACATTCTCTGATGTTGCTCCATTTGTTTACTCTGAGCTTCAACTTCCTTACTATTTCCCCCTCAAAATAAAAATAGACACGTCCCACTGGAAATTCCATCCCTCGGAGATAATGCTCATGTGTATATTTTGGGGACAATCCTTCCAGGCAGGTGTGAAACAAAAGTATAATCTTTATAAAAATGGCATCGTATAATTGACTCAACTATATGTTGCGGGTACTTTTCACATCAACGATGGAAGCCCACAGGGCTGCACTGTGGGCCGTGGTATGAATTACCCTGATTTATTTAGCCAGATCCCCGTTTCTGTGCATTGAGGCTCTTTCTCATTTCGGCAATTATAAAACAAGCAGCCTTGACCTTGCTGGCGCCTCATTTCTCCCATTTGTGTGATCTTTCTCTAATGAAAACTTTCCAGAAATTGTCTCTTACTTTTGTTTTTAACCTGTCAGCGTTCTCTGAGTTGTGTGACTGGTAAATCCTTTTGGGAGCTAGAAAACAGAAAAAAAAAAAAAGATATTTATAAAATGAAATAAATGATGGTATACTATCCATTTAGCAAAATAATGGAGAATTATTTGGCCGTAACAAGGGTGAAGCCCCGATACACGGACGAGCCTGGGAAACGTGCTAAGTGCGAGAAGCCAGGCACCCAAGCCAGGCTCAGGTTATACGATTCCATTTGTATGAAATGCCCACGACGTGCAAAGCTAGAGTCAGAGAGTAGGTAAGCGGCTGCCTCAGCCTGGGAGGGATGGGGGGTTGGAAAGTGACAGGTAAAGGGTAATGGGTTTGCTTCTGACCAATGAAAGTGTTCGAAAATGAATGGAGGGATGGTCGCACAACTTTGTGGCTAGCATTCAACCGAAGTGAATCCCAATACCATTGACGGCACACTCTCAATGGGTGGGCTGCGGGGCGTATGTCTCAGTAAAGCTGTTCCAAAAATAATAAAATAAAACAAAATAAACCTGGTGAACCGAACCCAGGAGGCTGAGAGGAGACAAGAGGTCTGTTGGAGAACAGGGAGCAAAGGAGTTCACATCATGGGGCTCCCTGTCTGGAGAAGAAAGCAGGAGGCAGTGTCTCACCGCCACCTCGGGCCGGGAGATGGTGGCAAAAGGCTCCTCTGAGGTTTGGGGACACACAGGAGACGTTCTCAGACCTGCAGGCCCTCCGGCCAGATTGGCAGGCGTCCCTGGCCCCACCTCCGCACGAGCCGGCTCCCGCCAGCTAAGAAGGTCGGGAATGCAGGTGGCGTCTCCTCGGGGCTCACGTCCTCGATGTGATGGTTCAAAGCTCTCCGCTTACGACCACCTTTTTATCATTTGCCAAGCAAACCTACTGCCTTGAAATCTGCTAATAAAAGCCAAGAAGCAGCAAATGGAAAAGAAGAAGACAGGTACGCCTGGGTGGCTCAGTTGGTTAAGCGGCTGCCTTTGGCTCAGGTCATGATCCCAGAGTCCTGGGATTGAGTCCCGCATCAGGCTCCTCATTCAGTGGGGAGCTTGTTTCTCCCTCTCCCTCTGCCTGCTACTCTGCCTGCTTGTGCTCTCTCTCTGACAAATAAATAAAATTTAAAAAAAAGAGAGAGAGAAAGAGCCCTCAGAGTCCCCGCCCCTGGGAAGGGAGGAGGGCGGGAGGAGGAAGTGGCCCCTCGGGGCCCATTTCTGTTCTTTCTTTTTTTAAAAAGATTTATTTATTTATTTTAGAGAGAAAGAAAGGCATGAGCAGAAAGGGGAGAGGGAGAGTGAACCTGAAGCAGATTCCACACTGAATGTGGAGCCTGACATGGGGCTCGATCTCAGGACCCCGAGATCATGACCTGAGCCAAAACCAAGAGTCAGGCGCTTAACCGACTGAGCCACCCAGGCGCCCCTCAGGGCCCATTTCTTGCCCCCATTGCATCGGGCTGGATAGTTGGGGTCGTCTAGGGGACCGTGGGTAAGGCAAGAGTCCCACCATGGCTCCGCACGGCATCGGCCTCCAAGAGATCGGCAGAGAATGCACCACGGGGACACTCCCAAAGGCTGAGGGCACAGGGAGGAGGGCAGCTGGGGGCCACGAGCTAGCGGGTGGCCTCCGACTCTTCAGGAATATTCCTTCTTTCCTGTCACCCTCCCGAGGGCCTTGCCAGATGCTCAGCGGGGCACTGGAGAGGCTCAGAGTCAGGCCAAGGCTTCAATCCCACTCCCTAGTTCCAGGGCCCTGAGCAAATGACTTCCTCCTCCGAGCCTCAGTTTCCTTATCTGTAAAATGGGGATGATGGCCACAATCTACATTTTGTTTTGTTCCCTGGGTGGTGTGAAGGTCATGTGACCCACTGGACAAGGATAAAAAGATTTAGGGCAGCAGATCCTGAATGCCGGATTGACTGTCCCCGGATCCCTGCGGATACATATGAAAATAGATTCCCAGGTCCCCTCTCAAGAGGGAAATGGTTCGTTGGATATAGGGTGGGGCCCAGGCATCTGTATTTGGAAAAAGCCCCTTGGCACTTCCGGGGGGCGGCCAGGCCTGGGGAACGAGGTGCAGCCTCTCAGTGGGGGGGGCGGGCAGGTGTCGGGCAGCAAAGACAGGCAGCTGGCCGACCCGGGGAGCAGCTCTCAGCTCCTGTTCTACTCTGGGCCTCAGTTTCCTTCCCTGGGAACTGGGGATCCCGCCCCTCTTTTGGGTATGGTAGACGTAGGATGTGAAGTATTCAGCCCCTAATGAGTCCCTAATAAAGAGTGGCTGTTACCATTTTTATATTAGTTCACACTTCGTATTGTTTTTAGAGGCTATTAGCAAGTTCTTCAGATGACTTAAAACCCGAAAGCCATCATTTTTTATGTTCTTTGCCTAAAATTTTTTTCCGGTTTCTTTTTTTTCTTGTTCCAGCCCACAAGTAATGTATGTTCATTGCAAAGATTCAAACAATCGAGAAGGCTTGAATGCTACTACTTACAGTTTAGGGCATAGCTTTCCGGACATTTCTATAAACAGGAATAAACCTATGGCCGTTTTGTCACACACACACACACACACACACACACAGTGGTATCCTACATTGTAAGTTGTGCTGAAATGTGCTTTTTTTTCTCCATTCAACAATCTATCATGAACCTCCTTCTAGGCCAGTATATCGATCTATCAACCTAAGGCCTAACAAGCGTTGTATTAAGTGGGTGTGCCATGATTTATCTAACTAGGCACCTTCTGATGGACATTTAGGTAGTATTTTTCTGATTTTCCACCCTTATGAACAAACCCACGGTGCCCATCTTTGGACATTATCCTTGAACCTTCGGTAAGCCTTCCTAGCAGCCACCATGGATCTGATACCAAATACTTAAAATGCATTTATCTCATTTAATCCTCACTGCATCTCTGCCCGATTTGACAGGTAAAGAGGCTGAGATGGAGAGATTCAAGTCCTGTGCCCCTGGTCCCAGAGCTGGTAAATGGCGGGGCCGGGATGAAGCCCGTGGTGGACTGACGGCATCGCTGCCTCCCTGTGTCCCTCCCCGGGGTGGCGCTTCCCACACTGACTCCAGGCGTGGCTGCATCAGTGACTTTGGCCAATGACACACCAGCAAACCAGATGCAAGGAGAAGCCTGAAAAAACATTTGCGTATTTCTGCTTCTGCCCTCAAACTCCCATTCTGCCGTGAGAACAAGCCTGGGTGAGTCGGCCAGAGTCGGCCAGAGAATGAGCAAGGCCATGAAGCATCCCCCCGAAGGCCATTCTAGACTAGCAAGCCCCCAGCCCTCTTGCCAGCTGACTTAAGATCTGTGACCAAGCCCAGCCAAGACGAGTCAATGCAGCCCAGATCAGCAGAAGAGCATAGAATGTGAATGTGCAGAATGTGAAAAAGAATAGACAATTCTTATTTGAAGCCACTAAGTTTTGGTAAGACTTACTCTGATTTGTTACGCAGCGATAACTAACCGATACAAAGCCGAACTCTGACTCACAATCCCTGCTTTCCCCAAGAGCCCACTGCCCTTGTTAGGGATCAAAGCCCTACCCATAACCTATATGTGCAGACGCTGTGCTGAGAGGTCTAGAGGTCAAGACTACATAAGATAAGGCCTCGCCACTAAGGGGCTGATCGTCAGTGAGAAAGAACCTAGAGAGTGACTACCGTTCGCAGATCGGAACCTGGGGCCCGTAATTGACCAGGATCACACAGCACTTTATTGACAAAGAGCAACTTCAGGCTCCTGACCCTAAATCGAGACTTCCTGGGGCCACTCAGAACTTGAAGCATCCTTGAGTGCCAATAAAAATTACTTTATTGGCCTCGATGCCACCCCTGACTACAGCAGGCAGAAGCCCCAGGAACAGTGTTCCCAATTTAGTGAGTCGAGTAAAAGAGCTCCAGTTTCCATCTGAAGACATTAACTGCAAATTTATATTTGAGGCCCTGTGTGCAGTTTTTTATGCATCCTTAAATACCAAAACATAATTACCAATGTCAATACATAATGTTTATTTCTTTCAGAACCGACATTTTAATTTTCCTGAGCAGGCGGGAAAAATGATATGCATAAAAATAATGACAAATATTAAAAGTCTCCCAAATAAGGGACCGGGATCACCCGCATAATCCTAAATTTAAATGCATTCACGATCACAGCCGTATTAAAGGTCTGATAAGCCAAATTAGGTTCCGTGTAAGCATAATTAATCTTCCTTTTCAATGAAGATATTACAAGGGCGTTAATTTGAATCCCAAAGGCCTTTGGGAAATTGAATTATATAGATAAAGCAAATATTTGACCTTTTACAGATAATTACTATTTTAAAAAAAATTCACAGTGCAAATGAACAGCAAGTAAACCTTGGGTGTTACTGGGCCCTACCGAAATAAAGTTCCTTCTAAATATTCAGCAAAAAAGAGGCAGAGAGCATCCTCTATTCTGCCTCCTGGTTTTTCATTTCAAATTCTGAAGCATAAAACTCCAGCCAGGGGTCCTGGTGTTTATTAACAAATAATTGAATGGAATTGGCCAGTGCCGATTATGTCAAATTTGCAAATTATCTGTTATTCTGCATAGGTCATTAAATTTCAAAAGACACAGCAAATGGAGCGACAGCGATGATCCCAGGGCCAGCGTTCAGCGGGGCTGATGCTCATCCCGGGGAATGACACGGGACTGAGATGGTGCTCCTGACACCTGTGAGTCAGGTCCCCGGGGCCCCAGGGAGGGTGGGAAGGAGGAGCCGGCGTCAACACCCCAGCCCTTCCCTGCAGCCAGCTGGTGGCGTGAAGGAAAGAACAGGTGCCTAGGGCCACGCGAGGGGCCTAGCCTCAGTTCCCCATCAGTGAATGAGTAGAATGGCACCAGCGGTCAAGGCTGAAAGGAGATCGCAGAGCTCTAATGCCCGAGGCACTTTGCCCTTGGACAGATCTGCCTTTGCATCCCGGTCCCCACCGTCTGCCCCATCCCCTCCCATCAGGTCCCCTGAGTTTCCCAGTCTGCAAAAGGGGTCTCCAGCACTCACTCCATATCCTGAGGTTCTAGCAAAGAGGAACTAAGGAAGGGCTTACGGGCGCCTTGCAGGGAGTAAGCGCTCCTGGACAGTCCCTCCCCCACACCCCCAAACAGCAGCCCCCTCCCCGATTCCGGAGCATTCCTCGTCTCTGGGTCCCGGATCTCGCACATTCGCTGCAGCTTCAGGCTCTAGCCCCTCCGCAGAATGAGGCGACCACGGCTCAGCCTCGCCGAGGGCTAACCTCCGTGCTGTTCTAAGGGCTTTACCTGGGGATTTCGCCGAATCCCCTAGCAATCCTATGAGGCAGGCCGATTATGTCCCCGTCTTAGAGATGAGGGAACCGAGAGCTGGAGATGTGGCAGGACCGGGGCTCACACCCACCGTCTTTTATCCCCCGGGTGCCGCCACCCACAGCATACACGTGCTAGGCTGGGGCCCAGCCACATTCCCTGGGCAGCCCACGCCTTCTCGGTGGCCTGAACACAAAGACAGGAGCCCACTTCTCTCCAAAAGCCAAGGCCTTTATTCCATCTACCCACTCCAGCAAATCCCCAGGCTCCTCGGCTGGCCGGGCCTTCAGCCAGAGGAGCCATGTACAAGTGACCCCAAAGAGCCGGCCTGAGGACCTCCCTCGTCCCCGGCAGGGGGACGGTACAGGACAGTGTCTACTTCAGTTTCCTCTAAGGACTGAGCTTGGCCCCAGCTACAGGGGCCGGTAATGTCCCCCGGATGTTCAGATCTGAGTTCAGAGCTAACTAAAGTGCTTCCGTGAAAAAAGCAGGCTCGTGGAGAGAAGGGTAAGAAGAGAATTCTGTGCCCAGCGATGGGACAGAGCAGAGTGGCCGGCTTTCCTGGGCTTTCAGAGGGAACATGTTGAGCGGGTTTTGAAGGATGAGTAAGAGGCCCCGAGTGCTGGCACCAGATGCTCGCCTCACCCCTGGACCCACGGGGGCTGGCCGGATGCAAAGCGGGACCGGCTCAGAGTGGGGCAGAGGGATGAGTGCCCCCATCAACCCCATTCACCATCAGGTTCCAAGCCCGCCCCAGGCACCGTTCAAAGGCCTCACCAGGGCTCTGCAGGAAAGGAGGGTATTGACATACCAAGACCAGCTAAGGAAACCCCACCAAACCCTCACCCTTCCCACAGCCCCAGCAAAGCAAGTCCAAAGGCCTCAGCTCCCCAGAAAGTGTTTTCAGGGGGACACATTGAAATGGCCAGAAACAAAGTCATCTCCCCGCCATTGTCACACTGGAGTCTCCCATCGCTCTGATTAGAGCAGAGTCAAATCTGGCCAGGCGAAACTGAATTTGTACATTTCCCTAATCATACAATCTTCAAACACTGAGTGTCCTGGTCCCGGTTAGTCTGCCTTGATCTGGAAGGAGAGGGGAGTCGTCCTTATTGACGAGAGCGGAGTGAAACCTCAGAGTCTGGAGTTATTGGTGATTGATCAGCGGAGTCCCCACTAAAAGTCAGGGCACAAGGCCGCGCTCCCACGGAGGGAATGGGCTCGCGGGGAGGTCTGCCTGCTGTAGGCAATTTGGTACCCCCATGATTTGGGGCAGTTTCTGGGCCTTTCCAGAAAAGGAGATATTTGATTGCCAGGTGGGCTCCCCAGCCAAGAACAGGACCCCCATTAAACCTCAGCTTGGGCTCAGACCCTCCCCAGGACCCCTCTGTCCACTTCCCAGTGGGGGTCTCCTCCTGCAACCTCTTCTTTTTTTTTTTTTTAAGATTTTATTTATTTATTTGACAGAGAGAGAGAGAGATCACAAGTAGGCAGAGAGGCAGGCAGAGAGAGGGAGGGGAAGCAGGCTCCCCGCTGAGCAGAGAGCCCGATGTGGGGCTCGATCCAAGGACCCGGAAATCATGACCTGAGCCGAAGGCAGAGGCTTTAACCCACTGAGCCACCCAGGCGCCCCCTGCAACCTCTTCTTGCACTGAACACACTTTCCTGGTGGTTTAATCTGTCCCCTTGGCTTCAGTCACCATCTCTGCCCTACGACTCTCTCTTGACCCCCAAATGCAGAGATCCAGAAGCCCCCTGGGCCTCTCCACTCAATGCAGCCTAACTGAGGTAGACAGCTTCATTTATCGAAAGCCCCAAAGCCAGTCAGAATGAATGGAAACCCCAATGCCAGGGAATATTCTAAATGTTGAAATACATGCATATTTCACTTAGCTTTCTCGTAATCCCGTAAGGAAGTACTCTTACTGGCCCTATCTCGCAGACACAGAAACAGGTTGCCTATCTACGTTATAGAGTCTTTGGAAGAACAGAAAAGAACTTGGCCACAACTCTGTAGACATTGGTCTGTTGCTGCAAAGGAAGGAAGTCTGAAGCCAAGCCTGACTCGTCCCTTGCCGGGTCACCTGCTAGATACTTTGCCTTTTCCTCCCTGGATCCTTGCAGGTTATTTGGTTTGCTCTTTTTCCTTGTAATTGCACGCATTATCCGGAATTTATCGAAGTGGGGGGCCTTCCAGGAAGGAAGGGGCCTTTGGACCTGCACGATGCGGCTTTAATTTCTGCCTTGGTGCCAACTGTCCCACTCTTTCCATAAGACCCACCGTCATATCTACTATTGCCCCATATTTTCCGTCTTTATCCTCTTTTTCTGCCTTCTAAGGAAGCTGTTTCAGATAGTCCTCCACGTGGCTGATTTGATTTTCCATAAAGTCCATTCCACCGGAGGCTTTGAGAGGATTGTAATGATTCCATTGTCTTCTAGGTCCCTTGTCAATCTTCCTTGTCTCCTCCAACTCTCTTAATATTTCATCGAGATATCCGTTCCTCTCTGCTTCCTCTCCTTATAGCTTTCTGCTCTAATTTCGGGAAAGCAACTGTCTTCTTGCGTTCTCCCAAGGGTCCAAATGAGATTCTCGCGTTTCTTTCTAGATCCAGAGAAAACACTTCTCAGAGGTCTAATCATCCTGTGAGTTTTGAACAATAGTCTGTTTTAATTATTCAGCAATATTTTTTCAGAAGCCCCAAACCATTTCTTGAAGAAGGCTGTGAAACCACATTGGTTTATTCACCAAATATTGACTAAGCGTCATCATGTCTCCATCACTGCGGAGAAGGCCAGAGAGGCCGTCGGGAGCTCCCGGCTGCCCACGGGTCCAGAGAAACTTCGAATCTCAGGCCATCTGGTGGAAAAGACCTGGCTTCTGCACCTGCCACGGGCCTGGCAGAGCTCTGTGGATGGGCCGCTGAATCCTGAGTAGGACCCAACGATGCTCATCATTCAGGGGAAGAAAAGGGATGCTCGCTGTCCCTTCCCAGGATCTGCACAGCCCGTTCCCAGGAGTAGGGGTTCAGCTCCTTTGTGATGGAGGCAGGTCTCTCCCTGCGCCTTCGCCCTCCCTGCTGAAAGGAGACGAACCATGGAGTGGAGTGGGCAGCCTGGATCTCGAGGTGTGGAGGGGAAACTGAGAGCAGCGGGCTCCAAAGTTGAGTATATGAGAAACCAAAGCAATCGTGGCTGACAGAGGGGGGCTCCTGACAGCCGCGCCCAGGCCCCCCTGCTGCGTAAACCCTGCCCCCACCACCGCACGCGGCCACCACCCTGCGGGATGGGAGCAGAGCGAGCTGTTGCTCGAGCAAGGCAGCCAATAGGACAGAGAAGTTTTGTTGTCAGCAAGAGAAGTAGTTCTGGGTGTTTTTTTTTAATACTTGTATTGAGGCATCACCGATACACAAACACCCGCACGTTTTTAGTGTATACAGTTGGGCGAGTTCAGACATGTGTATACACGCGAGAACCCATCACTGCAATCAGATCTATCCCTCCAGAAATTTCCTTCTGCCCCTGTTGTTTTTTGTTTGGGGTTTTGGAGTTTTGGGGTAACAACACTTAGCATGAGATCGACCCTCCTGACAAATTTTTCGGCACACAGTACGGCACCGTTGGTTATAGGAAGTATGTTGTGCAGCTGATCTCTGGAACTTCCTCCTCTCGCATAACTGTAACTTTATCCCGATGGAATAATGATCCCCCTTTCTGCCCTCCTCCCGGCCGTGGCAACCGCCCCTCTCTTCTCTGCTTCCACGAGCTTGACTACTTTAGGTCATCTCATGGAAAGCGGAACCAGGCACGGCTTGTCCCGTGACCGGCTTATTTCACCGAGCATGATGCCGTCCGGTTTCATCCGTGTCACAAATGGCAGGATTCCCTTCTTTCGGAAGGCTGAATAATATTCCAATAACATTCCATTTTATGGAATATTTATATTCCATATTATGGAATTCCATTTTATGGAATATTTATCCATAAATATTTTCTTTATCCATTCATCTGTTGATGGCCATGTGGCTTATTTCCACATCTTGGCCATTGTGAATAATACTGCAGTGAACATAGGAGTGCAGGTAAAGTGAAGGATTTCTTAATCTCAGGTCAGTGGGAAGGTCCTGTAGTAAAAAGGTAGGGGAAGAAGCTCCATACCAGACCATTATGATTCATGGAAAAGAACTAGAACTGTCCCTGCCTTTGAGGAACAGCTATAATTCAGGAGAAGAAAATAGAACTGCATGTAAACCAAGAAAATACACGCACGCATCATTGATCATTTCAGAGGTGCACCGATCCCGCAGGTTCTGCGCCCTGCGCTTGGGGGGATAGGGATGAAATCCATGACGTCCACGATTTGCCACTCACGTGTGGCCCCTGGGACCAGCAGCATCAGCTTCCCCTGGGAACTTGTCCACAATGCCAGTTCTCAGGCCCCATCACAGACCTGCTCCCTCAAAGTCTGGAATTTAACAAGATCCCCAGGTGATCTGCTAGCACATTAAATATTGAGAAGATTTGATTTGAAAAAGAAACGAGTGCCGACCTAACAAAGGGGCAGGTGGGGAAGGGAGAGCGAAGCAAATAGAGGAAAAGAAAAACCGTGACAGCTGTTGCATCCAGATCACAGGCGTATGGGAGGCTGTGGCACTAGTCTCCACTGTCACAGCGATTGGAAAAGTCCAAAGTAAAAAAGAGAGAGAGAGAGAAATGCACCAAATGAATGGACAGACTATATCGTGGTCCAAATAAATAAAATCTTAAAAAAAAACACAGTCCCGCTTCCAGAGACTTCCAGGGAGGCTGAGAGAAGGTCCAGGCTCCGTGTCACAGATGCCATGCCGGCCCCAGGGAAAGGGACGTCACTGGGTGGTTTGTCAAAGGGCTGCATTTAGGGTGCCGGGGGTGGGTAGCCGCGACCTCAAAGACCAGAGGGTACGAACGCCACAGAGGACAAAGGAAGAAAACCCACCGAGACAGCTCCCGATGAGATTTCAGCTTTCAGATAAAGAGCAAATGTGAAAGGCTCCCAGAGCGCAGAAAATCCAGCGGGGTCAGCCACCACGGAGTGCCGCAGACGGAGCCGGGCTTCTGTACCCGCTTCCTGTGGCCGCTGTAACAAGTCACTACAAACTCGGGGACTTACACTGACGCAGACGTATTCTCTTGTAGCTCGGGAGATAGAAGTCTACAATCAGCTTCGCCAGGGGCAAGTCAAGGCATCTGACTCTCTCCGTCCAGAAGCCCTGGTGGACAACCTGTTCCCTTGCCTAGCCTTCTCCGGCTTCTAGAACTGAATTCCATGATTCCTTGGCTCGGGGTGCCTTCCTCCTTCTTCCAAGCCAGCAGTGCAGCGTCTTGTCTCAGCGGCCACCTGGCCTTCTTCCTCTGTAGACAATGGCCCCCACTGCCTCCCTCTTGTAAGGACACTTGTGATTACTTTTAGGGTCTACCTAGACGGTCCCCATCTCTAGATCCTTCATCACATCTGCCAGTCAAGGTCACATTCACAGGGTCCAGGGATTAGGACCTGGATGTTTGGGGTGGGGGGATTATTCAGCCTGCCACAGCTTCCAAGGTCCAAGGAAAAGTGGTTTCCATTGCAGGTTTCTATACAAAACCAACCCATCAAGCAAATTCCCAAGAAGGCAGAATATTTATCCCTTGGCATCTGAACTTAAAAATGCATATATGGAGATGCTTCTGTAACTAATAATAACATTTAAAAATTTGGAAACAATAGAAAGGCAAGCACTCCAATTCAAAGATGTGCAAAGGACCTGAATAAATATTACTCCAAAGAAAATGCACGATGGCCAACAAGTACGTGAAAAGATGCTCCAACATCATTAGTCACTAGAGAAATGCTACTGCTTCACACCACATAGGCTGGCTGTCATCCAAAACCAGAGAGTAGGGGCGCCTGGGTGGCTCAGTCAGTTAAGCATCTGCCTTCGGCTCAGGTCATGATCTCAGGGCCCTGGGATCGAGCCTCACACCAGGCTTCCTGCTCAACGGGGAGTCTGCTTCTCACTCTCCCTCCCCTCACTCTCGAATAAATAAATAAAATCTTTAAAAATACACAGAGAATAACAAGTATTGGCAGGGGCAGAGGGTATGGAGAAATGGGAACCTTCCTGCATCACTGGTGGGAATGGCAGCTGGTGTAGCCACCGTGGGAAAAAAGTGTGGCTATTCCTCGGTGAGTGAAACATACAATTGCCACGTGACCCCGCAATTCCACTCCAAGGTATGTGCCCCAAAGAGGTGAAGGCAAGGACTCAAACCGATACTTGTTCACTAATGTTCATAGCAACACACTTCCCAGTAGCTGAATGTGGATCTTCAGCTAGTAGATCAAATGTGCTATATCCCATGATGGAGTATCATTCATCCAAGAAATGAGGTACTTACTGTTGCATGCTTGGAAACATTATGTTAGGAGAAGGAAGCCGGACACAAATGGCCACGTACTGGATGATTCCATTCATTCAAGCGTCTGCAATAAATACATCCACAGAGACAGGAAGAAGGTTCGCCGTTGCCAGGGGCGGATGGGAGGGAGGAATGAGGATTGACTGCTCCAAGGGGACGGGGTTTCCTTTTGGGATATGACGGAGTTCTGGAAGCAGATCGTGGTGATGGATGCATGACACGGTGAATGGACTTAATGCGTTGCAAAGTACCCCTAAAATCGCTCGATTGGTCAATTTTATGCTTAAAAAACTTAGGGAAGAGGAAAGAGTAGACAGAGGAAACAATAGCAACTCGAGATAAGTCAGGACCGAGGGAAGTGCAAGCTGGCTTACAAGACAATCTGTAGGTGCTGGTGTTTAGAATATTCCCTGGGAACACGGAGGGTTCCCAGACGTAGGATCCCCTTCTCCTCTCTACAGATAGAATCACATCGCCTTGGTTCTGCAGTGAATATTTCCACTATTTAATGAGTATAAATGGTTTCTCATTGGGTTTAAAATTTTAGAACCAATCTATAGAGTAATCGTGAGAGATCATTGTGGTAACAGAGAGAATGTAAATGTTATGAACCTTGACAGCCCAAGAATAATTATTTAACAAGAATGGGGGGGGGGGCGAGCAGGAGACACAGGAGGAAGTGTAAGTATACCGATTTCTTTATTTTTCGGCACAGAGATCGATACTTACCATCCGAAAGGAATAAATCAAGAAATAGAGACTAAGTGTGGTATTAAAAGTTACAAAGGCAATCTGTACGAAAACTCAGATTAATACCAGAACTAAATTCAGTAAGGGAAAGGAGAAGTGGAAGACGGTAAAATATGTTCGGTTTCTCATCTTTCTTTGCAAGGAGGCAGCAGATACTGCCTAAAGGAGGTAAGTCGAGAAACAGAATTAGATTTGAAACTTCGATTGTTGGTAAACATGAGTTTTTGTCTGGCTTCAGTTACCTTCTTCCCGGGATTAGCCCCCTTGTGTGGCTAAGGTGGGGCGGACCCGCCTGTGTGGCCCGGGGAAGAGTCACTCACTCCAGCCTGGCCAATCAGAACGTCCCCTGGGACTTCCGGCCGGCGCCCTTGGGGAAGGTACCAACTTTTGGCCAGTGTTACCAAGTTGGAGGAATGTGAATCTGGGGCTTTTCTGTGTCCGTCTTTTTGCTACGGGCATGCATCTGTGTAGAGGCTGAAGCAAATCAGAGCCAATGACATTGAGGAGTCCCTAGACGTGCCTGGAGCCCTGATCGCCCTTCAGATTCCTGTTACCTTACCCACTGAATTGCTTTAAAAGGGGAGTTTGCTTTCTTTTTCAAAAAAAAGTTTGCTTTAAAGTTTATTTATTTTTATTTAAAAATAAATAAAGTTTTTATTTTTATTTAATACATATTTATTTAATAAATAATTTATTAAATTATTTATTTTAATTACATATTTATAGATAAATATATATTTATATCTTTATCATATATAATAATATAATAAATATTATATATAATATAATAATATAATAAAAATATATGATTGTTAAATTATAATTTAATAATTATATTACATTATTTATTGTTTATTAAAAAGATATTATTTTATTTAATAAATAAAGTTTTTATTTTTAAAGTTTGCTTTAGGGGCACCTGGGTGGCTCAGTGGGTTAAAGCCTCTGCCCTCGGCTCAGGTCATGATCTCAGGGTCCTGGATCAAGCCCCACATCGGGCTCTCTGCTCAGCAGGGAGCCTGCTTCCCCCTCTCTCTCTGCCTGCCTCTCTGCCTACTTGTGATCTCTCTCTCTGTCAAATAAATAAATAAAATCTTAAAAAAAAAAAAGTTTGCTTTAAAACTAAATGAAGTACCGTGGGACAGCCATTTGGCTCCTGTGCCGCGCTGATGAGTGGTGATGACCTAGGGAATCCCCCAGAAGGAAGGGGGGCTCACCAGCAAAGGGGTTGCGACAACAGCCCACGGACAGCCCTAAGGCTTTCAGGACCAGGCCACAGACGGAGTTCAGGGGCTAGACCATCACTCTGTGTGGGAATAATGATCGTGGAAGAACTTGACTTTGGGACAGCCAGACCAGAGTCCAAATCCCGCCACCCGGGGTCTGTGCAAGTCGGACACAATTCTTAAGCACTCTGAAATAGAGATGATACCAAAATGTCTGTCCCATGGAGTCACCGAGAAGGTAAAATAATGAACGAGAAGGTGCTGTATCAATGACACTAGGTTTTCTTTTTTATGACCCTTAGTTTGGTTGCTGGGTTGGTCAGTGAAACTGATTCTGTCGTCGGACTATGGGCTGTCCCCTTAATTCCTTCCCAACCACCCACAAATGTATGCCTTCCAAACACTCGGGGTGGGGGCGGGTGAGAAACCACTGCAGGGGTCACAAGTCACTCACCCGAATTGTCGCCAGTCTCCCGCATCTCTTCCCCCGGGACACCTCACCCTTCTGGCCACTTCTCTTAATTCTATCGTGCTTTTGTAAATGCCGTCCTCACGAAGGGGCAAAAGGGATTTTTTTTTTTAAGATTTTATTTATTTATTTGACAGAGAGAGAGATCACGAGTAGGCAGAGAGGCAGGCAGAGGGAGAGGGGGAAGCAGGCTCCCTGCTGAGCAGACAGCCCAACGTGGGACTCGAACCCAGGACCCCAGGACCATGACCTGAGCCGAAGGCAGACGCTCAATGACTGAGCCACCCAGGCGCCCTGGTAGATTTTCTTCCACTCTGTTTTACTAACACTCCTGAAATCATATTCTATATTCTACCCTGCTTTTTCCATTCAACATTATATTGTGAGCATATTCCCATTTCATTAAAAATTCTTTAAAAATATATTTTTGACCAGCATAATGCTCCATGGCATCAAAATCTATTTAATCAAGTTCTCATTATTAAATATTTTAGATATTTCTGGTTTTTCACTACTGATCACTCACTGTATTTTTTTTTTTTTTTTTTTACCTATTCAATAAGCGGCTTCAACCACGTGTTGTAACTGACGGGTTCAGCCCTGCAGCCCTCCGGGTTCATGGTAATGCACTCAGGAGCCCAGGTCCAGCCTGAGGTCCATGGCCGCCCACGCAGGGGGCAGTGACCCTGCTCCAAAGGCCCTCTGTCCTCCCTTGCCTCCTGACCCTCCAGGGCGGCACGCCAGTTCCCCTTGACCATTCCCATCTCTGGAAGCAGAGACTGAGGCCTCAGCCTTGTCCTTCAAGAAGGCTCTGGGCTTCCTATAGAAGCAAATCCCTCCCCATCAGACCCCACGCCCCAAAGTTAAATGTGCAGTTTTCTAAGCCCCCCCCCCAAAAATGGGCACTAGATGCCCTAGTCCCAAAGCATCAGGTGCCTACAGACTGTGTTTGTGTCATTGAGACCCCTGCATCTGTCCTCCTTGCCAGGGGCGGGGGGCACCACAGGAGGCAGAGCCCGAGAGGACCAGCCAGAAAGATCCTGAGCCAGTGCTCCATCCTACAAGCCAGGAAATGGAGCTCACACTGGAGACAGCATTGGTCCGCATTCCCGACCCTTCATCCCGCTGCACATATCCCCTCATCCCATCATTCCAGGCTCTGGGCTAGGACAGAGGCCACCTGGGGTCCAGCTATAGCCCTGGTGCTTACATGCTGTGTGTCATTGGGCAAGTGCCTCCCCCTCCCTGGGCTGTGGGGAGGGCGGAAATGGGACATGACCAGATGATCTTCAAAGCCTTCCTGGGTCTGGTGATTGTAGGTAACGGGAGTGACAGCTTGCCATCCATGAAGCAAAATAAGAAGTCGTGCATCTATCCAGATATAAATAAAGAAGTGAACAAGTTCGATGAGGAAGGGGATATTTGCACAGTTTTAAAAACCCTCCGCACAAATAATCACTAATTTCAAAGGTAAAAGAAGTGACTTACAGTGACAGGAGCTTACAGACACCCACTTTGATGGAGTCACCAGGAGTGGGACATCCTGAAACTCACGGCCCCTGAGAGGAGGCACCGAGGAGACCACGGTGTCGCTGCTGGGATAGTCCTTCGAAAACCCACATCTCACCTCTAGGAGACATCAGACACACCCACATGGAGGGACATCGGAGAAACAACTTCGACAATGCCAAAGTCGTTAAAGTCAAAGGGAGAAAGACAAAGAGAAACTCTTCAGGTTGAAGGAGAAACAGAGCCTCGAGGACAAAGGGCAGCACACAGGATACGAACCCTGGGTCCTTGTGCCGGGAAGGACAGCCCTGGGGCGTTTGGTGAATCTCTGGGGTCGGAGGTTAGATGGTAGAACGCCTCCACGTGAATTTCCTCTCGGTGATGGTGACAGCCTCTAAGACTGTCCCCAGGGGTCGTCCCCTCCCCTTGAGTGAGAACACGGCAGAAGGGATGGGATGTCACTTCTGAGGTTGGGTCTTAAAAAGACTGTGGCCTCCCTCCCTTTCCCCTTCCCCGCACCCGCCGCGTGTCTATCCTAACCCACTCTGCTGCGAGCAAGCTGCCATATTGTGTGCAGCCCCATGGACAGGCTCTCCTGTCCCAGGGATAACCTGAGGCCCCCAGTCCGATGGCCTGTGAGGACCTCAACCCTCCAACGACCCCCGGAGTGAGCTTACAGGTGGGTCCCTGAGACCCGGTCCAGGCTGAGGACGGATGTAACCTGGCCGACAGCTCGACTACAGCTTCTGAGTCGAAAGCATCCAGAATGCTCGAGCCGGGAGCACGCAGCTAGCTGCACCCGTGGGACGGTGTACGTGCGTTGTCGCAAGCCGCTGACCTCGGGGAGCTCTGTTCGGAGGCAGCAGGTAGCGCAGCTTTCCTGAGGTCATGAGGAGAACGTCATGTTTGCAGAGACGCTGGCGTGTGGCGACAGAGGATGGGGCGTTGTTCTCAGCGGTTCAGGAATGAAGAGCGCTTCCTACCGACAACGTCTCTCTACACCGAAGGTTGTTTTCAGCGCATGACATTTATTCTAAGAAGAAGTAATCTGCCCCGTGGACACAAGCGTGGCTCCGGAGGCGCCGTACTCAGGACACGAGGAAGTAAGTATAATGTGGGACCTCAGCCACGGGATCTCTCTTTAAAACGGGATGGAGCCGCCTCTGCCGTAGAAACTTCCGTGACTTTCTGTTGCCCTCAGGATAAAATCCACGCTCCTGGGTCTGGCATTTGAGGCCGCCTCCCCATGCCCACTTCACCTGCCTGCCTTTCACACCCTCCGCCAGATAGGGCACTTTCCAGCAGCTCCTGGAGCCCTGCGATTTCTGCACGCACACACACACGCATGCACACGCATGCACACACATATGCATGCACACACATCCGTGCTTTCTCTGCCTGGAATGCCCCACTCCCCTTCTTCCCTGGATGGTCCCCATAATGCCCTAAGACTTGTTTCAGAGCCTCCCCTCCCTCTCCATGCCCCCCCAGCCCCTTCTCCCTCCCCAGTCCCAGCACAGCATGCTACTGACAGTGCGGTGGGGGGGGGGGGCGGGGGGCGGAGGCTCAGCTGGATTCCCTGTGGGTACTCGGCGCCCACGCCCGCAGGGCACAGTGGCTGCTCCCTTCCAAGGTCCCCTGTGCCTGACGGAGATGCGACCAGGGAGGGAACCCCCGGCCACCCCCCACAGGGACTGTCACTCAGAGTAGTACATTCAGGAGCCAGTCCTAGAGGGCGGTGGGCCCAGATTCTGGTCCCTAGAAGTGACTCCCTGTGACAGGCCCTCGGTGTCCCCGCCCCCAGCCTCGAGAAGGCCCCCCCCAGGGAATTTCAAGCCCTGCAAAGGAGCAATTTGTACTTCAGGCCTGTTAATGAATCCCTAAACGGAGGAATTAATTACTGTCTGTCAAAATTAGACTTCTCCTTTCCTTCGAGATGCATCTTCTTTTTATTCTTAATTAATTTTTAAAATTACGACGTCAGTGCGAAGTCTAATTTATTTTACTTTTAGCATTATTTCTCTGATAAGCAATTTCATGTTACGCCAGGCGCCTGCCTCGGCGCCCATTTGTCACCTGGGCGCTCACTTCCGGGGGCCGGGGCAGACCCGACGGGACCGGGAGCACCGGCCCGGGTCTCCCTGCTCGGAAGCGGATGCCCCCCCACTAACCCACTTCTGGGGGCCCTTCCAGCCTCGCTGTCCGCTGCGCCTGCACGACTGCCCCAGGACCCCACAAAAACCCGTCTGAAGCAGAGCCGGTCTTCTCCATTTTACAGGGAAGGAAACTGAGTCTCACGCAGAGAAACCACCAGAACATGTTGGAAGAAAGGGTCTCGGTCCAGGCTCAGACTCCAAACCTGACAACTCTTCCCCTTCACCCTGGTCCTCTGGGGGGGCCTCTTTTGACTGAAAGAGCTTTGATTTCGACCCAGGTGCTGACCGGAGGGGTCCGCAGGTCTTTCGTCTGCCCCGGATCTGTGGCCGGGCAAATGCCCCCCTTGCGTGGGGGCGCCCTGCCCGGCCCGGCGGCCCACCCCGCTCCCCGGCCCGGAGTCTCACGCGAGGCCCCTGCTTCCTTCTGCCCCAGGGGCGGCGCACAGGACGGCCCTTCCCTGGGCCTCCGCCCTCGGCAGCTGCAGGAGGGAGCGCCTCCCCTGCTTATGAAGCCGGGAAAATGTGAGCCTGGACGCCGCTGAGCGGTGCGTCCCCCACCGAGGAGGGAGGACAGCGGCCCAGAGAGAGAAGGGGAGACGGAGGTGTGGCAAGCCCCCCCCCCCCCCCCCCGTCCCAGCACCTTCCGTGCCTGCTCCAGCCTCGCTCCTCCCAGCTGGGTCCGCGGGACCGCGAGCCCTTCCGTGGTCTCAGCTGCTCTGAAGGGGATCTGGGCCACTTCCCGCCCTGCGGGTTCTGACCGGCACAGGTGCACTTGCAGAGCGCAAAGGGCAGAGTCGCTCAGCCCATCATGCCTCAGGCACAGTCAGGTGACACCGAGGGTTAGGGGGCGACAGGTGGACCTTCTGCACCCCAGAAATGGTCTGTCCCTGTTCGCTTGTCCCCTCTTGCCTCCTTGGGAAGAGCCCACGTTGGGGAGGCTGACACGCAGGCCGCCTGCCCATCTCCCAGCCCGCGTCTGTCCCGACTGTCTCCGCATCCCTGCCACGCAGCTCGGGGGCACAGGATCTCACGGCCCTCGCTCCTTGCCTGCACGCTTTTCCCAGGCCCTCCTACCCGCCTACTCATATACGACCCCACCTCCTCCAGAAGGCCCTCGGGCCACCCCGGAAAGGGTGACGCGCCCCACCTGTCATGCCCGTCCCGTGGTTGCCCACGGCCCTGGAGCAGAGCTGCTGGGCTGGGACGTGTGTGAGCGATTTCAGGTCCCTGGACCAGCCTCCCTGCTGCCTCGCCCGGCCCGGCTCCGGGGAGCGTCATTTATCCAGCAAATGGTGATGGAGGGCCTACTAGGTGCCAGGAGACGAGGTCCCCGCTCTCACTGAGGGTGCCGTCTATGGAGGGAAGAGGGACAGTGCACAGGGGGCATGGCACGGGTAAAAATGACGTGTGGGAGCAGGAGCAGGGGGGCAGGTCGTGTTTGCAAGTCGGGGTCCGCATGGCCTCACTGAGAAGGCGACAGCAGAGAAAGCCTCCAAGGGGATGAGGGAGTGAGCCACGTGACGGACGTCTGTGGGGGGGCATTCCACGCAGAGGGAGCACCCAGGCTCTGAGGCAGGAGCACTCGGACCATGTGTGGGCTCGTGGGTGGGGCGGAGCAAGGGAGTGGGGGAGGCTGGGCTGGAGGGAGAGATGGGAGAGAGGACAGGGTGAGGGCAGAGGTGACCCCACGGGAGGCTGGGAGGGGCAGGCGTAGTTGGTCAGGAAGCTGGAGAAGTGCTGGGCGGACAAGTGAATCGTGATTTGGGAAGGTTCCATTAATCTAGGCAGTGAGAACCACAGACACAGTTCACGTTGGGGAAGGCAAATGACATCCGGCTGCGTGGGGATCAGGGCGCAGCTGGGTGGAATTGGTCAGGAGAGTTCCCAGGGGCAGCACCTGGAGCTGGGACTTGGGACGCGAGTCCCAGAGGCTGTGTTGGCTTCCGCCATAACAAAATGCCACCACCTGGGGGGACTTAAACCAATAGGAATTTATTCTCTCATCATTCTGGAGGCCAGACATCCAAAATCCGGGGGTGGGCAGGGTCGCGACCCGTCCCAGGCTCTGGACAGAACCCTTCCTGGACTCTTCCTCCCCCCTTTCTGCTGGCGGCCTCCTTGGCTCGCAGCGACGTCACTCCAACCCCTGCGTCCGCGGTCACATGCCTTTCCCCTGTGGGTCCCCACATCTTCACCTGGTGCTTCCCCTGACCCATGTCTCTCTCCTCCCCTTACAAGGACACCCCTTACGTGGGACTGAGGGCCCACCCCCTCCAGGATGACCTCATCTTCCCCAGTGATGTGGGCAACAATCCTATTTCCAATAAGGTCCCACCCTGGGGTGCTAAGGGTTAGGACTCGAACGCATCTTTAAGGAGGGATACGTATAGTTTCAACCCAAACCAGACTTCTAACCTCCCAGGGGCCCAACGTGTGCCCTTGGCTGTGCCTCAAGCCCTCAGTCTGTCCTCCTGTAGGACGGAGGGGCTGGCAGGCCAGTGCCCCCGGCGGCGGCTGGTGCCTCTCCAGGTCCTTCTGAGAAGAAACTACTCTCCCTCCTCGCTGGGCCGCCTCTGATCTCCAGCACAGCGGCGTGGGGACAGGAGCTTAGATGCTTCCAAACTGTATCTTCACCATGAAACAAATATTTTGAGAAGCCTTTTGATGTCTCTTTAATGGAGTGCGGAAAACACCTATCAACCCCCCATATTTTTAATTCCATCCTTTTTGCTGTTTTTTTCCCCCTCTTTTAAAGCTTATGTTTGCTTTCATGTTACACGTTATTTATTTAGTTGCTTGTCAATTAGTGTCTATTCTCCAAGCGACAAGCACATTAGCAGCTGCGGAGACTGGAATTAAAATTTGCAGCCCAGTGGGTGCTCCGGAAGCCAAGCCTACCCGACTGAGAAAACAGCACCTCTTTGTCATTTCAAAAGATGACCTTCCTCTCCCTTCTTCCTGCTCCTGGCTCCTGATTTAATTCCAACCGACTCCTCCACGGTCCCTGCACTGACGTGAAGGCTTTGAGATGGAACTTTTTCAAATGCACAAAGGAAGATGCGGCTCCTGTTAACGGTGGCCTTTGATGACCGTTGGTGTAAGCCGGGACTCGGCTGGATTTGAATAATGTGCTCTAAATTGTCAGTGCAGGGGTTCTAACTCAGCTCACCTAATCCGACACACCCCTGTTCAGCGGTTCAGCAAACACTTAACGAGGTGACGCAAGGCGGTAGGGACACGGTCCCAGCTCCGGTGCCGGCTCCTTGATTTACTGGGCACCTCCCCCGAGCAAGTGAACGAATCACACTGAGATTTATTCCCTTGTCTGCAAAATGGGAGAATTAAAACCAGCTGCGGGGGATGTTGCGCGGGACGGAGACTGGTGTGTGGAGCTTTGCAAACCAGGCTTCGGCCCCCAACTGTTCCAGCAAACCCGAGGCATTTATTTGTGCACGTTCGTCACGTGGCCAGAAGGGCTCTGGGGACAGGAGACGGAGGATGAGAGTCCCTAGGGCAGAGACAGGAGCCTGTCCCCTGCTCAGCCCAGGACAGGATCTGACCACGGTGCACAAGGCTGCAGGCAGAAGTTGGAGAGACCATGAGACCCCAGCCTAAGCAGGGGGGAGCTTCGGAGCCCAACCACAAGGTAAACAACCAAGGAACCGGAAGGGCAGCATTTTTGCTTTCTCTGTTCCCAACATGCTATTGCACAGATCCAAGCAATGAAGGAATCAGGATGGCTGAGCAACACCTGCAGCCACCGCATGTCTTTGAAAGGCGCCTTTGTCTGCCTTCAGGTCTCCTGGAAGTGGGAGAGATTCTCCTAGAGGCTCTAATGGGAAGACAGGCGCCCCCAGGGGACAATGTGACTGAGTGTGATCACATTATAACAGTGCCTTGCCTGGGACCTCGGTTCTGTCACTGCTGGAAACCAAGTGGCCTGAGGGGGGACCATCCCAGGGGTTCCCCCTTTGGTGAAAGGCACGGCAAGAAGCCCGTTTGAGCCCTGCCCCCCACCCCCCTGTGATCTCAGGCAGTTATCTTCACCTCTCTGAAAAGTTCCTTCAAGTATAAAAGAAAAGGAGATGAAGCTTAATTTACAGGTAGGACTGTTTGCTAAGAGATTACCAGTGGAAAATACACTTTAAAAACCTTAAATGGGGCTTCCCTCTTTCCTCCAGCGTTCTTCCTGGGTGACCACACCCTAGCCGCAGGGAAACCAGATGCTGGGCTGGAGGCGGGAGAGGGAGGCTGCTGCTCCTCCCCTGGATATGCCCAGGCCTCCTGGCTCGGGGGCCAGAGCGATGCTCCCAGAACCCATCAGGCCACCCCTCCTCTGCTCCAGACCCCCCAACATCCGCCCCTCTCCCTCAAAGTCACATGGCCCTCCGAGGGCCCTGGTCACCTCTGAGCCCTTGTCCCCCCACTCCCTGGCCTCCTCCCTGCTCCCAGGCTCCTGGATCCCTCTTGCCCCCTGTGTTGCTCCCGCGGCTGTCCCTTCCCTCGGGCTGGGACCCCTCAGCTCACCTCACCTCCTCCCGCTCTGCTCTCCGGTCCTTCACCCCTAACAGTGGAGATCGTTCCCTCCTTCGTTCTGCTCCCGCACTGCTAGAACCGAAGGCAGGGTCCACAGATGCGTCCCCAGAGCCCAGAGCAGTGCCCGCCACCTGGTGGGAGCCCTAAACACCCATGCAAGGGTGACAGCGGCCCAGGTGGCGAGGCCTGGATCAGCGCAGGCCAGCGAGGTCCAGGGAGGAAGCCCTTCTAACCCACCGTGTCACAGGGTGCCTGGGGCGCCTGGTCAAACTAGGGACACCACAGAGCCCCACGCCCCACTCGCAGGCTAGGCACCCCCATCGGGTTGGGAGGTTGACCCCCATGCAGCTAGGGCGGGGAGGGCTCTGAGTCCCAGCTCTGGCCCCAACTTGGGGTACGACCTCAGGCAAGCGCTTTCCACCTGGACGAAGAAAGCGTCGGGCCCCTGGTCTGCAAAGGGGGCCCTCGGAGCCCCAGTACTCTGTGGCGGGGCCTCAGAGGGGAGGGAGGCGCGGCGGGCTGGCCGGCGGTCGGACCCCTTCTGTCTGCCGGGTCGGCTGGGCTTCCAGGGAACTCTTCGCGACGGTCGGTTGGGTCGCAGCTCCCGGCGACGGCTGGGACTCGGGAGACGCCGGCCTCGCACTCCCAGCTGTCGGGTGGGGGGTGGACCGAGTGACCCCGAGGTGCCCTCCCGACTCAGAAGCTCAGGCGCTGGGGGTGCGCGGCCGCAGGGAGGTGGGGAGGAAGCGTGGGGACCGGGTGAGGAGCGGGCGATGGCGTCTGCAGATGGACAATTAGCATCACACAATATAACACTCTGATGGCAGAATCTTTTGTATTAGAATAGACATTATGGAGCGCGGTTCCATCAAATGAATATAATAGACTTGTTTCATATTACAATGCACACTGTAATTACACATTTCAATAATTCCTTCAACGCCTAACATAGAAGCATTCTGAAGTAATGGAGTCCTATAACCATATATAATAACCCGCCTAAGGGGAGGACGCTGCGGGTGGTGACGGGTGACAGAGAGCCGGCAGACAGAACCCTAGTCTCCTCTCACCCGGGGCCACTTGGCTTCCGACTCTGATCTCTGGACGTTCTTCCGAGGGGGCGCCTGCCCATCTAGACAGGAATCCCCTCTACAACAACTCCAACGGCACTCCTGCAATCATACCTCTGGGGACGGGGAGCTCACTACCCTCCAGGCTACCCATCTGATGGGCCCTGTCGTTAGGAATTTACTCTACACTGCTATCAGCACATGGCTTCTGATCTCTAAATTCATACAATCATGTTTATATTGACGATCTAAGGCATTATATTAGATTTCTATTGTAGGCATAACAAATCACCACACACTTGGGGGCTTTGAACAACACGAATTCATTGTGCGGTTCTGTAGGTCAGCAGTCTGACGTGGGCCTTGCCGAGCTAAAATCAGGGCGTTGGCAGGACTGTGTTCCTTTGTGGAGTTTCGAGGGAAGAATCTGTTCCCTTGCCTTTTCCGGCTTCCCAGCCCATTGGCATCCTTGACTCAGGGTCCCGTCCTCCACGCTCAAAGCCAGCCGCTCGCTGACCCTTCTTCTGTTTTTACAGCTCTCTCTGACCACTGCTGGGAAAGATTCTCCTCTTTTAAGCACTCGTGTAATTACAGTGTCCTACCTGGATAATCCAGGATGATCTCCCCATCTCAAGGTCTTTAACAGTAAGCACATCTGTAAATTTCCTTTTGTCACGTAATGTAAATATTCACGAGCTCCGGGGATCTGAGAATGGACCTCTCGGGGGCACGATGCTCTGTCTGCCCCAGGCCTTATTTTCTTACTACAATACCAAACAGGCTGTGACTTCCTCTTCACCTATATAAAGGACACGATTGTTTATAGCGTTAGACGTGACAATGTGTTGTGTAGTGCTTGGCATATTGATGAATGAAACAAATTCAGTGAGCCGGGTGGAAGGATCAGCGATGATAGAATCCCCTTTGTCAATATCCCTCGTAAAGCAGTTTGTCAATATCCCTCGTAAAGCAAAGTACAGGAAAGGCTCACAAGGCTCACCGCCCATTATGACAGGTCACAGACAGAACAAGACTATTCACCTCTCTTGTTTGGACTCTACCTCTATTAATGCAGCCAAGGTAACATTAGCATTTGAGGCCCTTTCTTTGGACAGTCTGTTAAGCTGCTTGCAGTCCATTAAAACCCTAAATTGGTCTCCAGTTACAAGGGGACAAATAGGATTGTGCCCATTTTCTAGGGGGATAAACTGAGGCTTACAGGTTGGGGGCAGAGGCGATGCCTGAGGTGAGTCTTTAAGGATGCGTGGAGTCAGGCTGAGGGAGTGGGAGACGGGCACTTCAGGAGACACGCACAAACCCTGAGACACGCGCAAAGCCCGGCTTGGCAGGGGAGCAGGAGGTGCCTCGGGGCCCTGAGGAGTGTGTGAGGACAGGCCCCTCTGGGAGGGGGCGGACGTCCCACCAGTGAGGAGCCCAGAGAGACAGGAGCTGAAGACCGGGGTCAGACAGGGGAGGGCCTGTGTGCCACGGAGGAACGGGAGCTCGGTCTTAGGAGGTGTGCAAGCCCGGAAGTGAAATGGCCCTCGGGCTCCTGGTTGATAAGCTCACCCTGCCTTGTCCACAGAGACCAGAGGGATGCAGGAGGCAGGGAGACCCTCGGGGACGCTGCAGCCCTCACCCGGGGCCGTGAGGAGGACGAGGAGGGACGGAGAGGAGAGGACAGAGCAGAGAGGTGAAGGGAGGAGCAGGGCAGACTCGGCTGGGAAGAGGCAGCGAGAGGCCAAGGACAGCCCTGGGAGACTGGAAGGGTTGGGGGACAGGAAACTCCCAAGGGAGGAGGAAAAGGGATGGATTATTACCCTCATCTCAAAGATGAGAAGCTGAGGCTGGGAGAGTTCAGATCCCCTCCCAGAGGTCAGGCAGCCAGGAGGCCACACAGCTGAAACACAGGCCATTTCGGCACAGCTGCCTGGACCACCATCCTGGTCCTGTCTCCAATTCAAGAGCTGCCCACAGCCGGGTCCCCAGATCACCCCAGGGCGGGACCCCGAGTCGGTAGACCCAACAGGAGTCCCAGCAGGACCCCAGGAGGCTGCCTCAGGCGCTGTCTCCCCGCTGCCCCGGCATCAGCCTTCCCACAGCAGCAGCGAGAAGAGAGCAGGGTCGTGTGTCCCCAGCCGTCCCTCTCCACCCTCCCGGACACAGATCCCCCGTGTCTCCTCGCTGCCCAACACCCTCTTCCAACGAAGCCTGCCCGCCGCCCACGGGCACCTCCAGCCTGTCCTCTCCCTGTCGCTGACCGGACCCCAAGCTCTGGCCAGGCCAGCAGACCACGCATGAAACTTTGCCGGGCTATTTGCTCTGCCTAGAACCCCCTCTTCCCCGCTGTCCCACCTCACAAACCCCCGGCACCGCAGGGCCCCCTCCCGGCCACATCCGAGGCCTGTGGGGAGCCTCTTTCCCGTGTTCTTGTCACTTGTCACCACCTCCCGGAGTTGATAACGTGCTAGAAGGCGAACGTCTCCTACCCCACCAGCCCGTCAGGACTCACGTTCCAGGGGGGCCGGCAGCCAGTGGTCTCCACCTCCACCGGGCCTTGTCAGCTGGTCACGCCGTGTCCGTGACCCCCGAGCCCACGGTCATGCTGGGGAACCAGGGCGGGCTGCGCTCCGTGCCCCGGTCGCCCGCCATGCCCGGCCCCGCGGTGCTGCCGACGAGCTGGAGCCGCAGGTCGCTGTGTTTGGCTGAAGAAAGCGGCGCCAGTACAAACAGAGGGTCTTTCGAAGCCTGAGAACCTGTAATTAAGCCCTCACACGAACGCCTATTGCCTGTCAACAAGGACGTGACTCCGTGGGAAGGCGCCCCTCGGCCGCTGTACGTTTACTAAGGTGGGGCTCGGGGAGGAGAGGGGCCTACCGTGCCCAGCGGGGCCCTCCGGGCGGAGGCAGGACAGTGGCCTCCCCAGGCTTGGGGTCACATGGACAGAGCTGGAAGGGCAGGAGGACAGAAGTCCAAGAGGGGTGAGCGGGGGTGGCCCTTGCTCCTCACCTCCTGGTGGGGACGGAGAGACGAAGCCCGAGCCGGGGATAGAGCTGGACTTGGATCTCTTGGCAGAACCTTCCGGACACTGCCAGTGTGGATCCCACAGGGGCCGCCCAAGCCGTCTGGGCACTTGCCGTGCTGAACCCACTCGCAGCACGCTGGGGGTGAGGCGGCTGAGCTCCTAGCCCCGCCGACTATGGGCCACGTGACCTCCGGCGGGCAGCTCGGGGACCCAGGCTCTCTTCGGGAAAAAGTGGCATCTCCCCCACAGGGCTGTCCCATGACTGCCCGGGATAATGTTATAAAGACAGCCTGGCCCCCGGGCCCCACCGGACAAGGCTTTCCTATTGGCATTCTTACTCATCTGTTCTCCCCACCAGACTGATTTCTTCTGAGAGGACATCGAAGAAACCCTGGGAACGTTTGCTGAGTGAACATACTGGCTGCCCTGTGGCTGGCACTAGGAACAGAGTGGGGAGCAAATCACACCTGTCTGCGCCCTCACCGACCTTCTAGCTACTGACGGGGAGAGGCAAAGCCCAAAAACGACACTCGTACAATCCAGTCACAGCAGTGGCCATGTTCCTGTGAAAGGGAACCACGCTGAGAGAGTGTATAACAGAGGTTCCTGATGGGGAAGAATTCCCTGACGGGGCTCTGAAGTGTGAGTAGGAGCCAACTAGCCAGAGAGACAAGAGAAGCCAGGGATGTAGGTGGAAGCATGTGCAAAGGCCCTGTGGCTGGAAAGAGGAAAGCCCCATGAGGCTGCAGGGTGGGGAGCTGAGAGGTTGGGCAGCTGGAGGGGAATGAGGAATGGACAGGACTCGGTACACCGAGGGCCTACAGGGCATGCTAAGTGCAGTGGGAAGCATTCAACATTTTAAACGGAGATAATATGATCAGCTTTGTATTTTAAAGAACCCCCTAGCTGGGATATGGGGACATTGAAGGAGGGGAGGGCTGGATGTGGGGAGTCCAACTGGGAAGCAAGTTATCCAGGTGAGGGATGATGGTCACCTGAACCAAGATGGTGATGGGGATAAATGGAGAGAAAGTAGAGAGAATGGTCATGATTGTGGACGGAATACGGAGGGTGAGGAAGAAGGTGATGTCAAGAGTGACTCCAGCGTGTGTGGCTACCCCAAGTCAGAATCTTCACCAAGGTAAAAGAACAAGCAAACCCCAGGGATGTGGCCAACGTCTGGGACTTACGGTCAGCCACTCTCTCTCTTTATCTTTTTGCATCACCATCTTGCAGATGAGGAAGTGGAGGCCAGGTTCGACTCGGACGCCCTGAAGGCCAGGACAAGATCCTGGGTCTCTGAACAGGCCCATACCCAGCCCACCGGCGCCAACAGGGTGAGTCGGGAGGGCTTCCTCTGTGGCAAGAGGTAAACACGTCTGGCCCTAAGGCAGAGCCCTGGGCTTCTCAGAAGATGGGATGAGTAATTTTGATAATTGAATTTTTGAGTTAGACTTAAAATATGGCCAAGATTGAAGAGGCAATTCGGCAGGGTCGGCAGCCCCCAGGCAGGTCTGCCTCCACAATGCTGAGAGCTTATTAACAAGATCACTCTTCCTCCCATTCCCAGCCCCTTTACAAGTGGTTCTCGGGGCTGCTGTGTCGAGGAATTCAATTGTGGGTCTCCGGGGCCCCTCTCGAGTCACCCAGAGACGTGTTGTTGGAGACGATAGTGGGAATACTTTGGTTTGTAAGGTAAGGAAGGGCTGCCGTTTTTTGAATAGATAACATTCTGCGGAGACAGGATAATCCAGAGGACAGGATAGAGAACAGGTTTTGAGACTCAGGTTCAAATCCTGGCTCCCACACTTACTGAGGGGACTCTCCCCCATTCTCTCATTTGTGAAATGTGCAGGGTGGTGCAGATTCATGAGACCAGGAAGGGCACAGCCACTGCTGCGGCTGGGAGCGCGGGGATTACCCTCGGGGCTCCCGGCAGGGGGGTGGGCAGGTGGGCCAGAGTGGGGCGAGCAAGGGGCTCCCAGGTGAGCTGCAGGCTCTGTGCCCCTCACCCCTTCTGCTCCCTCTCCCTGTATTTAGCCCCTGCAGCTGCGGCTCTCAGGGGCAGCTCCTCGGCTCACGTGGTGATTAATTTCACCACTGGGGAAACTGACACGGCCTCCTGAATTCAGCTGCTGGTAAAATGAACTCACCAGGGACAATGGCGCTTTCTCCAAGGTCCAAATCGTCCTTATTGCAGTTTGTTCTTGGCCTGAATCCAGCCCAAACAAACCAGGCTGCTCCTGTAGGCCCCAGAAGAGGGAGAACCTTCACTAGCCCAAGGTTGGGAATGTTTTACACGTGTCTAAACCGGGCGGCAAAAATCTACTTTGCTTTGGGTTACCGTGTTTGGGGACAGCTGTGGGTGACTAAGCGAATGGGCAGCCGGATTCCCAGAGCTCCCTCCTCTGCAGGCCCTGCTCTTGGGCACGCCTGGGTCCAAGCAGGTGGACCCGGGATGTAGCAGAATCCAAGGTGGGTCACCTCAACCCTCCAGCTCGTGCCCTTGCCAATGCCCAAGTTCAGTGCCCACGGGCTGGGCAGTAACTGTGTGCCGGGCACTGTATGTACCGCTTCCCCTGCTGGTTCAGCTGAACCCAGCTCTGACCTGCAAGCCTAGTCTGGGCTCTAACCACTCGCTGACGACTGACTCCCCATCACACACGCACACACACACACACACACACACACACACACACACACACACACGTATCTGTGCACATCAGCCACGTGAACACAAAGCAGTGCTTCAAAAATCTGCTCGAGAAGAGCCACCGAGAAACACTGAAGACTCACTGATTTTTGGAAAAGGTCTTATTGTTCAGTGAGTTCCAAATTTTGAGGTTCACGACTGTAACTGGGACTGGGCAGAGGGGGGACGCTGTTTCGCTGGCACGGAGACTGGGAGCGGAAGCACGCCACCTGGGACGAGGCGCCAAGCCTCCTGCTGCCTCCACGGGATCGAGCTGAGCCACCTCGTGTGCAGACGGGAGCTTCCGTGGAGGAATCCATTTGTGCAACTTCTCAAAAAGGGGGCTGCTGTGTTATTTGATGCCAAAATCTGAGTTTTCACACACTGGCATGTATTAAAATAAGGCACATCTCTGCAAATATTTCTCATGAAGAAAGCTCAGATGACAGGAACCCAAGCCGAGCGGGTCCCCACTGACCCCTTGCCCCGCACCTGCACTTCATGGGAAACCAAGGCCAAGAGGCAGGGAGCCCCGCATGAGCCTCTGCCCCCAGCCCGGGCTCCTGCCCCTCCACTCCCAACGCCCCTGGCTCACAGTCACCTCAGTCATCGTTGTGTCGGCGGGGCTGCGGGGGCAGCGGCAGGAATACAGCGTGGGGTTCGGCAGGACGAGAGGGATCAGGACCTTGGACAAGTCACACTGGCCACAGCAGGGCCTGGTACACCTTGTTAGGGGCTTGGGCCTGGAGCCGAGGGTAAAACTCTTGCAGGTGGGACAGCATCCTGGGGCAGATGGTGCTTTCTCGCCGTCCCTCGGCTGCTACGGGGCAGAAAAGCGATTCAGACGTGGGAGGCAAGATTGGAGAAACCCGGCAGGAGGGGAACTAAAAAGACAAGGAGCCTAGGGGTAGGGAAAGAGGCAAAGACCTCCAAGAGGTCGGAGCGGAGGAGGGGACAAGGAGCAAGCAAGCGGACAGACAGGAGGCGACGGTTCAAGGGCAAAGTGTCAGAATGAGTGGGTGCAGAGGAAGGGCAAGCTGAAGTGTCCCCCACATGGACACGGAAGTCCCCAGAATGCTGGCCGGCATGGGCCCAGAGGGAGGTGGAGTGGGCATTCACCAGGCTCCCCGATGGCGGGCTGCTCCGCGGAGGCCCGCTCGCTCACTGGCACCGGGGCGGGCGTGGGGCCGGGAGGCAGAAGGAGCGGAGCCGAGCGGAGCGCGTCCCGCCAGCAGGGCTGGGGGCGCCCGGTCTGCCAGTGCCTCTCTGGGGCGCTGCAGGCTTCTGCAAACGGGGCTGAGCCCCACCCGCTTTACCTCTCAGGGCCACCGTGAGGCTCAGGACCGAGACAGAGGATGATTAAACACGACGGTCAATGACAAGGTTGGAGCAAACCACGAGGCAGTGTCGTGGGACAGTGGAATGGAAGGATCACCGTCATCTCGGGGACACGGCAATGACAAGTCCCCGCTCCGGGCCTCACTTGGGTCTCTCCTCCTGGGGAACGGCACCCCTGAGGGGATTGCTCTGGGACGCGACCACGCACTGCCTGGCGCAGGCACCGGGGCCCGGCCACGCCGCAGGGCGTCGTTCCTCTCCGAGCACCTGAGGGACCTTAGCGGAGAGCCTGGGGGGCATCTGAGGGCCGTGCCGCTCCCGAGAGCCCGGCCTGTCGGGCCTCCAGGCTCTGCACGGAGTCACTGAATCACCAAGTCGAAATGACTCAGTGAGGTCCCCCCACTGCAGACAGAGCTGGCCCAGCACGAAGCCAGTGTGAGGTGGGCCCCAGGCCGCCACAGTGGGGCCACAGCCCCGAGGCACACGGCCCGGCGCCCCAGAGCTCGGGGCCTGTTCAAATCCTCGCTGCCGGGCACCCGAACGCCGTCCGGCGGCGACCCTTAAACCAACTTTAGGAGAGAAAACATAAAGGGGAAAGCAGATTTCCTTCAGCCAGACAGTCCTTTTCTTCCCTCAATAAATCGAACCCACACTGGTAACAAAGCCACAGCGGGAGCTCATGGGAACCGCAAGTTTTATTGGCGGGAAGTTTTCCTCAGGAGCCTGGTCGGCTGGGACTGGACGTTCCTGGATGGGCACCCCCGGGCCTAAGCTAGGAAAAGGGAGGGAGAAAAGGAGAATTTTAGGTCCCATGGAGGGCTTCTGAAGTAAGATCCCCCGCAGAGTTAAAGGTGGAATTGTTACTCTGAAACTATTTTCAAAGACGCACTGTTTAATCAGTAAATATTTACAGAACCCATATTGTACTCATTCATTCAAGAGATGTTTACCAAACGCCTACTATGTGCCAGGCGCTGTTTGCTGGATTTCTTACTCGTAACAACAGCAAACAAATGTAATAATTAGAATAAGCCCTGAAACCACGCCATAATAAAATGAAACCTTTTATGCGCTGCTGGCGGAAAAACGCAATTGTTTGTGGAGGACGGTGCACCCTGGTTTCACCTTCGGTTTTCAAAAGATGCCCTTTCCTGCCCTGCGCCCATCCCCCGTGCCCCAGACGGGCTTTCAAGAAGAGAACTCAAAGGGGCATTACCTCCAGGTTTCCTCTGGCCTTCCGAAGGATTTTGTGGGTCACGAGCACTGAGAAGAAAGAACAGGCTGTTAGACAGGCGCTCAGGGAGGCGGTGTACAAGCCGGCCGCAGGGAGGACGCGCCCCCTGAAGCCCGAGTGGTCAGGCAGCCGTGTGGACGAGCCCGAAGCATCCAGAGCCGAGAGAGGCGTGGGGGGCTCCATGCGCCCGTCATGTACCCCAACACCAAAGAATCCCTGGGGGACCAGAGTCAGCTCTTCGAGGTCAGGCTAAGCCACAAGCTCACAGCGCTACCGGCCCATGTTCCAGGCTCGGCGAGGCCCGCGGATGCGCAGCTCCCCGCCCCCCGCCCCGCGGGCTCACGTCTATGGGTCTGAGGGGCGATGGTGGGCAGAGGCCAGTGCCTGACCGGCACCCACACGCTTTGGTCTCCCAGGCCCTCCGGGTGCGGCTCTGGGAGGGGTCTGCCCAACTCCAAGCAAGCCCCTGGGCCAAGGCCCAAGGCAAGGGTCACAGGCAGTTCTGCAAAGCCGATTTTTACCCTTAAAGCAGGCATCTGAATCAGTTGGGGGAAAGCATGAACTCTGGGCGTTTTTTTCTCCTTCGATGTCCTTTAGCTGGAAGAAGAACGCGACACGGTTCCCCGGTCCCACTGGTCAGACGCTCTAAGCTGCGTGCAAGGCAGATGGCCAGTGTATCAGGCGCCCCGGGAGGAAGCAGGGTGCCTGTCTTTCAGGGCAGCAACTGTAAAGTGAGGCCATTTCCTCCCCGAATCCTTTTCTTGTCCAACACAAACAACAGCAGCGGTGGGAATGCCGCCACTGAAGAGATTTCTGGCCCGATCAGGCGTCCCTTCTAAACATGCCTCAGTGACGATCATGGAATCTGCTGACTCCCCGGGTTAGACGGAATCAAGGCTTCTGGTACTGGGCCCCTGGCCAATGGTGCCCAAGGATGAAACAGACTCCCCATCAATGCACACACGGCGCGATTCCCCAATGGCTCGTTCAGAACAGGAGCCATGTGGTGGCCTTGGGAAAATATTTATTTCTTGCCTCACAAAAAATTTCCATTGAAGTAACAAAGTGTGTTTGCAGTCTGTGACACCGGGGGGTGGTGGGGAGGGAGGAGAAAGACAGCCAGTGTGGGCTTTGTTTTTAACTGGCCAAACTCGACTTCAGAGGTGCCCACTGTGTCTCTGCGCCCACCCCACCCCCACGCTCCAGGAAAGGAGCTCTGCACCTGCGTCCGGCGTCACGCGTTAGGAGGGGCCCTGAATCCCTGCAAACTACGTGCGAATCTTTGCATGTATCTGGGTAGATGCGTCCTCCTGGAGAGAACTCCTACCTCTCCTGAGACTTGCCGAAGCGCCTGTGCCCCAGAAAAGATCAGGTACCCCAGGTGTGGAGGTTTAAAATCACACCGAAAGGGGGCCAGAAGTACAACAGCACAAGACTCCCCACGAGGAACGAGGGCTGACCCGCCCCGAGTGGCAAAGGGCCTCACGTCTGAACAGTAGTGCTCGCCTTCCAGAGCCCGGAAGTCCCTGCTGCCAGGAGAAGCCCGAGAGAGAGCAGTAACGAGCTCGTCCCAAATCCAGGCGTGCCCAGTGCGGAGGGGGGACTCGAACCCAGGACGGTCCAACTCCGCGCAGGGCTCCTCCCACCTCAGCAGGGGGCTGACGAGGAAGACACCAGCGCCGCCGTCTAGCTCGTGACAGGCAGCTTGCAGACCGTGACCTCGGGGAATACCCGCAAGCCTGTGCGGGCGGCATCCCTGTGTCACAGCTGGTTCCCAGTCACGTGACAAGGGAATGGCAGGGGTCCTTGGGTCTCACAGTGACAGCTTTCCTTCCTCTCCCCTGCAGACTCTGGGAGCAGACGAGGTGTTCAGCTCGACCCAGGCAGAGTCCAGCCCTGGGCCCTGGCTCTCCCGGGTCACCATGGCGGTGGGGGAGGGGCAGAGGAGGGGACACTGTGCCAACTCTCACTTCGTCCCTCAGAGCCAGCAGCAGCCCTGAGGCTGGCAGGGGTCAGGGAATCTCCGAGGGCCTGACTCCCTGGGATGAGCTGAACGGCCTGGCACTGGAGTCCTCACAGGCCAGGGTCGGCCCCCAGCCGGGCCACCTTGGGCAAGCCCTCGCCCGGCCCTGAGCGGAGCCCTGAAGACACGGAGACGGGTGACCCTGCCTCGGCGGGGGCAGTGGGATGAGAACTCTGTGGCTCTTCTGTGAACGGTTTGCCACCTGCACACACAGAATCCAGTCTGAACTCCTGGGCGAAAGGAGGCCGAGAACTAGCATTTGCTGAGCGTGGGCTATGTTCCTGAAGAGTACAATCACGTTTAGGTATCGTTACCGTCCCACTTTACAGGGGAGAGAACTGAGGCACTTCCTACTAAGTTGTGACTAGAACCCAGGCCTGTCTGGCCAACCCGAGTCCTCCGGGATTACGGTGTCTGGTTAGAGATGAGGAATCAGAAGCTCAGGGAGTTAAAGTCATTTATTCTGGTCACACAGGGGTGCTGTGCTCATTAATGACTCCAGGATCCACGGAAGCTTGCCCATCTGAACCTACTGCCACTTCCAAAATCTCCTCCCCGGCACGTGGGGTGAATTCACGTGCCTGTTCAATTCCCGTGACTGTTCGGGCCACAGAGAGGTGCCACTGCAGAGTCCGGACCGTCCCTGGACTTGGGGGCTGTGCAAAATCGCCACTTCCCGTCCCCGCTGCCCCGGGGCTCTGACCCGAGTGCCCCCCGGCCGCCTCACACAGGACCACGACCGGCACTGTCCCACAGAGGCCCCGCCAGTGCTGCTACTCTCCGCGTGGCGGGAAGCCCAGGCCGGAACCCCGTCACGGCCTCCACTCGCCCCGGGCTGGCTCCTCACCATCCGGCCAAACCATCCCTTCCCCTCCGTGGCCCTGCCCCAGCCAGGCCTCCCTGCTGCCATCAGGGGGACCGCCACGGCCCCACACACGTCTCTCTGCCTCCCGGCCCTCCCTGCTCAGCCACAAGGACCTTCTAAGATGAGACGGACCACATCGGCCCCTGCTGCTCATTCTGGAGTCTGTCCACAGGCCCCCTGGGACCCGGTCCCCACTTAGCTTTCTCTTTGTCTCTCACAGCGAATCCCTTGGCATACCCTAAGTACATTCCTGAATACTTAGTTCTTACCCTGGAGGCCATCTGCCATCACCCTGTCCCTACCCTCCTCTAACTCCTACTCATCCCTCAAGACCCCATCAGTCCAGAGCCTTGAACCACCTGAGGCCGCTGGGGACGCACTCGGTGCCTTGCCCCGCAGCTGACTTCTGCATCTGCCCCGCTAAGTAGAGCTCTGTGCTGGCGGAACCATCGCGTTCACCTGTGCCCAGAGCCTGGCACGGGCGCAGGGCACGGCGAGCTAGCACCTGCTCCACGACTGAGCGTCCTTCTTCCGCAGGTCCAACTCCGCCGGTCTCCCGGAGTCTGTTTTCAGAAGGTTCCGGGGAGGGATGGCTAAGGAGAACGCCTACCCGACAACCACCTATGTTCTGTGCTTCTCAGAAATGCCCCAGAAACGTAGGCACAGAGGAGGCTGGCGGCTCCAGAGGAAAGCGCCACGGTTGGCGGCCCTCCCAGAACAGGGACAGGGACAGGCGGCCAGCGAGGCTCGGCCAGGGCTGTGATGCCCACAGGCATGGGCAGAAACTTGGCGACTGCCAGTCCTCTAAACACTCAGGGTGCAGTAGTGCTGCACTGGGGACAGGAGCTGCTCCCCACCATCTCCGAAGCTCCTGGATCAGGACGAGCACTGACGTTACAAATGTCATTTAGCCTCTCTGAGCCTGAGTTTCTGTATCTGCCTTGAGAAATATTTCTCAAAACCCTCCCCTCCCCCTGGAGCCTCACGGCCCGGCCCAGGCCCTCCTTCTGGCCTGCCCGGACCAGTGCAGCAGCCACCAGCAAGCGCCAGTCCCAGCGACCCCTCCAGCCTCAACCTGCCGCCTGCAGTCTTATTCCAGCCACGTGAACCGGCATAGGCTTCTCACACACAAGCCCTTCCTTGCCCCTCTGCCTCTGTCCACGCCGCCCCCTTTCCAGCTGACCCACACGCGCTCCTTCCTGCAGACTCAGCTCAGCTGTTCCTGTGCCCAAGAAGCCAACCCTCTGGGACAGAATGACACCCCTCCCCACTCCCCTCTCGGTGTTCCCCGAGACCCCAGCCCACACACGTTCCTGTTAAAGCACACACCATGCACCTGTCTCCCCAACGAGAGGACGGTCGCTGGCAGCGCGGGGCCTCTCCACTGAGGTCTGTCAGGTGAATTTATTTGTCTGTGTGGGTCAGCAAGGACGAAGTATGAAAGGAAACCCATAAATAGGAGGCAGGATGACAGGTGATCTGGGTTCCCAAGTGGGTGTCCGGGACGGGGTTTTTAGCCTCAGAGGCGGGAAGTGGTCAGACACGGCGGCCCGCCCCCAACCGCTCACTTACGCTGATCAAAGATGACTTTTTCCTGGTGCTTGCTCAGCTGCAAAAGCTTCACAGAGTTTTGCAACTTCTTTTCTTGTTCAAACAGCTTTTTGTGTAGTTTGGTGATCTCTGCCTTCATTTCTCCAGTCTCGAGAGAAAAGGAATTGGAAAAATGAACAAAGAATACAAAATACCCTATCACATAGGAAAGAATTAAAACGCGTGCAGAGAGATGCTCGACCTTACTAACGGCAATATTTGAATGAAAACTTGAAGCCATTTTCTGCTGGTCAGACCGGCAGAACCAGGCAAAGGGCAGTGGGGCCAGGGTGTGGGGCAAGCATTCTCGGGAGCACTGGCAGGACCGCGAATTGGCACGGTCCGGGTGGAGCGCCCGCAAGGCTTACCGAACTGCAAGGTGCGCTTAACCCTCTGATCCAGCAAGTCTACACTTGGCCGTGGACCCCCAGCAATAACTACGTAGGCACATGAAGATGCCTACGTTCCTGGATGTTCATCTCCGCACTTTCATAGTAGGAGCCAATAAACAATCTGGTTTGCTTCAACAGGGGTCTGCGTAAGGAAATCACGGCACTCACATACAATAGCATAATTTTGCGGCTATTAACAATGATGGTGTAGGGGCGCCTGGGGGGTTCTGTCGGTGAAGCGGCTGCCTTCGGCTCAGGTCATGATCTTGGGGTCCTGGGATCGAGCCTCATATCACAATCCCTGCTCAGCGGGGCGTCTGCTTCTCCTCCCTCTGCCCCTCACCCCTCTCTCACTTACTCTCTCTCTAATAAATAAAATCTTTTAAAAAAATGATGTTGCAGCACTCTATTTATTGGCGTTGAAAGATCATAATTAGCGACAAAAAGAGCCCAGAACTGCTATTGTATACCAGGCATTCCTGTTTCATAAAATTGAATACATAGATCTATATCCACAGAGGTGTATGTGATGTCTAAACAATGTGATGAACAAAGAGATAACATCAAAATGTTCCTAGTGATTTATGTCTGAGCCATGTGATTTGGAAGTTTTCTTTTTCATTTTTAAACATTTATCAGAATCGTTTGAGGTTTTTTTTTTTTATAAAAACTATAATGTTCATTTAAACAAAAATTTTAATGATAAATTTTAAAAAGAGAATATAAAAGTATGATTAGGAGAGTATGATCCCAGGAGAGCTTTCATCCTGCGGAGGTGTGGGGAGAGTGGACGGGTGGCAAGCCAGAGTTTCCAGACCTCTACCATGAAATGTGCACACCCTACAGCCTCCCTTAACCAGTCTCCGCTGAGCTGGCTCACAGAGTTAAGGACACTCCTCTCTCATCAACCTCCCCCCGCCCCCCGACTGTAAGGTGCGCCAGCACAGGCTACGCTCTGCGGCAGGGAAAGACCCCAGCTCCCCAGAGGGGACACGCTGGGCTGCCAACTTACAAGGAACCTCCCTTTACTTTGTTCCCAAACTTGTTCATGGCAGTTGCGCTTGCAATCAGTTATGGGATTTAATTAAGCATTACGTAAACCCATGAAATGTGTCTATGGAAAGGGAGAATTGGTTGTATGAAAACTAACATATGCCTCAGGAAAGACTTGATAAAGGCAAGTCACTAACAACCACAGTTCTGGCAAATCAGGTGTGGGTGAATCAACTATGAAGGATGTGGGAGGAACGTAGTCTAGAAGAACTCTATGTTCGAGTTGCTTTACAAGTGTCTACGTTTTTTTCTTCATCTTAAAGAAACAGAGATTGGAAGTGACAGACATGCATTATGGATGTGGTGTATGAAAGAAAGGAGATGTGAAATCCTCATCAGCAGACCCACATTCAAAGAAAAGGCCCTGGCCTGACATCAAAAGAATGGCAAACGAATGTACGTTTAACTGTTTTCAGTTAAACTACGATGTTTAAGGTATGTATCATCTCCTGATTCCCTGCTTTAACCTACTTTCAAGATTAACCAACTGTGTCAGCTACAAGGATGGCAACTGTTCTTCCAAAACAGAGCCTAATTTAAACCTCAGGTTTTCTCTGATTCTCCTCCTCATGCTAAGAGCCCTCAAAATTTGTGTTCAGGTCATGGCTTCCCAGACCACACATTCTGGGACAAAGTCATTCTCTGCGGCTGTAGAACCGGGATAATCCGTGACCCCATCCATCTAGAGTGAGACACAAAGGGGATGAGGCCTGAGGACAGACCACGGTTTCCTCACCCCTGCCTGGCTGACCTCTAGTCCTCTTTCAAAAGTCGGCTTCGGCAACACCTCCAGGAAAGCTTCCTGGAGACTCCTCCCTACCAGAAATCTAGGTTGGTTACTGCTCCTTTGGGCACTCACTACACCCAGTCCTTCCTTCCTCCCTGCCCATTTCATGCTGAGTTTAACTGATCATTTACTTGTTCGCTTCTTCTCCTGAGACTCAAGTCTTCCCTCTGATCCCCAGGGCCCGGCATGGAGTCGGTGCTGTGAGACCCTTTGCCGACTGGTAGCTTAAATTTTCGCCTGCACTCCCAAAACACCCTGTCCATCTTCTATCCAGCACTTAAAACGAGGCATTTTAATTCTGCATGTCTGCTGTTCCTCTGAACTAAAATCTTCATTTTTATGGGATGACTGCGCCGTGGTGAAAACAAGAGGGCTCCAAGACCCAGCCAGGTCCCTTCCAGCTCTGATGATGGCAAAGGAAGGAAGTTAGAGTTCTCACGTCTGGAAAAAGGTAATACAATGCCTTCCTCTCTGGAGGCTCCCGTAAGGGATGAAAGGAGACGCTGCGTGTACGGCACAGTGCCTGGCACCGAGGAGAGCTCCCCAGAGCAACTCGTCCCACAGGCCTCGGAGCGCAGCTCAGAGCTGGGAGCCACGCCCCTCCCGGGAGGCCACCCACTGACTTGGGAGGGTTCGGCCTGACTCCCGGAGCTGGCTTTTTGAATGGTTTGTTTTTTTCTTTTTTATACTGAACAATCTCGAACATTCGCAAAAGTAGAAAGAACGGGATAATGAACTGCCGGCTTCGGCGATTATCAAACCACCATCAAACCTGATTCATCTACGCCCCTGCCCATCCACACCCTAAAAGTACTTTTAAACTCAACCCCGGAAGCCAGTCATATTTCAGGTCCATAAAGTATTTTGGTATATAGTTCTAGAAAAAAGATTCTTTAGAAAGAAAAACATTGTCACCACGCCTAGAACAACAACAATAAAAGAAGATGTGTACACACAAACACAATGGAATATTATGCAGCTAAAAATTGCTTAGTATCACTATGTATATTGGGAGACACATTTCCCTGAGCCCATCATAATTTCATTTTTCCTTTTGAACAACTGGTCCAATTCATCACCATCCAAACAAACTCCACGTTTTGCATTTGCGAGGTCTCTTAAGTTTCTTTCAATCCAGTGGTTCTCAGGGCTACCAAGAGGACTTATAAAAACAGACCACTGGGGCCCACTCCCAGACTTTCTGATTCAGTCGGTCTGGGGTGAGGCCCCAGAATTTGCCTTTTCAACAAGTTTCCAGATGACACTGATGCTGCTGGGCCCAGGGACCATAATTTGAGAACTGCTGTAAATCTATAAATTTTACTCCCCCTTTCTCCTCTTTTCCCCAGGATGAAAAGATGTTCTATGCTCATACTGTACATTTCCTGCCCCAGACCTAGAATCAAACCATTTCTCCAAGGAGTCCAGGTGCCTGTTAGTGGGAAAAGGTATTTAGAAACCACAATTTGGCAATAGAGGTGCTCATTGGTACTGGAGCGGACATTTTTAAAGCCTAAAAGTAAATGTTTTTAACAGGAAATACATCACATACTGATATTTCCAAATCAAAGGATGGCAGGATTTTCACTTCTTTGTTTTTATATTTATATCTCTTCCCTGACAGTAAAAATCGTAACCTAATTAACTATTTGTTTTATCCTGCAATAGAAATTTAACAGTTTAAAATATCAGTACCAATATCACTATTAACAATATCATCCCTGAAAACAATTAAAACATTTTTTTCAGTCCTTTTTGCCCTTAGAGTACTTCTAGTAGGGATACAGTCAAATTACTGTGTTTTAGTCTCGAAATGTTTCCTCTTTGTGTGGGTATGCCTTCAATACTATATCTATAGAACGGTTTGTTTCATCTTGCTATCAATTTTAAGAAATTGTTTTTTCCCATTTTGATTTATCTTTAATTATTTAAAGCATTTATACAGTTGCAACGTCAAATTTAAGAAACAAGATCTTTTCAAAGAAATCTACCTTCTATCCGTGCCCTTCCCTCCTCTTCCTTCCCACCCCTGCAAGTAGCCTGTTTTCTTGTTATTGTTTGTCCTTCCAGTTAAACAAAATTTTTATAAACAAATATGTGTATATATTTGTATCTCTCCCCACAATTTTCTTAGATAAACTGATGTATATGATACACACTTTCCAGAGTAATCCCAGGGACTGCAGGGGATGGTATATTAAATTCAAAAGGCAAATTAATGACACTCAGAGAAAATTCTAGGTCGTAAAAAAAAAAAAAAAAAAAACCACCATTGGGATTGCTGGCTGAAAACTTGTAAATCTGCTTTACACACATTTCACACTAAGGAAAAGGCACCGTATGAAACACAGGCAGGGACGGAGAAGTGTCTTGAGGCAATTTAACACCACACAGGGGGTCTGTGTACACCAGCAATCGTATCAGACTGACTCCCAGGTCCTTTTTCTGGCTCTAAAATTCTAGGATGCTAAAGTGAGCATAATCAATTATATGGGAAACGCTTGGAAAGAAGGGTGAGTCATCACAAGCGCTGGCCAGTCCCTGGACTAGTCTGCTGGTGGGGGGCAGGGAGGGATGTGACCATCATTTATATTTACACACACACAAGAAAGAAGAATTACATTCCGTCTATTTAGCACACATTACTGTGTACTGAGGACAAAAACATTGCATCGAGTTTCATCCAGACACATTGTGCTTTAAAAATCATATGGGTGAGTACTCGTTTGGGAAAATGAGAAAAAAATTATTCACTCAAAAATATAAACAAAATAAACATGGCCTCTCCTGGGAAACAGAGGGGGACAGACATTTAACAGACAAATATGTATTTTGCGACGAGGGCTATGATGAAGCGGAAGAGGGCGCTGCGACTGGGTCACCGGGGAGCCCTCTCTGACCCTGAAGTAAGATGGAAGCTGAGACGGGAAAGGTGAGAAGCCAGCCAGCCAGGGGGGAGCCGGGGGAGCCTGGGCAGTCAGGCAGTCAGAGCATCTGTGTCGTCGGGCCTAAGATAGAAAGAGCTCGGTGGGTGAGCAGAAAACGAAAGGCCAATGTGGGTCTGGCACGCAGTGGGCCCTCTTCCTCTCCATGGCCCCACTCGCTAGAAGTGGCCAAAACACGATTTCCCTGCAAAACGACTGGTTACCTTCCTCCCCGAGCTTAGTGCGCCCAACAGGAGGGAAATCACAGGACAGGCTCATTAGAACCTTCCGAGCAGAGAGCTGCTTCGCTGCTGCCTCTTTGCCACGGCTGACACATCTGAGAGCTGTCAGAAGGGGTTTAACTACATGAGTAACGACATGGAATGCAAATTTCCCTCTGCCTTCCTGCTGGTCTTTGGCAAAAATTTATAGGTTAGCTAAATGCAGGGGGCAATATCTATCAGACCGCCGAGCAAAGTTCTAACCCGTCCTTCATCTGGGCGCTCTTCCTTCCGGGAGGGTTCTCAGATGACCAGAGCGGCTGCTCGCCGCGTCGTGATACCAGCCGTCCCCCGCCCATGAAAACCCAGGGAGGAAGGCCTCCGCTCTGCCTGACTCCCGGGTTGTGCCACGGAAGACGGCGATGAGCATGGTTGTGGCATCAACCATTCTTAATTTGGCCACGTTCAAGTTGCTGCAAAGGCAAGCTTTCGAGGAAAATTACAATGATTTTACAAGAAACGATTTTCAGTGGTTCAAAAAAAGAACTTTCTAAGTAGTTACAACAGACTGAAACTAGAACCCCTACAACAGGACTCCGAGAGCTACCAAAAGGAATCAGATGGTCCAGAGAAAGGCACCCAAAATGCAAGAGATTTTGAGCAGAAGGGAATGAGCTAGTCTGCGAGGACACACTAGGACTTAAAATCTACAAAATGAAAGCATGCCCTCTGAATTCAGATACCCGTGCTGCCCAAACCAGCTCTGTCCCCTTGGTCAGGCCTCACTCCCAGACTCCTGCTTCCCTGTGTGTAAGACACAGTTAGGACTTGCCTCCACAACGACAAGCTAGGAGTGGGGCCGTGGTCAGGTCGGGACCACAGGCCGAGCCCACAGGGGTGCCGGGGGAGAAAGGTGAGAACATAGTTGAAGCAGCCAGCACCGTGCCGGACATGTCACCCTTAACAAACACGGCACACACCCTCCCCCCCACCGCCGATGTGTTCCCCAAACTGAGGGCACGTCTGCCGCGAGCAAAGTCCCCGGCTGGAGACTGAGACACAAGCCCCAGTGGCATCCCGTAGCCTCGGGGTCCGTGTGTCACTGCCTACCTGTTCACACTGAAGCGTGCACTGGCCATTTGTGGGGACTGAGACCCTCCAGAAAAGTGTCAATAATCTTGCCGCCTCTTCGAGGATCAGCTTGGCTGTGCCCATGCTGGTGACAAACCTGTCCAGAGGTGCCAAGTGTGGACCCTGCACAAGGAGTGGGGGTGGAAGGGAGAAGGTTGTTACATGCAATTGAAAAAGATCACGGACAAGAGGGCTTTAATGGGCAGCATAAATCTCCAGACCGCGGGCTTGTGCCCACACGCTGGGCGGGAGCCTGGTGCCGGACGACACCAATTTATTGTTCCTAAAGACTGGTGAATCGCAGATTATGAGAGAATTTCGGAGGTGACTTTAGCCCAATCAATAACGATGATTAACAACCACGTGCGTTAACTGTATTTACTATGCCAAAAGAGGGGAAGTGGGTCCACGGGAGGGCCGCTGGCATAGCTCCGCGCCACGGAGCCTCTCCGGAAGGCAAATGGTGGCAGCGGCAAGGGATGCAACATGAATGTTTCTGTGTTCAGCAGCCCCTGCTAAACGGCTCCGTGCCGTTACGAAGTCGGGGCCTTGGAAATTCTCCCTCACCCTCTGCCGACACCCCTCTAACCGGGGGATGTCAAAGGCAAGAGACAGCCAAGAACAGGAGTCAGAGAAAGGAAAACAAAATACATTTTAAAAAGAAAAGATATTAAAAGAGCACTGTCTTCACAAGTAATAAAATCACTATAAAATAAAATGATGTCCTCCTTTTAGCTACCAAATTGGCAAAAAACCACTTATAAAGAAAATTACTCCATGAAGAATAAGGTGTAGTGAGATCCTCTCACTTGTAAACAGGGACACATCTTTCTGAAAGTAACGCATCAAGAGTTCTCACCAAGAGCCTAAAGGGTTCACGACCTGGGAGCGAGCTTCCGCGCCAGCAATTCGTCCCTAATGAACTAATCAAAGATGCGGAGAGATCTGTTTACACCTTAAATGTCAAAAAAATAGGCCAAAGAGTAAATAAATGGTGTTACGTCCACACACTGGCTTATTTTTCAGCCAGTAAGTGTTCTAGAAAAATACCGAACGGGATAGGAAAATTGTTTATATGTTAACTGAGAGTCAAAATATGAAATTCATGTTGAGTCAGTTTTACTAAACTTTATGAATGAGCTAAAAGAGTGTGTGCGTGTGTATATCAAAATTTTAAGCACTGAACACTGTGATGTTTTTATGCTTTTGCACAATAAAGATTATGATGAGAAAAGAACAGTAATCCTATTAACATTTACTAATTCATTCAACAAACATTTACCATGCACCCACTGCACGCCAGGCCCGGTGCTAGGTAGTAAATACACAACATTGAGTAAAAGAGACACTATCCCTGCTCTCCTGAAGTTTATTATCTAGTGAAATGTAAACTACAGAATGACTTTTACAGCAGAGTAAAAGAAAATAAAACAAAAAGGTTAATCAGGTACCAGGAAACAGGGGGCCTCAGTAAGAACCTGAGAAGAGGGACCAGAAAACGTGACCCACGGAAGCTTGGTGGTTGGGTCCAGTCTGGGAGGACAGAGAAAATGGGACCCCAACCCCTGGAGGAAATGAATGAGTAACTTTATGTCGAGCACCTGGCACACGGGTCCTCAACAAAAGGTAACTTTAAAGTGAGGAGGCTCCAGCAGGATGAGGCAGGAAGGAGTGACCCCAGGGAAGGGATGGCACTAACACCGGGTACAAACCTCGACAGGTGTCCCTCCCATTAGAACAGTGCCCCAGGCTGGACCTGACCTCTGAGCTTTCGTGGGCTCCATTTCCTGGTCCCCCTTCTCAGGGACTTGCCGAGGACGCAGGCACCCTTTGGCTCTCAGAGCCCTTGGGCGGCCCCTTCCACTTACCCACCCGGGGAGCCCCCTCGCTCCCTCCGGTGGCCGTCAGGTTACCTTTGTTCCCAGCTCTGGGCTTGCGGGCCGGGGAGCCTCTTGGATCTGAAGGGCCATCTCGGTCAAGAGCTTCTGGCCCTGGCCAATCTGCTGGCACAGGGCCTCGTAGTCCCCAGTCAGGCCCAGGATGTGGCAGCCACTCGTGCTGGCCCACAGGCGGTGCCCAGCGACCAGGTGGGACGCGCATGGGGTGCTGGTGACCGAGCTGCCGCTGTTGCAGGAGAGGGAGTCCGTGTCACTGCCAGAGAGCGGAGGAGTCTCCGAAGCTACAACACGAGAGGGAAGATGTCAGAGCCATTTGGGGCGGTATGCCGTGTTCAACGAGCTGCATTCAGCGATGCTGAAGCCGCGGGGGAGGACAGAGAAAGGCCTTCAGGCCCAAGCGCCACCTGTCACAGCACAGGGGAAAGTGGCCTGGCTCCGGGACCTTCGTCTGTCTATTCCGCCACCCTGACCTTATTCGTCTGACGGGAGAAGCTCGGTTCAGTTCAAGCAACACTTATCGGGCACCCACTCTGGAAAGACCCCTGATCTGCACAGACAAATCAAGCCAGCGTCTGCGCTCCAGGAGCCGCGGTCTAATCAGACACCACGCGGGAGGGGTGACAGCACGGGGACGAGGAGCCAGAGCTCAGAGGAAGAAATAATCAATTCTCTGTGCGGGAAGAGAGATCAGGAAAGGCTTCCTAGGAGAAGGAACAATGAGCTCGTTGAACAAGAAGCAAGAATTACACTAAACAGAGGTAAAGCCTGTTGCTTTTTACCTTTCGATCAACAAAAGTACAGATGAATAATTCTGACTGGGGGGCCTCAGGAAAGACATCTCACAAAGAAGTCTGCATTCGGGATGAATCTCGGGGCGGAAGGAGGATTTGCACGGGCAGAGAACGGGACAAAGGTGGCCTTTCTGGAAAAGGACAGAGCCGCACCGCATGGTCCCAGAGAGAGGAGCGCGCGGGCCCGTCTGCAGGATGGGGACCCCTCTGTATGGCCACACGAATGCAGAAGGACAGGGCGGGATGGGCCCACTGGGGCCGGATGCTGGACCCCTTAAATCCACACTACGGTGCGCACACTTCCGTCTGAGGCAACAAAGACCCCACGACGTTGCTGAGGTCAGTACCACCGAGAACAGATTAACTGGCGTGGGGGGAGGAGCTCACCAGCTAGACATGCTGAGAACATGAAGCCCCAAATCCTGACAAACACTCTCCTGATTTGGGACCAGGGACCCTTTTTCATTCAATTTAAAAAGCCCTACTGCCCAAGCAAACCCCGCCAGACTTCAGCTTTGTACCTGATCGTGGTGGCACCGCCAGGGAGGAGTCAAACAGATCACGGGAATTATCTATCACCGTGGGGCACTTGTCACCACCTACGAGATGCAAAACAAGAGACAGAAAAAAAACTGTCATCAGCATTTGAGAAAGAACTGAATGAGAACAGTAAAGTACCAAACACACATAAGCATCCCTGGGACTGGGATCCCGTCGGCAGGACCCTGGGGACCGAGAGTGAGCAGGCCCAGCGTCCTCTCTGGAAAGACCCTCCTGTCCAGCAAGTAAACAGGGAGTTTCACTTGTAGGTGGCCAGGACTAAGGGAGGGAAGCACGGGGCCGTGGGGTCCTGGGGAAGGGTGCTAGCCCGGAGGAGGGAACATAATGCGGGCACAGGAACGAGCAGGTGCAAAGGCACAGAGGCATGAGACAGCAGGATGCACTGAGGGGGGTCAAGCAGGTGGGAGGCTGAGCCCAGGGCGCAAGGCAGGGCCGCGGTGGGACACGAGGCCGGAACCATGAGGACTGTGGGGATCCCTTGATCAAGGGCATCAGGCAGGGCAATGCCGAGCTGAGGGCGGTGCTCTGGACTGGAGGAGTGAGTCTGGAGGTGGCCGCGGCTACCCGAGCAAGAGACAAGAGGGACCCAGAGCAGAGTTTAGGAAGTGATGCGGCGGAAACGTCGGGAGGCACAGCCAGTTGGATGCTGTCCGAGATGAGCGCCACACTGTGAAGTCTAGAGCGCGTGGACGTCCGACTCCCAGGAGCGCCGCGGGCAGGACGGCACTGTGTTTCAGACCTTGGGGAGGAGCAGACGACGGAGGGGCGGGTACGGGAGGTGACGCGCCCAGCACTAGCGGAGTGTCGGCGGCAGAGCGAGGACCATGCCCAGCGTTCAGGCCTGAGGACGGCCCGCCAGCTCCTGCCTGCCCAGGCACCTCGGGGCACCACCGAGAGCCACCTTCGTTTCCAAGGCCAAGGAGCGGGGCCCCGAGAGGGATCGCTTTCTGCCAAAACCAGCCATCTTTAGAGCAGAACTTTCGAATAAGTGCACTAAATACGATCCTGAAAAGGCTCGTGCAGAGGAAGAGAGGCCGCTACCGACAGCAGAATTCCCACCTTCACTGGAGGACACCGTGGCACTGAGGCAGCCCCGTGGATCCTGAACACATTGTCCCGAGTGCCTCCTGCGAGGCTCCCCCACGGCTGACCCTAGACAAATCCCAGAAGCAGGTGAAGGCTGTTCCATGGCCACCTCACTTCAGCTGCCCCAGCTCTCCCTCCCGGGCAGCCCCTGCCCCAAGTTCCCCAGCGCCCCCCATAGACCTATCGGTCCCATGTCTGCCGCGCCCTAAGAAGGGCCAGGAGCAGACCTGTATTTAAAGCAGAGATACCTCTGCTGATGGACAGCCCATGCAGAAGGCAGCGATACGGCTCCTTTCCAACCCTCTGAGACTCCACTGGTAGGATTTTTATCCTAAGAATGCTGTTTAACAGCAAAAAGCCGATTAACATCGACGTTTATTAAAGCTCCAAATCAGAGACCACTTTAATAATCAATCACCGCGGGTGGGGTGCCTGGGTGGCTCAGTGGGTTAAAGCCTCTGCCTTCGGCTCAGGTCATGATCTCAGGGTCCTGGGATCGAGCCCCGCATCGGGCTCTCTGCTCAGCAGGGAGCCTGCTTCCCCCTCTCTCTCTCTGCCTGCCTCTGCCTACTTGTGAGCTCTCTCTCTCTCTGTCAAATAAAAAAAAAAAAAAAAAAAAAAAAAAATCACTGCGGTAATGGTTTCATGACTGAGGATCATCTGAAAACAGTAATGCGGGGGCCCGTGTGAAAGGGTGGGAAACACTTATGATGCAATATTGGGCAAAAACAAAGACAGGAGGCAGAATGGCACAAAACCCATCGTGAACGATGTAAGTTCATGCCAGCACGTGATCGCCAAATGAAGAGAAATAGGCAAAACAAAATATCATCATTCTGCAGAATCGTGAAGGATTTTTTTTTTCACTTTCTTTTTTTCGTATCATCACATCATCTTCTGGTGAAAATTTAAATTCCTTATCAAGGAGAGATCAATAAACCAATCACTACAAGTTCTAAAACGTGCTGACTGGGTCCTCTTTAAGAGATTTTATTTTTTTTTTAATTAAAGGCAATAGATAGAATTCCCAATCCCAGAAAAGACTAAGCCCAAACTTTTCCACAGTCCCTGTCTGTGAAGTCTGCTGGCCCTCTCCCTCGGGATGTGCGCACCCCCGCCCTGCGGGTCTCAGGACACCCAAGGCTCTGCAAGGCCAAGTGCTGCTCCAGGCACCGCACTGGTCTCAGGAGCCGAAGAGGCATTTCTAGCTCCGGCCCTGCCGCCTACTTGCTGTGTTGCTTCGGGCAAGTCCCGTACCCTCTCTGGGTCTCAGTGCCTTCATCCACAGAGCAAAGAGGATGGCCTGGCCGATTGCCTTGAGCCTGACCCTTTGCTGGCTTATTCCTAGCCCGGTGCTGGGCAAGTGACAGAGGAGTGACAGGAACCCCTTGTCCCTTCTCTGCTACCCTACACAGCCTCTGCAGGGCTAGACAATAAACCCGCGAGCAAATGCAAAACAGAAGCAGTTTTCGAACCCACCAGGATGCTTTTCGGCTTCTACAAAACACTGAGAGCCAGAGTTAAGATGTTTCGAATCTCTCTGAAAGGCAGTAGTAAGAGGGACTAAAAAGGATTTTCAGCTGTGGAGTGCTGTGGGCAGGGCTGAATGGAAGCGGGGACGAGACTGGAGGTGATGAGAGCGCTGGGGGCCCAAACCCCACTTCCCTCCACCAAGAGGCCCCCGGACGGAGATTACAGCATCCTGACCCCAGCTGAATGGCGGTCAGGCCCCTGGCTCCTGGGGCAGCGGGTGGTCTGCTGTCAATGGGGGGGGGGGACACCTCCATGGGGCAAGCGCACCAGCCAGAAGCTCCCGTGCCCACTGACACACGCAGGGACAGTACCGTGCCTGTCCGGCTGCGGGGGCCACTCGGGGATGGACAGCGTTTGGAGAGCCATGGTGAGGGCTGCTTCTTGGGCCTTCTTCCCCTCCATCGCCAGCTGCTCCTCCAGCCTGCTCTGCAGCGCGCTGTTGGTCTCGATGCTCTTTTCCAGCTGCCCCCGCAGAGCCTGGATCTCTGTTAGGAGACCACGCAGGTCACTGAAAGGGTCCTGCCCCCTCCAGCCTTCTCCTGATGCCTCTGCTCCGGCCTCTGCAAACAAGTGCAAGGGGAGAAGCTGACGGCTTCCACCACCAAACAGTCAACCGTCAAAGGAGCTGTACAGTGTTTTAAACCCACCACCACCACCCTCCCCTGCCTGAGAACGAGGTACAATTTAAAATAACAACTTGACTTTAAAAACAAAAATATCGGCAGACTTAATTGCTGCTATTCCACAGGCTAAATAAGAGCTGGAAATTAATTTTCGCTTCTGGCCATAAAAGCCTAGCAAATTGCACACCAAACCCCAAAATTATGTCTAGTAGTAATAAAATCTATTTGGGCTGAAATTATAGAATGAAAGGGGCTGATTTTAAGAGCCACAGTATATTAAAAAGGCACAAGAGCAAGAATAAGAAAAGCAACTTGAGAAGAAAATGGAAGGTGTGAGGTGACCCTTTTCTAGATAAACTTTCAATAGGGAGAAACCATCTGGAAAATTAGTTTAAAAAAAAAGGCTACCATGCCTCAAAACTGATTCTAAAACATCAGAGTTTGCAGTCAAGTCGCTCTGATCTGGTATCTGTCAGAGGATCGGGGCCAACAACCATTTCCACAGCTATGCCCCACATGTGGTAGGCGCTCCAGAATTATTGGCCGAATGAATGGGCAAAAAGAAACAGACTCTAGCAGAAAACTCATAATCAAATTATTCCTTGAGTGTCTGCTAAGTCCCACGTACTGTGGTAGGATGCTTTTCATGAATGATCTCACTGAATTTTCACCACTCCACAGACACGCTTCATGGAGGAAGAAGCAGGCCCAGAGGGGTGAGGCCACCCGCCGAAGGTGGCACAGCCGGGAGGCGGGGCAATGAGAATCCAGGCCTCGGCCGGCCTAGCTCCCAAGCCCAAGTCCTCCCACGCTGCTTCAGAAGAGGGGGCCAGAGGGCTTGCTGCAAAGTGTGCCCCCTCCGCCCAGCAGGCCAGAGAGGGCTGTGATGACAGCATTTCAGGAGAGAGAGCTGACGTGAGCTCCCAGCCCGGCCCCAGCGGCCCCAGGACGGGACGCACCCTGGGCCAGCGCACAGTACCTCTTGGCCTCCTGTGCTCCTCCTCCAGCCTCTTATACGCCTTCAGCTCCACTCGGAGGGACTGCAGGAGCTCATCGTTCTGGGAGAGCAGCTGCTGCCTCAACTTCGCCTCCTCCTGCACCCTGAAAGGCCCCACGGCCACATGGAGGAGATGTCAATTCCGGTGCGCGGGGACGGACTCTGACTCCACAGAGCGGCCCTTCCACCCGCGGCCGACAGAGTGCAGGTGAGACTGCCGAGGGTGGGTCAGGCTTCCCGGCACGGCCCCTCTCCCCCAAGGGCCACTCTGGGCCGGCCCTGTCCGTGCACTCTCCACCCCATGTCGTCTTCCCGGCCCCCCGATGGGCATGTGCTCTCTGCTCTCTGTCAGTGCACGGACCCAGGGAGGCGAAGCTTACAAGGTTACGGCTTAGCCAGGGGTGCAGAGCTCAGGGCCCGCACCGTGGGACAGCACGACGATGATCTTGCTAGGTCAGCACACCACCCCGGGCGACCGAGGGGGACGTCGGTAACTCTGAGAGAGCGGGGCGCTCACGAGCGCTGAGGAACAACAGGAAACATGTGCGACATGACAGGGGCGAGGGCAAACTGCGCTGGGGACGCTCGGTACGGGCCCTTTAATGTCTAAGAGGGCCTCCCGCCCCCCTCAGCACAGAACCTCCCCACGGCCTTCCCAGGCACACCGAGGGAAAGCCAAGGCCCTGCCGCAGCTGCGAGGGCCTGCAGGCCTGGGCATCCCGCCATCTCCCTGCGCCGGTTCCCTCCAGGTGCACTGGTCTCCTTGCTCTGCCCTGCACGGGCCAAGGACACCACGTCCCAGGGCCCCCTCCCTTTCTGCTGCAAATGAGCTTCCCCCGCACCCCACTATCTGCAGAGCTCACGCCCCTTCGCTGCCTTCGGTTCAAGGCTCAAATGCCATTTTTTTCAGAGTGGCCTCCCTTGACCTCCCCTGGATAAAGACCAGCGCTCTGCCCCCCAGGCCCCAGTCTGCTCACTTAAAGGATTCTGCTCCACGCGCTTGATTCCCGCCCGACATCACGCGCCTGACGCCTGCTGGCCTTCCCCGGCGCATGGCAGGGGCCGGCGTGCCCACTCTGTGACCGGACGCCTGGCACGGCCAGCGGGGCCGGGGCGGGGGGGCGCTGAGCCCTACCTGCTCAGCTCACTGCGGCTGCCGCCCACCTCCCGGAGCAGCTGCTGGCTGTGCCGCTCCAGCTCGCAGACCTCTCCCTGCAGCCTCTCGTTCTCCCCCTTCACACAGGCATACTCTCGCTGAAGGAGCTCGAGGCTCGCAGCCTTCCTGGAGAGGGACTCCCGTAACTTTTCATTCTCCTTCTGTTTATCTGCAAACACAAAAAAGCGCCACTGAGAGGAGACACCGTTTGCTTTTTCCAACCTTATTACGCAAATACGCCACTTCAGCTCGAGCACTCCAGGAATACAAAGCAGAATGAGATTTAATCTGGCATTTATGATTCTGGCATTCCAATTATCTTAGGCATTTTGGGCAGATAAATCTGTCAACATCAAGGCTGTAGATTAAACGTCACTGGGATGAAATGGGCCTGTTTAATTTTCTATACAATAATGGGCCGTGCAAACCTAGTTGCTGTGCCTTCGCAGAGCAAACGGTGGGTATAAATTACAGACAGAGGCAAGAAGCTGCCCCAAACTCCGGTGATGCGTGTGAGGGATGTTGGCGAGCCCCCCAGCCACTCCTCAGACGGGGACAACAGCACCTCTCCTGAGGAATAACATACACCAGGGCCTGGGGATGGGCAGCGAAGCGCGTGACCTGGGCAGAGGGGTGTGTTCAAGCACATTCCGCTGCCCATCGGCGCCAGAGCCTCGACGGCCTCCTTGACTTCTTTGTGCCTCAGTTCCCCACACACGTCGTCGTAAAGGGCTTAGCGCACGGCTTCACGAGCACCCCTCCAGGCCAGCTCTCTGCGGGGCTGCCGGCGACCGCAGCTCTGACTGCAGGCCTTACACCAAGACCCGCACGTGTGTCATCTGATTTCATCTCTGTAGCAAACCTCCGAGCAGGCACTATTTTTCTCCCCGTTTTCCAGATGGGAAACAAAGGATCGCAGAGGTGAGAACTTCCCCGAGGTCACAGAGCCAAACAAGCCAGAGGCAAGCTGGGGACCCAGCTTTTCTGGTGCCACCCCTCACCGCGGCATGACGGTTTCTGAGCAACTGCTCCCCTCCTCCCTCAGACTCCAGCCGCGCTAGGCTTCCTGCAATTCCTGACTGGTCAATGCTCTCCTCGCCTCTGACACCTACGCTTTTGTCTACTCTCTTTCTTCTATTTAAAAGGCCCTGGCTCTTCTAAACCTTAGGCACCGTGGCTAATCCCTGCTTAGCCTGCGGGACTGAGCTCTTGAAGCCAAGCCTCTCCTGGGACAAGACACCGTCCCCAGGGTCCCGTGATCCCCGAGCCTGCCTTTGTCCTCGCTGACCCTCAACGGGGGCCTACCATGGGTTGCCTGGCTGCCTCTCCCATTAGACCACAAGCTCCTCGAGGGAAGGGACCAGGACCCATTCATTTCTCTATCAGTCTACGCAGGCCCTGACACATTTGCTGAGCGAATGAATGATCTTCAAAAGCCTCGATTCTGTCTCTTAAGCCAAAAGCAGCATCAATAACCTCCAGGGAGAATGGGAGAAGCTGGCCCAACTCCTAGCTCTACGGATTTCTAGCTCTGGGACCACCAGCGGGTCAATTCCCTAGGCCTCAGGTTCTTATCTGTAAAACACGACTAATAATTCCTCTGTCCAGAAACATTTTAAGTATTGAGAGATAATGTAGGTGAAAGCTCTTCGTGGGCTAAGCTCCAAAAAGAAACAATTAAGGGAAGGGATCCTCCTAAGAAATACTGGAAAAACCTTCCTAATAAGAGGGAATCTCTGGATGAGATTTTGGCAGTAATAGATTTCCAGTCTTTCTGTCTTCCGCGGTAACCTGCGTACTTATTAGAGACGCTGTGCTGACGGCTTCGCAGGGCTGACTGTCACAATAGCCCCGTAGGTACCCCAATAGGTACTCCTATTTTACAGCTAAGAATACTGAGGTTCAGAGAGGTTAAGTGAACTGCCCAAAGTCACAGAGCCACAGTATGTGAACCTTGGTTGGTCAGACTCCAGTGCATTCTTTCCATGCCACAGAGGGCTCTGGGGGTCCAGGCTGCCGGCGGTTCCTTCAGTTCCTACCTCTGGATCCCTTGGCCAGCATCGTATTGAGAGCCTGGTTCTGCTTCCTCAGGAAACAGATCTCTGATGTCAGAGAATTATGCAGCTCTGATCCATAAGCAAAAGCATTTGTAGAACCTATAAAAACATACAGAAATAGTGATTTATGATCACCAGATCAATATGGATGGAACTTTCTAGAAAACAGTTTTAAACAATAAGGAAATACAACATGCAATGGAAATCACTCCAGAAGAGGTATCACCAGAGCCCAAAGGGAAATGAGAGTGAGCATGAAAGAGGTGGCAAGAGCCACCCCCCCATTCTTACCTCCTGAGCGTGAACCAAGGTGAACGGGTTCGTTTCTGCCCTCCCCTGCAGACAGTATCTCTACCACCCCTACTCCGAGCCGAAACCGGAGCCGTCCTCGACACTGCCCAACCAGGCAATCATGACTGCTGGTTCTTCTTCCCAAGTGCCTCAGACGCTGACTCACTCTTTTTCTGTCCCTGTAGTTCAGACCTTATCAGTGCGCCCTGACCTTGCCTCCCTGCTACTCTGCAAGTGGGGCTGCGCACAGTCCGCTCACGATATTCTCTGCGCAGAAACACTAGACGGCCCTCCACAATGAAGACAGACAATCGAACAAACTAAACACGAGGCCTAAACTTTAGATCTCCATGACTTCACTCCAAGCTCATGTACAACCTCCTCCCTCTCCACCCTTGACTCTAGTGTCCTCGAATGCAGCCGGACCGGGCCATGCCTGTGCCCCCACACACTGTGCGGTCACACATCTCCCTGACTTTGTACAGTGAGGTCTTTATTCCCTGTGCCTGGAATGCCCAGCTCCTTCACCTATCAAAACCGCATTCGTCTTTCAACTCTTTGCTCAAGTTCACTGTCTCGTCTAAGTGTTTACTAAAAGGATCAGGGTCTGAAGCCCGACAGACTGGGTTTGAGATGACTTACAAACTCTGATCAGTTTAGCCCAGGCTGTGGTCCATCTCCTAAAATGCTACCCCTTCCTCTGGCTGGATGGCTGCCCTGACACCCCACCCCCCCGGCTTTCTATCCCTGCACCATATATGACATCCAGAGCACGGGAACATGCGACCCTCAGGAGAGCACAGGGCTTTCTACATGGGGCAGGCAGAGGCTTCCCTCCCTGCCTTCCTTACCACCCCGCAGAGCCAGACTGCTTTCCTAGACGCTGGGACAGTTAGAGCATGAGGCCTGAGGGGAAGCCTGCTGGAGGCTTCTGGGAAAGATTTCGCACCCACATAAAAAGGGAAGGACAGGGACGAGCCCCACCATCTTCGTTCCCATGCTGTGGACACTGTCCTGAGAGGACGTGATGCTTAGAATGACCGCGGTCCTCATGGAGACTGACCCCAAGCCCTGCTAGCCTATCACTGAGCCAGTAAACCTGCCTGGAACTGCCTGTGTCTGGATCTCTAGTTAGGTCAGAAAACATAAATCCCCATTGTTTACACCCGTTTTCACTCATATTCTGTTCTCTGCAGCTGAAAGCACCGCGGTGCACAACTGATTACCGGTAACATTCAAACTCCCCGTAAGGACGGTGGGACGTCAGGCCTCGGTCAGAAGCTGACGCTGCACACGCTCTCCGCTCCCCAGCACCACCTTTCCCCATGTTGGTGATTCACACATCACAGCGCCGTGTAATTTTTCATTCACGCGTCTCTCCCCGCCAGTCCCCTCTACTCTCCCCTATGAACTCTAGTGTCTTCTCGGAGACACCTGGGTCTGAATCATGGCTCGGGCTTCTTAATAGCTGTATGACCTCAGGCTCGTCACGTCACTTCCCTAAGTCTCCACTAGCCCAATAAAAATGATCCATGTTGTTATTATTACTGCTATTATCATTTATATTAATATCGTAACTGGTGGTGGGCTGGAGCCAAAACCAGGACCGAAGCGCCATCTGGATGAACAGGACAGTCCTACAGAAGAAGTTGGCGCTGGCCACAGCTAGGGGGGCCGCTTCTCGGAGCAAGAGTCAGGCCAGAGGCCAGAGCCGGACAGAGCGTGAGCTGGCGGGGTGCCCTCTGAAGGCCGCCACTCCCAGCTCCCTCACCTGATGACAAATTAACCCGCGAGCGACAGTGTTTAACTACATTCGGCCTTGGCATCACAAGGAGCCCTGCCTTCCTCAGACCAGCTCCCCAGACGGACGCCTCACAGCAGGGGGGAGGCGAGCCGCTTTCATTCCCTTGTCTTTCTAGAGATTGTGACAACACGGGAGAACAGCATGTCTTTCCAGCAGTGTAAATACTTTATGAATGCCTTTTGGTAAACCTTCCCATCAGAGTGAATTACTCTCCAGAGCGACAGTGCCAGCTCCATTGTAGCTGGTGGCCATCTGAGCCCCCGAATAATGCTGTAATTGGATTTGCCAGGAAAAAATGTAAAACAGGATGAATCTAATTCAGGCATTACCACGAGTGAATGTGAAGGGCCCAGGCATGTATTTCTTCCCTGTGTTTGATATGACTAATAACTCAGGTTAATCAATTTCCCTGGGGGTGAGAGAGAGGGAGGAAGCAGGATTGGGGAGGAGGTGGAGGGGGGAGAGAGAGGGAGAGGGAGAGAGGGAGAGAGGGAGAGAGGGAGAGGGAGAGAGAGAGAGAGGTGCGGATCCACTCTACCTGGCAGACCACAGCACATGAGCACATACAGCGCTCTGGAAAGATCCTTCTAAGCAGAGGGCTATGATGGGCTAGGCAGGAATGAGAACTGGACCCGGGGTCCAAGGACTCAAGGGCTGCTGCCACTGAGTACATCTTTCTAGAACTCAGTTGCCTAAAAATGTTTGCGTCCTCACTTGTTGCTGGGCTCTGCGGTGTTAAGCTGATAATGTTATACAAAATAAAAGAGTAAAATAACATGATAATGACCAAGAAATCCACCATTTACTGAGGGAGGCAGAGTAAGGCCCTATTCGGAGCACTGCTTCACTGAATCTCAGGATGGCTGTTTTATAAAATAATTAAGTCTGGGAGAGGCGGGGTGACTTGCCCAAAGGTCCCAAAGCTAATAAGCAGAAGACCTGGGGCCCACATCCAATTCAGTGCAACTCCCTAACAAACTCGGGCTTTTCCTGGGGCACAAAGCCGCTCTCAAGACACATTCTTTGTGGAATGAAAACAATCTTTTTGGAGCAATAAGGAAAGATGTCCAAAATACACTGTTCAATGAAAAAAGGGACAGAATGACAGATATGAAGTATTCTAGGTGAAGGAAAGAATAAGCACATATATTCATATTTGCATTGAAAAGGCACCGTAAGGTGTGCAAGACAACTAACAGAGGTGGGAGGAGAGAAGGGACGGCAGGATGAATGGGTATAGAAGGGAGGCAGTAAGCTTTGCGCCATGTGAATGTCTCCCTTATGGGAAAAACACATATTTTTAAGTCCTGCATGGAAGAATATTCCATTCAGACCTAACTACGTTTCTATGCAGGCATACTGGCAACCTCGTCGCCGGCCTGTGAGACTCACCAAACCACTAACAAGCTAATACTTTTAAGATCCGTTACCGACGAAAAGACGAAACACCGCTCCGTTTTGCTTTCAAACACCTCTCTATTTCTGTCCAGCGACCCAAGTCAGAGGAGGAGCCAGCCCCGGTCCAGGCTGCAGGGGCCAGCAGGCTCCTTCAGTGCCAGGGGCTGGGGGGGGGCCGCTCTGCTCCAGTCAGCTCACTTAACTCATGGCCACAGGATAAAACGGGGATGATTCTCCCCCACTTTATAAGTAAGTTACTGTAACTGACAGTCTGCAGTGTGTAGTGAGGTCACCGTGGAGGCAAGCGGCAGGGTCGGGGTCCGGGCTGAAACCTCTCTGGCCATCAGTGAGTGTGATGCTCACCCCAACACAGGGCATGCTGATCCAGGCAAGTGCGCCCCAGACGAAGCCCCGGCAGGCGCGGAAAAGCCCTCTGGGGCAGCTCTCCCTTACCTGGATCAAGTTCGGACCCTTGCCGTTCCAGCTGTCCCCGAAGCTTCTCATTTGTCTTAATAGATTCTTCTAAACGTCTCCTCAGACTTCGAATTTCTTGTATGTGTTCCATTACTAAGTCTACAGGAGGGAGAGTTATTTTTAATTTAAAGTCTGAAGCCCCCAACGAATTGAATAATTTACAGATTATGCAAGGATCTTAAAATTCCAAGTCGTGCTGGATGTATTCAGATCGTCGGTAACTGGCAACGCTTTCCGGGGCTTGGTGAGGCTGAGCGACTGCCCACAGCCCACGGACACAGTTCTGTAAGGGTTCTCCGCAGCCCTCCATGGGCAGGGAGTTCTCTATCACGTGAAAAAATTATATTCCACACAATTTTAATGCTAACTCTAATGCGGCCCTTTATTCTTCTAAATATCAAATATTAATTTAAAATCTTCCTTATGGTGAAACTAACGGATCACTTTCAAGTCTGCCTGAATTGCCCGAGAGTGGGTTAAACCACTTTCATTATGAATCCAGATATTTCTTTGAAAGGAATGTGTTTATCCATTTATCATTTACTCAGTTAAGGCTCAAAAACCAAGCAAAACAGTAATCCCAGCGCCAGTGAAAATGGTAAGAAGGGTATACTCTCCAGAGCACATCCTGTTCGTGTGAATATAAATGTGCGTGACTTCTGGGATCTATTTTTATCATCCGCCTTAGAAAGGTTCTTTTCCAATGTCTTTCCTCAAATAATTCTACTTCGAGGAAATCGACTCAAAGAGATCACCAGAGATGCTGACAACCATTTGCTAGAACGCATGAAAATGTTCATCTGAACCACTATTATAGAACCATAAAAACTGAACATAACTCAAATTATTAAATAAACTATATTACATTACATTACTGTGATGCAGTATCCCACAGCTACTGAAATTGTATTACGAAGACCATATAATAGTACAGAAAAATACAGATACAAAATGGGTTATTCAGCATAATTATAACTCCATTTAAAAATTTGCAGGCAAAAAAGACACAGAAACACAAAATAAGAAAATCTACCCCTAGATATTAACAGCAGTTGCCTTTGGGTGGTAGATTTCAGGTTTTTCAAAACTTCTATATTCTATCTCGATGTAACATTTAATAATATATAAAAATTTACATTTCCCAAATTTTCTATAATGAGCATGTCCTATTTTTTCAGCCACTGCCACATCTCACTTTAAGAAAGAAAGAAGGACACACAGTTGCAATCTGGAGGTATAGGTTTCTAGAATCAGTGTTTAAAGCATAACCACATCGAGTATCCAAAGGCAAAATTAATGTCTTTAATTCATCAATTACGGTATACTCCGTATGTCTTAGTAATGTTTGTTTTAAAACATTATACTAATGTTATGACCCAGTTTTAATTCCTCCAAAATGACTTTCATTTAAAAGCAGTACAATGTTACAGATCTTTTCCTAATTAAAGAGTAATTCTGCCATGAATCTGAATGTTTATGAGACGACTTAATTCCCAGACCTTCGGCTATCTCCTATCAATGCCAGAAGTGTGGCAAGTCATTTGGTGGGATGCGTGAGGCCCTCGCGGCCAGCCCGGAGCTGAAAGACCCTGTTTGCAGCAAACTCCTGGCCACACCTCCCGTCCCTGCCCGGCTGCCCTGAGAACCTTCCAGCCGCTAGTCAGGACGGAGTGAGGCCGGGACTTATCTATTCTGATCGCAGTCCTCCTTGCTGGTTTGTGTCCACGTCCCACGCTGCCGGCTTCTGGGGTGATAACGCTAAGCAGCCATCGGTACACATCAGCCGCTACGGAGTCTGGCCAGCAGCCGGACTCATCATCAGGCCTTAAGGAAACATTCCCAGTCGAACTGGACACCACTTATTAATTATGCAACCTCAACCAGGAGAAGGAAACACTACACTCGTCTTTACAAAATGGGAGAAAAATATCTGTCCCTCTTCTAATAAACATCCTTCTGACAAATGCTAACTCTGAAAAACCATAAATTCTGCAAGAAGCAACCAGCAACACCCGTGTGTGTATCTTTGGCCTAGTAGTTCCACCTTACAGCATCTAGGTTAAGAAAATGCGCCAAAATAAGGGGAAAGCTTCATGTTCAAAGATATTCCCTGCGGCTATGTTCACAATTGTGAAATTTTAGAAATGACTTCAATGTTCAGCAAAAGGGGAACATAAGGAAAACTGCAGTTCAGCCATTCAACGGACTATTCTAAAGCCACTAAAAATGATGGTATGTAACAACATGTCAGAAAGCTTATGATAGAATGTCAAGTGCAGAAAGGAAAAATACTAAATTATCTCTCTACTTAGAATATAAGCATGACAAAAGGAAAAAACAGATGCGGAGACCAAAAGTCTGAAGAGAACCAAACCAAAAAAGCTGACAGTGGGCTTAGGATTATTAGGATGGCTCCAGAGAGTACTGTCCCCCTTCAGGAAAGTGCCTGCTAATGCACGAGGAGGGCGTGACAAGCCCAAGGTCATGGGTCCCCAAAATCATAAGACATAAGGAGATGCCGAAAAGGTTCTGTATTGGAAATAAACCAAGGCTGGGGTGGCAGACATGTGGGAGGGTAGGAAAAAGAGGGGCTGGCAAGAGGAATCTAGAGCGAGGTGCCCATACCTTAGCAGAAGGGTTTTAAAGAACAGGGGTCTCAAGGATTCTCATTAAATGATCTGGCTTGCTTGTAAACCCTCTCACCCTTGTAATTCCTCCAGCCCTCGATCGAGGGTGTTCCTCCCACCAAAACGGTCTCAGCAGTTCTTGGGAATGCACCGAGTCCCTTGCCAGGCGGATACGGTGGAGAAGGAAGTGCAGCTAAGGACAGGGAAACAACTCATGGGTCTGACCCAAATGGGGAGAAGGCAGATCAAAGAGCCAGAAATAACCGAGAGAAACCTGGTACACAGAAACTCACAGAAATCACTCGGGGATACAGCCAGAAACCCAAAGAAAGCAAATCTAGGTGACTGGCTACGAGCAGGAGCTCGGCTAACACCGCACGTCTATCAAACATGGGTACTCCGTGCTCTGGGTAGGTTTTCAGACCGTGCTCCTCAGGCCCTGAGTACCCCAGAGGAGCCTCAGGAGCCACCAAGGAGGACAAAGTCTCACCCGTATCCTTATTACACATTAGGCCTCCATGTAAAGTTCATCTGAAACAAAGGGAGGGGGGTTGTTGCTAAAAAAGACTTTGAGCTTTTGAAAACCACAGTTCTTTCTACGTGATCAGGTGTCAACAAAAACCGTTTAGAAAGGAGGTGCCTGGTCTGACGGGTGCTCGGGGTCCATTCTGCGTGCCCTGCAAACAACCACTGGAAGAAACGAGACCAGAGGGTGTCAGCTAAGGTCCAGAATCTACACCAGGGGTCAGAAAACCACAGCTCCTGGGTCAGACCCACCCACCACCTGTTTCGGTAAATAAAGGTTTATTGGAACAGAGCCACACTCATTCACTTACAGTTTGTCTACGGCTGCTTTCTGCTACAGCAACAGGATTGAGTAATTACAACCAAGACCATATGCTCCACAAAGCCCAAAATATTTACTATCTGCCCTTTCCCGGGAAAAATCTGCCAACCCAATACCTCATACCTAATACCCCAACAGGAGGTAATCAAGACTGCAAATACAGAGGAGGTAAAGGAGAACTCAGGGGCAGGTGGAGGTTCGGGAGGCTGATTCTGCCAACTGAGCCCACGGCCCACGGTCAGTGGCAGGACGAGGGGCTGACCCGGTGGGTCACACACTAAAGGGAGACACTGTAGATCGCTAGAATTCCAGAATATCCTAACGGGGGTTCGAGTGGAGGATGGGTAGTTAGGTACTCTGGGGCATGTGTACAATTCAAAGCAAGGGTCTTCAAAGTGACAGAGCCTCGGGAAGAGTCTGAAAGGAACAACAGGAAATTACCCAAACTTGGAACGGACACAACCTCAGTGCTTGCCAGCCTGGTTTCAGCCACTGTGAGAAGGGCAAGGAAATGGCGAGTCACATAATAAGTCATCATTAAGAAATAAAAATGACTCTTCCCCAATCACCAACACTTTTAACAACCACAGCTTTCCCCAGTGATAAATGATAGTCCGAATGACCAGCTCTGGCCTGCCAGGATCTCCCTCCATCAGACCAATATTCAAATGTCACTACACTCTGCTTACTCAGGCAAGATGGCAAATTACTGTTTAGACCAGGAAGCCTTGGCCGTGTCTAAAATGCTTAGCAAAGCTTAGCTTACCTTGAGAGAAATGGTTCGTCAAGACCGAGGTCTTCCCGGTCTCGCTGTCTTGCTTCTGGTCTCGTGAGAGGACGGACGACTTCTCGGACATTTCACAATCGGACAACGCGTGAGAGGCAGACGGCTCAGGAGACTCAGGGAGGATGTGCTGGTAGGTGACACTGTCTTCTTCCATCCTTCACCGTCGGGATTAAAAGAGAAATCGTTTCCCACACTAAGATCCCAAGCCAGGACCCAGACTTGGGAACACTTGGGGTTACTTGGCCCTTTGTAATTTCCCTGTATTTGCAACTTCGTTTTGGAGCCCTTTTGCTTCCCTAGAGCATTTTATTAGCGAGGACACTCTAAAACCAAAAAGCGCTCAGTGGGCTTGAGTCTGGAGCCAGTGAAGAAAGGGGAGCCACTGTCTGACTCACAGGGAGGGGCCCCCTGGGAGAGCACGAGTCAGTGCCCGCTCTGTGCCAGGCGCGTTAGGCGTACCGTCCTACTCGGTCCCCACAGAAACCCTCTGAGCTGGAGAGGACTATCCTCCCGCAGACGCGGGGAGCCTGAGGCAAAGCACAAGCTTGCCCACAATCTCACAGCTCGAGCCCACGTCTGTCTGTCTCTGTGGCCCCAGGAGAATGCAGGAGGCCAACCCAAACTCATGAAGTGGCCTCATGGGCTTAAAAATCTCAAAACCCCACGCGGGTCTCAATGCCACCATTCTGGCAATCGTCTGATTATTAACCTGTATTTCCCGAGAGCCACCTGAGCCATGAGGAAAAACACCTTGAACTGGGTGAAAAGCCCACATGAATCTCCATTACAGATAAGGTCCTTAATTTAAGCTCTTTTTTTCTCCCACTTTTTCCTATTACTTCTTGTCTCGTTATTCATGGGCTCAGACAAGAGCAAAGGACTCCGAAGCTGCAACGCATTCATTAACAGGTAAACACCAGATGCAACTTCACTCAGACAGCGTGATGGATGCACGGGCTTGCCGCTGCCTTGCAGAAGTGCCGAATGGGCCAAGGGCACCCATTTAATTAGCTTAGGAGTGACCCGTGTGAGTGCTAAGCCTACAGCGGAAAAAGGCAGAACAGAAGGAAAAGAAACCAACCTGTCAGAGATGGGAAGGGTGACACATGGCTGAGGAGGGCTGAAGCAGGCTCCCTGCCTCCTTGCAGCCCCCTCTCCAAGCAACCACGGTCGTCTTTCACAACAGCAAATCTGATTTTGTCCAGCCCCAGCTTCTTCTCCTTCGAAGACTCCCCTCTTCCCGCAGCACAGAATTTGGACTCCTAACACAGAATCTGAGGACCAGCCCAGAGTGGCCCCACCTGCCTCTCCGGCCTCGACCCTCGAGTTCCCTGCACCAGCTCACAGGGCCACGTCACCCTTGCCTCATGCGCAGACACCCTCCGACAATCCCTGCCCCGGGCCTCTCATCCTTTAGATCTCAGTTAAAACTGTCTCCACTCTGGGAGGCCTTGCTTGCCCTCTCCAAAGCCTGCCGCTGAGATGTGATCCATTATTAGAAGGATGGAAGTAGAGGGCTGCACTGGGAGGGATCTGAGAAAACACTCCGGTGGGAAAGGAGTGTTTCTTCTGAACGTACAGACGCTCTGACTGAAACGTCCTCCAGTGAGCTGGGATGCGTCCCCACCTGCTCCCTCTAATGATGTTGTGCCTTTGTGATGCCAAGGAAGTCTAAAATTCTGGTCTCTGTTTCTTTATTTTACCCCCAGAAGCCAAAGGGTCGCTGCTCCAAAGAGGAGGGAAATACTCGTAGCCCTCACAACAGTCAGAACCTTTAAACAAGGAATCAGAGGGGGGCGAGACTTTGACCTTTCCTGTAGGCCATCGAAGCAAACTAAGAAAGCATACAACACATTATTACATCAACATTTTTAAAATTCTAATTACATGCCAGATAGTTAGGGCTGGAGCAGTTATAGAGATATTCAAGACACAGCCTTTGTCCTCAAAAGGCAACATGCAACACTAATAAGAGCCCAGGAGCCCGAAAGATTCAAGTTCAAATCCCAGCTCTGCTTCTTAATGGCAAGCATGGAATTCCGATCCTCGGGTTCCTCGTCCCAAGATGGGAACACTAGTGCCTGCATGGTAGGGTCAGAAAGATTGAATGTGACTGCCTAGGGCAGCAGCTGACACACACCAATACCCCTCTCACGCTAGCTCCTTTCCTCTTCCGAGGAAGTCTGGGAGCGGAAAGATAAATGCAGGGCATACGACGACGCCGTGTGCTAAGTGCTGTAATGTGACCGCATGCCAAGTACTACAGGAAGAGTACCTGATCCTGGGATGTAGAAGAGAGATGGGGATGTTGGGGAGAGCCAGGTTCATTGCCACAGCCACGGACTCTGAAGAAGGATTTTCAAACTACGACAGAAGTCGAGTGTACAGCCTGTGTCCAGGCACAGGCTGCGGAACAATAAAAAGTCAGGTAAGACCAAAGCATGGGGAACACGAGAGAAAGAAAGATGGGTCAGACTGAGCAGGGCCTCAAAGGTCAGGCTAAGGCATCTGAAATCGATCCTGTGGGGACCCAGGAACCAACAGAAGGAACATGTCATCCTCATCAAGGCACCCGACAGACAGATGCCAGGGATGGCCCAAAACCACCGAACGAAGGCTGCGGGGTGCACAGAGTAAACGCCTGCTTGCGCACGGCCCCTGTCAGTTTCCCAGGTGTTTGCGCCTCATCCTCGAGAAGCGGGAAACTAACCGGAGGACGCCTGCACACCCAGCGGAAAACCGACCGCAGCCTCTGTCCCCGCCACACTCACCTCTCCATCACTTCGTTCTGGGGGCTCATGTCCACTTCAACTGATTTTCCTGGGAGCAGAAAGAACATCAAGAAGAAGGAAGACATTAAACAAAGAAAGGAAGAAATAATAAAAACCAGTGTTCCCTAATAATTTCTTGCTCATACACTTGCAGAGGCCCCATTCCATTTGTTTAAATACTCTTTGTAACGATCCCGGAAATTTAAAGGATTCCCAAGACTACACTCAGACTCGAGGCTCCTCCCTCACCCCCGCTCTGGCCCCAGTTCTAGGAGGGAGGTGACAGCCCTGAATCTAAAAATCGATCACCAAGGTGCTGCTGGGTGCAGGTTCTCTTCCCTTCTCTAAAAACTCTGACACTAACAGCATATAGGCTCGTTACAGGAAATGGGTAACAGAAACAAGAAAAAGAACGTCGCTCTCCTCCAGGGGCCCACTACAGACACGTTACGGATTTCCTTCCATTCTTTCTTCCGTGCATTTTGGCATGGGCGACACTGTACGGGACTTCATCTTTTCACTTCATATATTATTATAAGGACGTTTCTTGCTGAATTTGCCTTGGAAACCTAATTTCGAATGACTGCATTAATATTCCACTGCAGGCAGGTATGTACCATAGTTTCTGCCAGTCCCCTATTTGACATGGAGGTCATCTCCAATTTTTCATTTTTATAAATAAATGAAATAAACATCTTTGTATATACAGCGTTATCTGCATTTAAATGATTTCCTTAGGAGAGACTCTCAGAAGTGGGATTAGCAGGGAGAGGTATACGAGTGCACCTGAATAAGCCAGGGCCTGCGGCAGGGGAGTGACGACGAGAAATGGCGAAAGAAAACAAAATAAAGCTCAGAACGTAAGTGGGCAAAAGATGCGCTGCTCTCCCCTGCCCGGCAGCCTTTGCTGTTTGAAAGGAAACACAGGAGCCCAGGTTTCAAAGAGACTAACAACTTCATGTTAAAAATACTTCAGAACTCTGGAAATTGCAGACTGGGATGAGCTCTTTGAAGAAGCTAACGCGTGGCTAAAGAAAAAAACAAACCCTTCTAGAGCTGCACTTGAAAAATGAGACTATAATTAAATGGCACCCACACATTCCATTTTCAAAACTACTCCTAAAAGGGAAAGTTCTCGAACACCACAGCACGGAGGAAAAGAGCACCAGAGACTCACGCATTTGCCTTGTGCCTCGTGGTCCCCACATGCGTGCTCCCCGGGGCTGGGGGGTGCTGCTCTCGGGGCTCCCCCAACACCCCAGCAGGACAACAGTGGCCACAGGGAGCCAGTGCGACATCCCGAGGGCTTGAACGTCACCTGCCGCTGCAGGGCACTGGCAGGCAGCAAGAAGGAGTCACATGTGCCCCCCGAGATCAGGTGCCAGGCCCCAAGGACGACGACGACGTCCTCTGGCCTCACACCAATCACACTGGCGCAGTATCAGGATCTCCATTTAACAGCGAAGCGGAAATCCAAGAGGTCTGACATGTCCCCTCTCCTCCTCCGACATCCCATCACCTACTTCACTATATGCTTCAGTTAAGCAAGGGATTTGGAGACACTCCAGAGCTAGCGCGACCCCAAATCTAGGTCTTGATCCCCTTGGTTACATCCTGACCAAAAATGCAATGACGTTTTGATGCCCCAGAAGGAAGGGGGAGGGTGACAGGCCTCTACCGCGTGGAGGGGCTCCACCTCTCCGTCCTCTACACTCCCCGTCCAGAGGGAAACCCGCCATCTGCCTGGGGCAGTTTCCCGGACGCTGACAGGAAGTCCCAGGCCGCAAGCCCGCCGGGGATGGGCAGAGACGACCGCTGTGAGAACAGCTCAGCACTTTCCATCTCGCACCTGCACAGGGCTGCTCCCCAACATTCAGCTGACACGCTCACCCTGACCACGGGCCATCTGCCCAGCCCTCAAAAGGGCTCAGGAGCCTACACGCACCAGCCACGCACGCGACCGCACCATCTCCGGCTTCGGGGGACCAGCGAGCTTTCAGAGCACGGACACGCGCCTCGGCAACTTCGCCGGCTGGGGATCACTGGTCTGGGGCGCGCTTTAAGCACTCTGGGACTCCTGACCACAACTATCACAAAAACCTCTCTTCGATTCCTAACAAAATCCACGACCAGAGATGGAAGTGCCCTGAGGCCCTCCAAAGCCCAGGTTTCTCCGTCTTCAAATAGGACATCCTGTGCGGACTTGGCAATGACTCCACAATTACATTCTGCCCATTCCCCTGCCGCGACACAGTGCTTTAAAGCCAAGTGACAAATTGTTAGTGTGGGACTCACAGGGCCATCGTGACAGCTGATGCACTGAATTCCGCGGTGGAAACTGCCTCCGCGCAGGTGACAGCGTACCATCTGTCAGGCTATTCAGGAGGCTTGGGAAGCACGTCATGAAGGCGCTGCTCCCATCTTTCAGGCGAATCTTACCGCTACAGCGAAAAGCTGTGTAGTAGGTGGCAGTGGGGGCGGGGGGGTCCCATCCTTTCGAACAAACAGACGTCTAGTTATCCGATCCATACTGGAACCAGCACGAGAACTATCACGCAGGACAGTCTTGTGACCGGTCAGCCCACCCTCCTCCCTGCACTGATCCATCCTGAACGCTGCCTCTGTTTGAAAAGCCTCTTTTGAAACAGTACCCCCTCATTCCAAATCCAGCAACCGTATAGAATCCAGTCTTAATATCATAGCCTGGCATCTCCTATGTGACCCAAACGCTCCTTCCTTTGCATCCACTAGGAATTTGTAGAACATATTTACAGAGTTCCTCCAGGTGCCTGTGCCCGATGCTGAGGGTAAGAGACGAACGAGGAGCCATCATAAACTCAGTGAGTTCACAGCTGCGGGGGGCAGAGGGACCCAGAGGACGATTACACCACAGGGCTGTGACAAGGGGCCGCACGGCATACCGGGGAAGGCCTGCAGAGGAAACGAACGTGAGCCAGCCTTGGACCACCCAGGGCGATTTAGAGGAGGTGACCAGGGACACATGTCTGAGGCAGGAAAGCACTCCTGCATCAAGATAAGCAGCAGCTAAGGGGCCACATGGAGGGCAGATTCTATGGATACTTAGGAAAGATCTTCCATTTTCTCTGATCGCCTGCCTACCATGCTAACTATACCCCGCATGCCCCCTTACCACTCCTAAAATACCCTTCCCCAACGACTCCCAATATGGAAGGTTGAGCTCTAATACCCTTTTCTCCGGGAAGCCTTCCCTTCGGAGCTCAGGGGCACCTCCCTTCCAGCCCCCACTCTGTGGGCCAGAGTCAGAGGACACTGAATCACAGGGCGCCCAAGAATAAGATCCAAACCACACAAAACTATCAGTATTGTCATCAAATCCTGACTGGACACTACAAGTACGGCCCCAGCTTAGTTTGGGAGCCAGGACAAAACAAGGCCCCCATCTTCCAGGAGTCTATGCTCTGAAGTCTATGCTCTATGCCCACAAGAAATCATTGTTGTCACCTCCTGTGCTCCTAAGATTGGTTAGACAGGATACCAGACACTTTAAATAATCTCATTTAATCCTCACAAATAACTCTGCAAGATAGGTACTATCCCCTCACAGAGGAAATCTGGCCATTAAGAGGGTAAGAGAAGCATAAACCTGGATTTGAACTCAAGTCTGCTGGCTCCAGAGGTCCTGTTCTTTCCACCCGGCAAAGAGTGTCCATCACGAGGCCAGACGTGACCGTCAGAGGCAAGCTACAACCCAACCAGAATTAAAAAAAAAAGAGTTTTACTTCCACTTGGGGTGAACAAAGAAAGCTTCCTAGATGATGAACAGAATTTCTAGAAGGGAAGAGAGAGTACAAGCCTTCTAGAAAAGGGACTGGTTTGAGCAAAACCCCAGAAGTGGGGAAATGCAAGCACAGCCTGCAGCCCAGAAGTACCGACTGGGACGCCCAACCAGACAGGAGCGTGAGAAGCACCGCATCACGGCGGTCAGGAGGCTCTGCTGTGGAAGCACACTGCCCCGGCTCAAACCCAGACTCCGCCGCTCCCTGGGGGACCTCGAGCAAGGAAATTCCCTTCTCTGTTCCTCCTTCGTTCAATGAAGGTGACAAACAGTGGCTTCTCATAGGCTGAGAGCACGCCCAGCACAGAGCTGCAGCCAAGAAAGCCCCGCCTTCCTCACGGTTTCTCCATCATCCTCATCCTCACCATCACCCGTCATTCTCGCTGAGAGGGGAGCGAGCTGGACAAGGTAGACGGTAGAAGGCCCTGGAAGAAATGAGTGGTGTAGGTTCATCCCCGCAGGCAAAGGAGAGTCAAGGGAAAGGATATCTTTCCCCACAGTTATCTTCTAGCTACACCTGGACACACGTGGTGAGCTCATGGGGGAAAGGGGCCACCTCACCCCTTCTCGGTACCTTCCGCAGCGCTGCCTCAGAAATACCTGAGGGGCACACTGTCTTCCTGACTAATGCTACTGGCCTTGGGGGGCACCAGGAGCAAGGACACCGTGGGACTGCAACGCCGGCTCGCGATCTACTTTGGGTCCCAACCCGCTTCAAGAAGCTGAAAGTTATAGATCCCCAGCCCAGAAAAAGGCACTCAGAAAATCTTGCAGGGTTCTGGACCCCAGTGAAATCCCTAACCTGTGAAGCTAGAAAAGATCCCGGCTCTGGTCCTGACAAATAGTGAGAAAGCACACTATCATCCTACTTCTCGATTTCTACCAACTAAACATTATTAAAGGAAAGCAAGGATATGTACAAAGATTCCAATACGCTGTTCTTTTAATAGCCCCAAACTGGAAACAACCTGAATGTCCACCTAATGGGGAATGATTAAGTAAATTACGGTACATTCGTACAAAAGAATGTTCTGCAGCCACTAAAACTTACAATGTAGGTTAGTATTTATTATCTACAACTGAACAAAGGGAAAAGTTGCAAACAATTCTAGTTCCACCAAAAATACACATATGTATAAAAGAAATCTGGAAGTATAAACTCCAGGGTGTTCATTTTTGCTGTATAAATAATGCAACTATAGGAGTATTTGCTTATCTGTTATTCCACAATAAACACGTACTGCTTTGTATTAAGAAAAAAAAAAAAGACTATATTTAAAATTTTTAAGAACTCATGCTATGCAACTGCCTCAAATATAAAACTATTTTACAATAAGCTCCTTTCATAATTCAGAAGGCAGACCCCTTAGATAGCATCCAAGAAAGACCCACCTCTGTTACATTTTATTCTCTAAGAATGGGAGTTGTCGTGAGGTACCTGAGACTTTTATGCCTTTTGTACAAGAAAATAAAGTTCTCTGTTTGTATTGTCTGCGAAGCCTGAAATGCTTCTGCTTCCAGAACCCGCAGGAAACAAGAAGTGAGATCTCCTCGGGCTTGTCAAGGTAAATAAGTAAAAAACAAATCAAGGAGGGGGCGGTTGGATGAGTGAGGGAGGGCAGCTGGTGCCAGAGGCACTCTCTCTCAGCCTCCCACTTCCTCGGGCCCTGGTCGAGGGTTTGCAGGAAGAAGAGAGAGACACACAGAAAATGCCTCAGGCCAGGAAGATACAGCTCTATCTTGAGGACCCACTTATTTCTCCAATATTAAAATAAAAACTAGCTTATTTGGAAACCCTTAGTCAGGAGAAAGTGGGTTTCACAAAGCTGGGAAAAGTCGACTGCGCCTGTGACCTTGAGCCTCAAGGTCCGGGGGAGCTGGTACTGGGACAAGTCTGCAGCAGGCCTGAGCTGCCGGGGTCCGCAGAAAACTCGGGAAACATTTCCTGGGCCCAGAAGCCCAAACTATCCCACGTTCCTTCTTGGAATTAAGTTGAACATATGTGGACCCTCATGAGCCATCTGTTTTGTAATGTATGACGACAGAAGAACTAAGGTCAAACCTTGGTTTCGCCAAGTCGGTTATAACTTTGGGCAACTGACTCTCCTCCGTAAGGCGAAGTTCCTCAAGCAAAACAGGTTGTTCTGAGGACAAGCCCCCGACTCTCAATAGGCAGAGACACTGGCAAGCACAGAGCACCCGTGAGTCATGCACCCAGCACTGAGTCAAGGCTTCGTGCTCGTGATTTAATTCTTACAGCTCACCAAGGAAATCCTGTGATCCTGAGCAGAAGGAACATGACCTGACTTACATTTTGAACAGATCACTCGGACTATTGTGCGGGAAGGGGCCATGGTGGGACATGGGGGGAAGCCCGGACCCCCGGGGGGGCAAGAACTGCAATAAGAGGAGACCGTGGCAAACCAGAGCCATGGCAGCAAGGAGGTGTGTAAATTGGTCAGATTTACAACACATATTGAGGGCAGCGCTTCGAAGGGGCGGCGAGTGGGTGGGAGGAGTACTGGGTGGGAGGAGTATTGGGTATCCGCTTGGAAACTCAGGGAGGAAAGGATTTCCCCCAGGAGGGGGAAGGGGGGTTGGCCACATCCAATTCTGCTGTCAAGGTGAGGGAGGTGTGGCCCAAAACCGATGGCCAGATTCAGCAAAGTGGCAGGTGTCAGTGCCTCAGGCACATGCCATTTCCGTGGAGAGGCTGGGATGTCTGAAAGCCCAATTCCAGGAGCTTTGAGAAAGAAAAGGGGGCTGGAAAGTCATACTAATGGATAAAAAGGAGAGGGACAAAAGTAATGACTTCATAGAGGCAATTTAAATGGATGAAGTTTTAACTTTGGAACCACCTTCATATTTTTCATATTCAAAAAATAAAATTAAATCAGTAAAAATGGGAGGGGAAGCCTAACATTGAGCACAAAGAGAAATAAGTAAATCTAATTCTATTTCAAATGAATAACATATGAACACTGTAGAAAGAATGAAACCAAGGAACTTTTAAATTTAATACCTGACTATATGCCCTTAGCCTACAAACTAAAAGAACTATGGGCCGCCTGGGTGGTTCAGTCAAGTCAGTGTCTGCCTTCGGCTCCAGTCATGATCCCAGGGCCCTGGGATCGAGCCCCGCATCGGGCTCTCTGCTCAGCAAGAGGCCTGCTTCTCCCTCTCCCACTTCCCCTGCCTGTGTTCCCTCTCTCACTGTCTCTCTCTCTGTCAAATAAATAAATAAAACCTTTAAAAAAAAATAAAAAATAAATAAAATAAAATAAAGGCCCTTCCCATTGCAGTGAGAATCATCTTTGAAACAAACAAGATGAACCAGGGCTCCCTGGAGAAATGGCTAATTCAGGGCAGGGACAGAATCCGTGAGGCTGGAACATCTTTTTTTTGTTTCAGAAAGTACAGAAGTGCTCCCCAAAAAGATGGAGACTTGTCCAAAGGAATTACCACTCGCCAAATCTCAAACAATTTGAGCATCAGTAGAATGACAGAATGAATACTAATCTATTGAATAAAATAAGAAGCTACAAGTCCACACGCTAATAAACAAATATAAATAAGCGACAAACATATAAACAAAAAGGGAGATAAAAGGAGAGTTCATCCTTCTAGCAGATGCCATCTGATAAAAAATGAAGAAGGAAGGATGGTATGAGGAAGAAAATCACCACGTTGCCAGCATCGCAGTGATAGTGGAGGGAGGGAACGTGCAGTAAAACTCAGGTAAACGTCCGAAGAGGAGCCAGATACTTCCAGGATTACGACGTACCCTCCCGTGATTACTTATGTGTCACACAGGGTAATACTGTCACTCACAGCAGAGAAACTGGACACATATCACCTCAGCCCAAATGATCAAAATTATTTTCACCAACAATGGGACAAGCCGACGGCACACGCCTCATAAACACAGTACCGGGAGAACGTAATACTTAACGCAGCATTCTTGCCCAAACCACTTAACTAATCTCACTGGATTTATCTAATCCAATCCCAAAGAAACAACAGATAAACCCAAACTGGGGCACTGGCCTGAACTCTTCAAATAGGTCCACGTCATGAAAGACAAAGGGTGAAGGAGAAAGTTAAAAACAACCAAAGACACACGACAGCTAAATGTAATGCGGGGAGAGGGTCCTGGATCGGAATCAGGAATAAGACTCACAAAAGACCTTATTGAATCAATTAGTGAAATTTTAATGTAGGCTGTATATGAGATAACGATCCTATGTCATGGAGTTAATAATGGTGCTATGGCTACATAGAACAGTGTCCTCAGTGTGAGGGGCCACACACTCTGACACTTCTGGGGGGAGGGGGAAAAGGATATGATATCGCCAATCCACCCTTGGAGGGTTGACGATGATGATGATGATGACGACGATAATGGTGGGCTCCTGCGTAATAATAACGTTAGGCGCTTGGAGGGGCGCTTGGCTGGCTCAGATGGGGAGCGTGTGACTCTTGATCTCAGGGTCATGAGTTTGAACCCCACGTTGGGTGTAGAGATTACTTAAAAATAAAATCTTTAAGTAATAATAATAACGTCCCTGACTTATAATGGTGCAATTTACAATTTTCGACTTTAGGATGGTGTGAAAACAACAGGCATCCAGTAGAGACTGTACTTCAAATTTTGAATTTTCATCTTTTCCTGGGCTAGAGATAATGCAGTATGACTGTCCCTCGTGACCCGGGCAGTAGCAGCGAGCCACGGCTCCCCGTGAGCCACGCCGTCATGATACAACCATCTTGGACCCATGACGCCATTCTGTTTCTCACTTTCAGTACAGCCTTCAATGTAGAATATGAGAGAGTCAATACTTTATTATAAAATGGGCTTTGTGAGAGGCTATCGCCCAACTGTAGGCTACTGTAGTGTTCTGAGCATGTTGACGGTAGGCTGGGCTAAGCTATGACGTTGGGTAGGTTAGGTATGTTAAATGTATTTTTGACTTACAACGTTTTCAATTTTATGATGGGTCTATAGGGATATAACCCCATCATAAATCGAGGAAGATCTGAACACACACAGAGAGAGACAGAGAAAATGACAAAGCAAATATGGCAAAACTGATGAAGCTGGGTAAACAGTATAAAAGAACTCTTCGTTCTAGTCTCAAAAAAATTGCAATATGATTACTTTTTTTATTTAAATGTGATAACATCTGTTCAAGTACCTAGCACACAGCAAATGTTTAACAAAGGTTCTCTTTCATCCTTCCTCTAACCACCTCTGACCTTTGAATATATTTCTTTTACCCATAAATGTCTGGAGTTTTTTGTTTGCTCGTTTTGTTGAGTGTTGCCGACATTTAAAACTCGTGAGTTCTTAGCACCTCCCCACCCCCCTCCAAAAAAAAACTCTTGAGTTCTTAGCACCTCCATCTTCTCTTGAAAATTAAGAGCCATCTAGGGCACGGGGCCGGTGCTGGGGGCGGTGCCTCAGCAGCCGGAGCCCAGGCTGGAACAGTGAGGACCACCCGGCACGTGGAGGCATCACTGGAACGGAGGGCAGGTGGCGTGGCTCTGCTGTCCCCTCATCAGAGCAGACATAAGTACTGCCGAGGAGTCGGTTCCTCCCCAGCCTCTCCAAGAGAAGTCCTGGATCAACAAATGATGTGTCTTAAGGCTCGCGATCCCTTGCCCCACTTACCGTTGAGAAACAGCTTTTCCAATTTCTCGAGCAACTCGGCACATTGATTCAGCTGCTCCTGGAAACCCTCGGCCACGTAGCGATCCACGTCGCTGGCCTGCAGCAACTGCTCGAACGCCAAGATCATGGCATTCATGTGCTGCCGGTAGATGACACAGATGCCGTGGCTGTCCTTAATCTGCTGTCTTTGAAGGGAGAGCTCCCGGGCTTGGGACTGAACTAATGAATCGTATCTGATAAAAGGGGGGGGGGGAGAGAAAATGCTTGCACCATTTTAGGATTGAATTTCTGTGACCTTAACACTAATTGGAAAAATGACAGAGCACAATTTTTAAAAGCCTGCAGCTGAACAAGTATACATACTTCTAGAAAAATTGGAAGTCTGCAAGGTCACTCCTTCGATTTCAAAACAGCCAACAAACGCTGGAACAAAGGTTCTTCTGCGATATTTTTAACCTTATAAAGCCCCCAATTACAGTACAGACTGGCAAGAACTCAGGAGGACAATTAGTTTCCATACATTCTTCAAAAACATTATTCTGAATTATAGAAACAAGTGCTCCAAGGGCCAGAGGACCTACCACGAATTCTCGTGAGGAACAAAAAAGAAAGTGTAACGCCGGAACACAAAAACAGGACTCTCTCCTCTCAACTGAAAGGTCAGGGAGTAATCATAATCCTAACCACCATTTATGGAGGGTCTGTGACCCATCAGTCACGGCACTGGGTGTTTTTTGGTAAGTTAAGTGCTCCTTGCAATCTCCGGACAAAAGTACGCACCTCCTCGTTTACAGAGGAACCGGACTCAGAGATTGCAAGGTTAAACGGGGAAGGTTTCGGACTCAAACACAGTCTGCCCTCAAAGCCCACGCTCTATTATACAAAACTACCTCCTGCCACCAAATCTGTCTTTCCCTGTGTCAGCCCATGAGTACTCAAGCCTGGAGCAAAACACAAATTAAGGAAAACGTGGCTCCTGTTAACCATGGCCACGGTCACCTGGCCCCGGCGTGGCTGGGCAAAGATGCGGACCCTGCAGTCCAGCGTGCTCCCCCTTCCCTGAAGTGAGGACAGTATGTGGGGTTGCTGACCACCTCTGCTGGCGAGCACCCATGTAGGGGTCACGCGACAGCTGCACTGAAAGGGGGGAGTTTCTCGGGTGAGGAAGGACACGAGGACGGCGGTGGGACGGTGCGGGCTTGCACACTGTCGGCGTCCTCAGGCCGTCTGCTCAGTCACAGCAGCCTCTTCGAGCCTCAATTCCTCATCCAGAGAAACATGTTTAAGAACACCTTTCCGGGTGATTTTGAGGATTAAATAAAAAGTGCCCACCTGAGGGTCAGACATGACTGCCTTTCAATAAATACAAGGTTCCTCCCATCCTGCTGTTTGGGAAGGCTTGAAAAAATTCACTCTGGCTCCTGACAATTCAGAACTATGTGTTTGTCTCAAATAAGTGACGAGTGAAGGTCAACTCTACAAATGATCGCTTTTTTGGTCATAGCTCATAAAGCAAAACTGTACATATCTATGCTCATAAAACATGACCTAAGAATTCTTCTCTTTGCACGCAGGCTTACTTCTCTAAGATGACCTGGAAGGGTAAAGATATGGAAAATATCTACATTCTTCCCACCCTGCCTAGGACATCAGTTTTGGACCCACAGTAAAAGCCAACAATGGGGACCAGGAGTAAACGCTGCCATTTAGTAACCGCAACTCACTGAGCTACTGGAATAATACTTTTGCCCTGAGTTCTCAGCCTGACCGGGCAAAATCCGCTGTGCCAATTTCAGAAGACATAACACTAGAATGTGTACGGCCGCTGTTCTTTGTGGCCTCATGTTCACCTCTTCGCAGGGCCCTGCTGCCCCAAACCCACCATCAAGCCTGCCTCAGTACACAAGCCACCCCATCGCCAAGCAGCGCTCCCCTGGACTCATGGGCTCCGACCTAGTGGCAACACAGGGGAACTGCAGGCTTCCGGAGTGGGAGAGGCAGCAGCGGGATGTACCTGGAAGGTGAGAGATCTCTGAACTTATTCTGCAGGTTGTGGATTTCACTGAAAAGCTCCATGTTCAAATTCTGCTCCTTCTGCAGCTCGTACTCCTGTTCCACCAGCTGCTGTCTGAGGCCCTCCAGCAGCCCACCGTCGGTCAGCTCTGGAGCCAGCTGATGAAGGATCTTCATGTGCTTCACGTAACGGACTTGGTGCAAACTTGAGAACGTCATCTCTTCTTCGTCAGGACTACCCTTGGGCTTATTCAAGACGTCCTGGCCCCCTTCTGTCCCACACAAAACCGTGATAATGGCCTCGCTGCACTGGGAGTGCTTTTGAAGCTGAAATAAGAAATTCCGGTAGCCCTCGAGCTCCGTTTCCAAGTCACGGATTTTCTGCTTTAAGTTTTCTGTATCACTTGAAGTGTCGATTTTTTCGGACTGATGGGTCCCAATCACACTGACTTTGGTGGAAAGCTGGTTCTTAGAACTCAAGTAGGCAGCTACTGAGGTTGGGCCTGGAAAATCTTCAGAAGGATTCCCTTTGCATGTTGGCAAGATGGCAAGGCCATCGGGCTGGCAAATTTCAGAGTCTGTGAATCAGACATACTTATGTCAGTACCTTCTTTGCTGAAATCTACCCCTTCTGTCCCTGCAGAGCCTAACAAGCCTCTGTGACTCCAGTCCTTCCTCTTACCTCTCAATCCACCCTATTCCTCAGAGCAACTATTCTAAAAAGTGAATTTGACCATGATAACCACCAGTGCCCACCTAAAATTCATCGATATCCCCACTATGCGGAGGATTAAGCCCAAACTCCTTCTTATAGCGTCTGGGACCCTCTGCGATCTAGTTCCAGGCAACCTACCCAAGAGCATCCCCTCACAGTCCCCATGGAGATTCCCAGAATTCCTTGCACACACCAGGCTGTTTTGTGTCTCTATGCATGTGCTGTTCCCTCTGCCTGGAATGTATTTGGTCCTCCAAGCCCACTCAAGGAACTCCTACTCATTCTTCGACATGCAGATCTAGTTCTCCTTCTGCAAAAGCCCATCTTCAAACTATGCCAACCTGCCCCTTCCTCTGTGTTTCCGCAGCACCCTACGCATAGCGCCCCAGACACACACACCATGTGCTGGGTGCGAATGCAGGAGCGACGCCAGCTTGGTTATTTATTGACACAGCAATTAGTTGTTTGGATTCTTCTCTCGCTCCTTCGCAGGAGGGACTGGCCTTTCACCCTCATGGTCTCGGGGCCTGGTACGGGACCTCAGCCAGACGGGAAGTCCAAAGGGTCTGACAAATACTGGGGAGTGTGTGAGGTAACGTTAGAGAGCAGTAATTCTAAAACCCATATGACCGACAGTCTTTATTTCCACGTCTAACGGTTTCCAGGAGGTGCCGCGACGTCCCCTGCAGTGCACTGTTTCAGTGACCCACGACCTCGCCAAGAACTATTTCCTGACAGCTGGTCCCAACCCCCAGACGTGCGGCCCAGCCTGTGTGAGCGGCGGAGTCGCGCTGCGGGAAGGCGTCGCTCTGAAGTCAAAGAGAAGGGGGCCCACGCCCAGCTTTGCCACTTGCTGGCGACACACCAGCCACAGGCAAGTAATTTGATGTTTCAGAGCCTGGGTCGCCCCCCAAAAGATGTCTAAGCAGCTTGTTGCGAGACTTCCAGCTCAGGCCTGAGTCCAGAGCTTCTGTCCTCAACCACATACCACACTGCCCGTTGTCCAGGGAAAGCTCAGCTCAGTATAAGGGGTGTCTGAATGCTTACTGAGGAGGCAGCAGAATATAGCAGAAAAACCCATCTTCACAATCCAACCAGATCTGGTTTCAAACTCTGGCTCTGCTACTTACTAGCTGCATGACCCCAGGCAGATTACTTTACCTCTCTGAGCCTCAGTGGCTTCATCTGCAAAATGGAAAGAACACCATTTACTGTGAAGGGTTGTGTTTGTGGTGTTCAGATCAAAGGAGACGGGATCTGCAAAAAGCATCTGGCACACAGTAGTGAAGGAGCCCAACCACTATTAAGAATCTTTTCTGCCTCCCTCGAACTGCTGGAAGATGGACGAGGATGCCTATCACAGGAGGCAGGAGGCACGCGAGCAGCGGCTGGGGACCAGGGCAAACGCTGCAGAAGCAACCGTGTGGGTTGGACGACAAGGCCTGGGAGAGCTCTCAGAGGCAAAAGCACACAAAAATCCTCGTCAGACTATATATTCCAATTTCTGGGTTCTGCAACTGTTCCTCGTGGCTGTAAGCCCATTCTTATCTCTCTGTTCACGATGCAAATACCATAAAATAACTCTTTTTATTTTAGAAAGGAGCTGCTACATGACCTAAAGGAAGCATTCCTAATACAGCATTTCTACTGTACAAAATTTGCAATAGTCACTAGTGTCTGCAGTCTCTTGGGATGCAGACATGTCATTCATCCCTGTTCTCTGGGGTCTGGCATGGGGCCTGGGGCAGAGAAGGTACTCTGTAAGTAACTGCTGGCTGAATGAGTGTAAGAGACAGACAGAGACAGAGGGAGAGATCTCAATAGGCTTTTTTTCTGGTAAATCACCTTCCAAGTCAAGGAACTATCTTTGCCATAATAACCTCATGATAATGGAATTTCATGGCAAGAAGCAATGTTCCTTCACTCCGGGGAATAAAGATCAGTTTCGATGATTTTCATTAAGTAATCATCAGGCAGAGACAAATGTAATAAGACCCACACAAATGTCCTTCTGTGACGCAGATTGTGGCCAGCTCTGACGCTTAGCTACACACACGCACATCTCAGAAAGGGGGGGACGGTGTGCATTCTCCTAGCAACACTTAACCTCCACTTTCAGCTTTGCCCCTCACAGCACAACTAATCTAACACGTACACACTTGCCCCCAATCTATAGCAGCTTGTGATTCGGCAGCAGCAAAGATCTGGTTTCCAGGCTCCGAGGCCGGTGTCCAGCACGCCTCACGGCCCGGCATCGACACGCAACCTGACTTTGCTCCCCGCAGCTCAGGAGCCCTCGATGAAGGGCCGACGGTGGATCTTCCATGTAAAATCACCGTGTGGAGCGTCCGGGCGAGGGAAGCCCGTCAGCTGTGGTGCACAGGGCGCACCCGCAGGTTCAGCAAGGCCTCAGGACGCGCACCCGCGCCAGGGCCTGGCCGAACGCCGAGCACCTCGCCTATGCGAAGACTCCATGCAGAGCCTTCACGATGGCCCCGTGAGGCAGCACTAGTCTCCCCATCCTACAGAAGAGGAAATGGAGGTTTAGAGAGAGAAGGACTTGCCTACGGGGGAGCAAGCGGCAGAGCGCCTCCCTCAAAGCCAGGACGCCTGCCGCCAGCACCCTGAATGCTGCCTCCTGACGCATCTCCCCCTTCCTCAGTAACATCTGTGGAATCCCCTGCGTGCCCTCCTCGAGGACCTATCAAGGAGCTGCTAAAGAGCAAAGAACAGTGAAGGCATCCCACACGGTACCGGCTTTGCTGAGGGCAGTCACTGAGCGAGTCAGTCGACATGAAAACCTGGGGGGGCTACTGGCAGCGTCTAAACAACTGAGGGACTCGGGAAGCCTTCCCTAGAAAGTGACACTGAAGCAGAGACCTGAGAGACAGGGCATCAACTAAAGGTGGAACGTTCAGGCAGAGGCAACAGCACATGCCAAGTTCTAGAAGCACATTCAGACAAAGGAAAGTTCACTGATCCTGGGGACTTGGGAGGGAAAGGGAAACTGCCAGTCAGACAGGAAGCCTTTAATGATCAACCAACTATGAGCAAGAAATCCAAAGATGTCCCTGGGGCCCGTTTATTTGCATTAGAGGAAATACTGCAGTTCTGGAACTTTCTACAATTCGGCTAAGGGTACTTTATTGCCTGGTAGAGGGCTTCAAAGCCCACAACATCCAGAGGCATGTGACCACGTATCCACCGCACTGGCTGGAGGCCTTGGGAAAGCGCACACCATAACTCACTGCTTCCCGAGAGACCGGAGTTCTCATAGCTGCCCCATGACAAATTTAGAATTCCTGAAGACAATTATTTCTTACAGAATGAATTAGGTCCAGATTAAAGGTGACTCCTTTTTTTTTAACAAAGGCAGAGAGGAGTGGATCTAAGGCAAAAAGAAAAAATGTCAGCATGTGTTCATTCTGGTTGAATGGGAACACGAATATTCTTTTATCCTTTGTGCTTATCTACATGCCTAAGAAGAAACACATGCGACTTGCCTGGGACCTCACTCACGTCCCTGTACCTTTCCCACTGAGTGACCTGACACAGCCCGCACACCAGGAGGCAACTCAGGCTGACCTGCGACCCACCCTCCTGGGCGCCTAACACAGCCAGCAGCATATGGAGAGCTGCCCGGGGGCAGGGCTGGCTGCGGGGTCCCTGAGAGCATGTACTGTGCCCACCAGCACCTGGGCTGCTGCCAGGGAGAAAAGATGACAAGTGGCCTGGGGAGCCCAGACACCCAGTCTACTGTACCCCGACTCGTCTACCCACTCACCAGCTGGATGACCCTGGATCAATTCTTTTTAAAAACTCAGCTTCTTTGGGGAGCCTGGGTGTCTCAGTGGGTTAAAGCCTCTGCCTTCGGCTCAGGTCACGATCTCAGGGTCCTGGGATCGAGCCCCGCATCGGGCTCTCTGCTCGGCGGGGAGCCTGCTTCCCCCTCTCTCTCTCTGCCTGCCTCTCTGCCTACTTGTGATCTCTCTCTCTGTCAAATAAATAAATAAAATCTTAAAAAAAAAAAAAAAAAAAAACCCTCAGCTTCCTCATGTGTTAAATGGGAATAATGATGATGTCCTAAGACGTCCGTTGCAGAGCTTAGTACCAATTTTTCTACGAAACACCCCAAGTTGTGCCTGGCACACAGAAGCTGTTGAGTACACACAGGGGTTGAATTCTGACCTGTCTCGTAGCTGGTGTGCTGGTCACTGTCCCCTTCCTTGTCTCTCCAGACACAGGGCATGGTTTCAATTTCCTTTTGCTCTCCTGGGCTGTCCTGGTAGGCTGCTCCCACGAGGGGCTGGGCTATAGGCATTCACGAAGAGAAGGAAAAATAAATAAAACCATAGACTTGAAACTTAGCCAAGCAACTAAGAAGAACACAAAGATACAACAGGGAAAATAAAAACACTGGGGAGGCAAAATGCAATTTATAAGATAAAATTAATCTATCGAGCTGCCATAACAGGACATAAAAAGCATAAATATACTGCAGCTTGTCTCAAATGGTTTAAGTCCAGGCTCTCAAAAAACTATGAGTGAGAAAATGAATTCTATAGACTCATGCCCACTTTTCTGGAGAGGAGAGAGGCTCCGGGGTCTACTGGGCCACTGCGGGAGCAGCACCTGACTGAGGCACCCTGGTGTCTCAGCAAGAAATAAAAACAGTGGAAAGTGCCTACGGCAGGCCCTGGACAAAGCGCCAGGGCCTCTGCTGGGCTGAGTCATCTTTGCCGTAAAACCTTCCCTCCCGGAAGTGTCCCTCACTTCTGCCCTGCCCTGGTGTGTTTCATTATCTGCCCCCTTCCCACTAGACAGGGAGTTCTCAGAAGGAAGAGACTGTCTCGATCCTCTCCATCTCTGTCTCTGTCTCCTACACGCAGTGCATGAGGCTGGGAACACAGCAGGTGCTCGGGGAATATTCACGTGAATAGATGTCTGCAAGGAAGGATGGAAGGCTGGCTGGCTGGCTGGAGACAGTGGGAAAGGAAGGAGTCGGGAAGAGCAATACTGCCAAAGGCCCACTTATCTTGTAACTTCCACTATGGTGAACCCAAGAACCTAAAGATCAGTGGAAAATACCATGGGCTATGGGTCACCGGAAAGTCCATATGGCAGGTGTCAAGATGCTAGGCTTTATGAGGCAGCAAAGGGCGCGGGCCTGGAAGTCAGGCAGGCTGGTTCGAATCTAGCCCCGGAAGTCAGTGACAGTGTGACGGTAGCGAAGTCACTTTATCTCAGAAAGTACCGCCTCATGCTAAAACGGGGATCATTACTGTTCCTGCCTCGAGGACTGTTAAGAAGAATCTATTAGATCATGTACTTAAAGTGGGCAGTGAGGCTGAAAAAATAACAGGGGCTCATCTTATGACGGCCACAGGAAGTGCAAGACTCTCAGTCGCCTCCCAGCCTTGAGCCACCTGGGAAGTCTCCACGTCGGACGTAGTCTCCCACCCCAGAATGCCAACTCCTCAATGGCAAAACCCCAAATAAGCTCAGAGTCCTCCCTGAACGTGCGCCTTGCCCCCTCGTGCTAAGGCCCGGCTGTCCCCCGGCACTGCTTCTCCTACAGCCACCCCCAAGTGGAGGCCAGCCCCCGGCCATCGTCCCCACATGCCCTATGGTCCCAGGCCTGGAAGCGTGTATGGGCCTTCGCTCTCGCGGACACCGCCAGGTCACGCTCTCTTCCCTAAAAACTCCAGCCCTGCGGCTCATGCAGCCAGACCACCTCGCTGCAGTCACCCGAGGTCCCGATTCCTAGCCCCTCGAGCCTCGCCGACAACATGGCTCCTAACCGCCCTGGGGCTCCGCCCCGCTTTACAGGAAAATTCCTCAGAGCTGTTATTCTCGCCGTCTCGGTTCCTCTCCTGCACCGGCTGTCTGGAACCTGTGCCAGGCAGGCCTTGGCCGCGCAGAGGACCACAGCTCCCTCAAGGTCGCCCGTGATGACTCCCCGTTACTAAATCCCAAGGCCAAGCCTCAGGCCTCGTCTGACTGATTCACGATATTCGAGCCAGCGAACCTGCTCTTTACTCAGCTTCTGGATGTCATCCTCCCGTGGCTCCGTCCCTGCCTCGCCGGCTGCTCCTTCTCCGTGCAACCCCTGCTCGCTAGACAGTCCCCGTCTCGGTGCCTGGATCTGTTCCCTGTGTCTCCCAGTCTCAGAGCCTCAAATACCAGCGACGTGCTGACATTTGCTAAATTTACAGCCCTGCATCTCCAACTGCCGACCTGGCACTGCCACGGGGCTGGTCAACAGGCGTCTCAAGGGGTCCCGAGCCAGCCACCGGACGCCCGCCTCTGCCTCTCCCGCTCAGGGCAGGACCGCGCCATCACGCCGACAGCTCGTGTTACCAGTGACCCTTTCAAGCACAGGTCGGCCAAACCCGGACTACTAGGGGCTCTGCCAGGCACGGGGCCTCTATCACACCTACTCAACTCCAGCAGTCACAGGCCACGTGCAGATCCGTGAGTGTCACAGTGCTCCAAGAAAACTTAAAAACGGCCAGCGAGCTTGGCCCACAGGCGGTAGTTTGCCTGTCCCTGCCTTAAAGCTGAAGTCGCGGCACGTCACTCTGCTGCTCCAAACCCTCCGTCTCCGGTCTTACCTGAGTGACAAAGCCCGAGAATGGCCTCGTGGGCCCACCCGACGTGCTACCTCCCCGACCTCCTTCCCGCCTCCTCTTCCCCACTCCACTCCAGCCATGGAATTGGCCACCTTCCTAGTCATCCAACTTCCCAAATTCAAAGCAACCTCAGGGCCTTTGCCCTTTTCCTGCTGCCAAAAACGCACTTTCCAAGCTGACTAGTCCCCTCCTCTCCTCCCGGTTTGTGTTCAGATGTCGCCTCCTCAGGGAGGCTCTAGGATCCCGCATGCGGCGGCACACTCTGCCCGCGCCCTCGGCCTGGCTCCCCCTTCCTCCCCAGCACCTGCCGTCTCTCATCCGCTACACCTGCTCATCGGCGAACTGTCACTCTCCCCACAACGGGAACAGGCGCCAGACACAGACTTACATCATCTGCTTTATTCACTACGTCCCCAGGGCCTACGACAGTGCCTGGCACACAGCAGGGTTTCATCAGTACTTTTTGAATAGATAAATAAAAGATCGCTGCTGTTGTTCTTGGTATCACATGTGGCTGCCATGTGCTCACAGCAGAAGTGCAAAATCAGGAGTCAACGTGTATACTTCTGCGGGCTCATGAACCCTCTGAAAACGAGGTCCAACACCACCTGTGTGCTCACCTACACCGCTCTGTGATCGGGTTTGGAATTAGCCCTGAGGAAGCCAGAGGAATATAGCCTGGACGTTCTAGAAAACCCCACCAAGAGGGCTCTCACTTACATACATGATGACATATGCCTAAGGCTTCCACAGACAAGGCCAAAAAAACCCACCCAGATTCAAGTCATCCCACAGCTGGGTTACCTGCAAACCATCCCAAGTGAAGGCAACGGTGACCTCACAAGACCCACAAGCACTTACAAGTCCCCTTTATCCAGGCTCCGGAATAAAATGCAAACAATAGATTCATTTTCCTTATTGTGTTCCTTTGATTGTGTATTTGTCAAGAGTCAAGATTAATCATGGTAATTCATAAAATTTATCCTCAAACTTACTGCAGTTCGAAACAACAAGGCTGACATTTCAAGCAGCTCCATCGGGTCGTTCGTCTAGCTCACGGAGAATACATTTCTCTCGGTGCTTACCTTTCGGGAGCGTTTTGTCTGGCACTGGCCTCCCGTCCATCATTGCTTCAGCCAGAATTAACTTTTGGTGAAGTTGCTTATTGCGGATTTTGAACTCCTTCAGCTCCCCCTGCAGCTCCAAGACTTGGCCCTGCAGCTGGGCCACCACCTCCGGGGTGACGGGGAGCTGGTAGACGTTTCCTAATGACCGGGACGGCTTTATCAGGATGGGCAGGCGGGACTTCTTAGCGTCCTGAAGAGACACACGCACAGGACAATGAATGCACTTGCTCTGGTCACAGAGGCAACACTCTCACGCCAACCTCGAAAACCAGGATTCAAACCGGCTGTCCAGACTTCTGGTTCCTCGAATGGCATCTATGTTTATCTCCCAGTCTACGGGATTTGTGTCTTGGCAGGTCCCCTCCTGCGACTGGCAAGTGCCAAGCTTTTCCTCCGCGACACCCTCTTGGCCTTGGCCCACTGTCTCTGTGGACACCCAGATGCTCGATATATGGCAGCCCTTTTTCCAACACAATCTTCTAAATAACATTTTCTTGCTCCGTAGCTATTTCCTCATTGCCACCCCCACCCCCCACCCGCTCCTCAGTCCGAGCCAATCTGCTAGTCTGCCAGAATCATCGCAGCTGAAGTTCTCCGTGGCCGGTGGGTCACTAAGCCAGTGGCCGTGTCCCGGGCTCGGAGCCCCGACCTGCCCACCCTCAACACGTTCACATCCACTGCCTCCCAGGCACTCCGAAGCCAGCCTAGCGCTCGGCTCCTTCCATCTGCTCCCCGAGTCCCCACCCCAGAGCTACACCATTTCAACATCCTCCGTCTCGGTGGATCGCACCACCAGACCCAAACCTGCAAGTCTATCAAACTGCTGTTTACACTCGCCACCCACTCTCGCTACTCATCAGGCTCCACTAATTCCAGCTGAGCTCTCTGGACCCTCCTCCTCACCCCCCACTGCCTCCATCCAACCCCAGGACACTGCTGGCAGTCACCTAGCCATGGCAGCCGCCTCCGGAGCGCCCTCCCCCACCCCTTCCTGCCCTTTCCAGTCCGCTCTCCATACTGCAGCAGGAAAAGGCAAACCTAACATTCTTCGTCTCTGCTTACAAACTACTGGAACGCTTCCCAGTCTCTACGACCAAGGTCAAAATCCGTACCACAGCCGCCATGCTATACATAACCTGCAGCCCAAGTCACTGCCCCTCTGCCATCTCCCCTATTCCCACACATGCACCTTCCATCAGTTCCTCAAATGTCTGTGTCCCTTCCACCCTAGGGCCTTGGCATACAGTGTCTCCTCTGTCTACAACACGCTTTCTTGCCCACCCCTACCTCTCCGGTAATCCCAACACGTTCATTAGGACTCCACTCACATGTGTCTTCCTCAGGACAATAGGCCTTGATTTCCAAGACCAATTAAAGGATGAGCAAAGGGTCTAAAAGATACTTCTCAAAAGGAGATCTACATATATATGGCCAATAAACACATGAAGAGATGCTCAGTGTCATTAGTCATCAGGGAAATGTAAATCAAATCACAGTGACATATTGCCACTCCCAACTCATTAGGACAGCTTATGATCAAAATAATAACAAGTGTCGGCAAGGCTGTGGAGAAACTGGAACCTTCAGGCTTCTGGTGAAAATGTAAACTAGGGGCAGCCGCTGTAGAAAACAGCCTGGTGGGTCTTCAAAGGGTTAAACATAGAGGTCCCATATGACTCTGCAATTCCACTCCTCGGTGTTCACCCAGGAGACATGAACACATACATCCACGCAAAGACTTGTGCGTGAATGTTCATGGCAACGTTATTCACAATAGCTAAAAAGGAGAAACAGCCCAAACGCCCACCGGCTGATGAATGGGTAAATACAATGTGCTACAGCCGTACTATCATTGGGCAATGAAAAGACATGAACTGTTGCTACAGACGACAGCACGGACACAGCTCGACAACACCGCGCTAAGTGGAAGCAGTCACCGAGGTCCCGTGCTGTAGAATTCCATTCATATATATAAACACCCAGAATAGGCAAATATATGAATACACAAAGTAGATCAGTGGTTGTCTACAGCTAGGGCAGATGGGGGAAATGGGAAATGACCGTCAATGGGTGAGGGTTTCTTTTTGGATAATTAAACACGTTCCAAAATTGATCATGGTAATGGTTCTACAACTGTACGGGTATACCAAAAAACAAAACAAAACAAAATCACTACACTATATATTTTAAACAGATAAGTTGTATGATATGTGGATTAGATTGTTATTCTTTTTTTTTAAGATTTTATTTATTTATTTGAGACAGAGCGAGTGAGCGAGAGCGAGCGCGCACAACAGCAGGGTGAGGGCAGAGGGAGAAGCAGACTCCCCACTGAGCAGAGAGAGTGATGCGGGCAGGACTCGATCTCAGGACTCTGGGATCATGACCTGAGCTGAAGGCAGACGCTTAACCGACTGAGCCACCCAGATGCCCTGAGGTTATTATTATTTTTTATTTTTTAAGTGTAAGAGAAGGAACCTGAGAAGAAAACAGGAAATACTTGGGACGCTGGGTATGATGAAATCAGCAAGGTCTCTCAAGTAGGAAAAGGGAAGAAGGAGCCCTGCTTGCACGTTTTAGGATGTAAAATGCTTTCAAGCACGTTGTCCCACAATCCTCCAGTAAGCTCTGCATTCCCAGAGCTCATAGGATAACAGAAGTTACCGGGCCTATTTTTCAAAGAACTGAGACGTCCAACAACCAGTCCAATGTCCTACAACAAGGTTAGAGAGCCGGACCTCACAATGACTCTCCAGCCTCTATTGCTCAGTTAAGGAAAGTGAGACACTCTCTGCCCTGAAATTCCAGGCCAGAGAGCAGGTTCAAGGCCAAGGACAGTTTGAGGTGGTAAAGGAGACCGATGGCGGAAGGGGCAGGGGTCTGCCTCATCAAAGAGGACTGCAAAATTACAGTCATTTGCCTGGTCCTCGGTCTCCACCAATCTTTATTCTTGGATCCAAATCTGTGTGTCATATGGCAGGAGAAAAGATATCTGCAAGTGCACAAATGCCAAAGCCAATTTCAGGCTGGAAGACTGCCGTCAGTCAACCTAATGCGGGTTTTAAAATAACACCACACAAAATGCTACCTTATGGGCACTGTGCACAGTCCCACCTACCACCTTATTAAAGATATCATAATGGAACTCCTCACTTGGGGGGTACAAGGGGGACAGGACTGCACACACGCCGGGCCTGACGTGTACCTACACAACCACGCACGAGGCACCGGCAGGCACTTGCCACACATTTCCTCATGTTACCACTGCGCCAGCCTCCAGTTCCAGGTCACACTGATCCCACTTGAGCCATCGAGAAAGGGAAGCGGCCAGGCCTGAAGCAATCGCAGGTACATCTGTGATGGTATCCCTTACCGAGGGCTCCTCCCTTCCTGAGAAAGGTAGGTTTAGAAAATCCTTATCTTGGGCACCTGGGTGGCTCAGTCAGTTAAGCATCTGACTCTTGATCTCAGCTCCGGTCTTGAGCTCAGGGTCATGGGTTCAAGCCCCACACTGGGCGTGAAGCCTACTTAAAAATAAATAAATAAACAAAGTATATTCCTGTCTGCCCGTAAAACTGGACTTCGGTCTCTATCCCTACTACTCCTCCTAACAGCTGACTCACTCTGGACCATTTTCCGAGTCTTTCAGAGGCTATATTTCTTCATATGTAAAACGTCAGGAATACCTACCTAACTTATACGCTTCTTGAGAATATTAAATGTGATGATATAGATACAGAGTATCTAGCATGATCCTAGCACAAACAACAGATGCCAAAAAATAAACACAGTGGCCTTCCTTTTGAAAACACAAGCAAGAAGGGTAATTCCAAACTAAAAAAAAAAAATTAATATAGTTGGGGAAATTAATGAGTTCATTCAATTATGCAATTTTTCTGCACAAAGGAGGCTCTCTCCCACACAAACTGGGGGAAAAAAACATCTAGTTTTCCTAACACACAGGTACAAACTAACGGAGCTGGGGCGGATGAGACCATTTCTATCCCAGCCAAACTGCACAAATTTGTATCTGCAGTACCATTAATATAATCGCAGTGTCTTTTTTTTTTTTTTTTTTTTTTTGTCTTTACTGATATCTTTAGAAAACCCTTTTCTAGAAATTACAGTTTTGGTGCATAATTTAAAACAATCAAAAGCAATTTTACTAATGATATATCTAACTCCCTTTGGTATGCACAAAAGCAGTAATTTAGTGGTCAGAAAATAAACTTAATTCTCTATTCTGATGCTATGAAGCAATGTGTACAGCTGATTTCTCAGATACAAAACACCCATCAGAAACAAGAACACCAACAGCCGTCACTGGAGTTCTATTAGAAACATGACCTACTTCTCCACCACAACACAGACATCTCCCTGCTTTGGGGATCATCAACCCCAACTCCTCTGCCCACAAGGAGTTTAGTAAAAGGTCCAATCAAATACTGCCAAGATAGTCTGGCTTTCAATAATATGGCAGATTCGATGGTATTAGAGGAGAAGTATAGAGACAGCACCTTGGCTGAAGCAAAATGCATTCCCCCACCCAAACCGGAGCCTACCACTCTGGGCCAGCAGGACCTGGGGGCTAGCCTGGGAAAGGGTATGGCTGCCCCATCAGGAGCCCTGGGGTCCCAGCTCAGCCCTGTAACTGCAGGCTAACTGTGGGCATTCAAAATCGGGCTTCCTCATCTCTGACAGGTGTTGCAAGGATAAGAGAACGTAGATGAAGATCACGGAATTGAACCTCTCCACCACGACATCTGCACAAAATAAAACCTAGGTTCTCAGACCTCCTCCTAAAGCCAGGGTATCACAATTTCACTGCAATCTGCAAATGTAAATATCCACCAGTAGGTGAAAGTCATACAAATTTTGGCACATTTCCCACAATGGAATCTTACAGAGCCGTTACAAAGTAAGATGTTCCTGATACACAGCATGAAAGAAAAAGCTACACACAGATGTATAAATACGACTCCATAAGGAAACTGCATAAAAGTCGTGATGTACAGACAAATAAGACTGGGCTGGGGACAGGGGAGGTTAAGACGAACACACACCTCTAGGCAGAGGCCAGACTAAGTGCAGGCAGGGGAGACGCTGGATTTTACATACATCAAAAAAAATCAGTGAGATCAGAGTTGAGTTTTTAAGCTTTTCATCTGTCTCAAATAAGAAAACAAATGAATAATAAATAGAAAAGCTTACTTTGTCCGTCCCGCTGGGGAAGGAAGGGGCAGTGGCCTGCCGCCCTGGCGCCACGTGTGAGTTCTCCCGCAGACCCTCTGTGTGAAACACGGCATCTGGTGGCTTCTCTGCCCAAGCCTCTCTCTTGCCCTGGTTTTGGAATCTGCGCGTGTCCCCCTCCACGGCCACAGTCTGCACGGAGACGTCTTTCAGCTCCAGCTGGGACACCTGACCCGTCCTTCCCAGCAGGGCTGTCCACGGCGACTTCCGTCCGTCATGGGACTTGGACAATGAGTTGACTTGGGTGAAATGTCCGAGTTCACCTCCTAGCTGGGCAGCCATCTGCTTGAGGGACTTCTCGGTTTTACCATCAAGGTGTTGTGCCGACACTCCCTGCTCTGTCAAGCACGCTCGTTCCAGAAGCAGTTCACGCAGCACTTTCAGAAGGTCTGGCCTGTTTTTCCAAGAGGGAAGGAAGTGGAAGAACTGGGTTTTCTGCTATAGCCTCGTGCCCTACCAGGTTTCCCAAGTTTTCTCCACTCACTGGCCCATTCTTGTTTAAGCACACGGCCTGCTCGCCACATGCCGGGACCCACCACCACGGATTTTATCCCATGTCACCTCAGGACAATCACACCTGGTGGCTACTGCCTTGTCTAACTCATGGATAAGAAGAGGAGAATCGATGGGACACACGAACACAGCAAGTGTGGGGGCCACATGCTGTAAGGGTGCCGGCCGGGCCTGGAAAGGAGCAAACAGGGTCAGCAAGAATTGTCATTCCTGACCACTGCGAGGTCCACCCGGCCCCTGGCCCCGTTCGTACACCCAGGGGCGAGGACGGCTCGGGTGGATCTGGTCAACCTGGTGGGCCCCGGAGTGGCTCATCACCATGCGGTCAGTGCTCAGTACACAGGTACTGAATGAAGGCATACTGCCAACTACTCGGAACAGAAAAAGCAGTGGCTTTGAAATCACACAAAAATGGCTTCAAGTTCTAACTCAGAGATGCTTCGGAAGTAAGGTTAAGTCTCCCTCCACACGACAGCAATGAGGACGAAACAAGAGAGTGGGTAAGTAGCAGATACTTTTGGGCCCTGGCCATATGCCCTAGGCTCCCGCAGACCCCAGCTGTGGCTGTGTGCACACTGTGTGGACGGCGCCCAAAGACACACACAGCCCCACCTAGAGTACTGCCTGCCTCTTGCCGCTGCCTCAGGGCTGTCCCAGAGCTCTCGGAGGCCCCTGGCAGGGCAGTGGGAAGTAGGGAACAGTTTACACGCCGTGTGAGCACACACAAGAGCCCCTCCCCCTCCACTCTAAACCCATGTAAGTGACAGCAGAAGATACATAACAAATACTGTAAGGTGCACTATAGGCCTCAAAATCAAGGTAAAATTTATCCAAAGGTCAGAAACGGAGGAGACCCACAGTCAGGAGAAAGGGGGCATTTGCAGAAAGCACTGGGGGCAGAAATTTAACTCCCACGGTGGAGAAATCTCATGAGCCAAAGGCAGCTGTGGCACCCACAGGAGGAGGAGGGAGCGCAGGCGACAGAGCAGGGCTGCCCACACGCCGGCAAACCAAACCTGCACACACGACCCACGAGTACAACAGGCCACAGCCCAACGAATCAGAGTTCACACTCGAGAAAGTTAAATTAATAAGGAAACCTGAAGATTTTAACGTAAGTATGTGTAAATCATCTAAAAGATAAAGATAAAGCAAGAAGAGAGAAACTAGGAAACTGCGACAGGAAATTACGTCAAAAGGGACTGGAGTGGGCAAGGCCAGAGGGCGAGGCCGGTGGAGAGCTGCCACTGACATCTATGTCGGGCTGAGGTCGTGGCGGTCAGCGGTGACAGAGGACAGAAGAGGCCCACGTCTGTGCTGCTCACTTTCTCTTCTCTCTGCCATTCCTCCTGCCTGCCTTTGGCCTGGGCCAGCCTCTCCAGACTGACTCCCTGAGCACACCCTGACGGTCCCCACCCCGTATCTCGGCTACCGCTACACGTGACAAGTGACGTGAGGCCTGGTTCCACCTTCCCCACGGAGCCCTCCAAGAGCCAGGGGAAGGCCCTACTCCACTCTGGGTTCCGGTCATCTAGCTCTGGGCCAGAGGCAACTCTATTCACATCGCACCACTACAGCGCGCTGAAAGAGGATGAAAGATAAAAGGTTAAAAAACAAAATTAAAATGTATGGTACATTTTTCGCTTCTAATACGGAATCATCTAGACTACACAAACCATCTTAAAATTTAGTAAACCCAGACTTTAAAAATATTTCTGGCACTTTAAGCATGTTAAACTAAATTGTCCTTTCCTCTCCTTCCCTTAATATAGATTAAAAATAATGACAATTGCTACTCGGCTAGCCCAAGGAGGACCGTTACTCACCAGCAAACAACACCCAATAAAACCCAGGAAAAAGATTTTACAAATGGGTAGTAAAAGGTGGTGAAAGAGGCCATTAGAATATACTAAAGTGGGGGTGCCTTGAAATAAAACATTTTGAGAGTTACTTTGCTAGAAATCAGAACGGCAGATTCATTAAGCCGTCGCCGTGATCGGGACCTGTTTAATGGTTCAGTCAAGGGTCTTGTCAGAGGCCCAAACGTTCTCTATGTACCCTTCCAGGGGATCCCCGCCACTGTGAGAGGTGTAAGGGGGGGGAACCGACATTTGTGAAGCACTTGCCATGCTTCGGGTCCTTTAAATACACCAACAACATTCAGGCCTCGCCGTACGACTAGGCGATGGGGCCAAGCCTAACCCCATTTTACAGATGAAGAAACGGGCTCATAAAGATTCAAGATCCCTGAGCAAAGCGGCAGAACGAAGGCTGGAATCCAGATCTTTCTGACTCCGAAGGATCACTACACCTCTGCAGTTCTCCACACTCACCTTCGCTGTGATGCCGGGCTTCTAAGCGTCTGCACTGACACTTAAATATTTCTCGAGCACCTGCCACCTGCCACGTAAGGCCGTGGGCATGCATGGTGCAAAGGAATCATGGGGCCCACATTGCACTGAGAAGACAGACAGTTGTTCAAGCCAACATTGATGACTAAGACAATGTACGGCAATGACAAGGACTATGAATTAAGGGAGGTCAGGAGGGAGGAAGTCTGAGACCACGTGTAGAAGCAGGATTTCCCGTCAGTGTCAGCAAAGGCCTCTACAGAGCTGATGTCTAGCTGAGATGCCCCAGTCACATATACACCTAGGAAAAGAGCATTCTAAGTAGAGGGAAAGGCTAGTGCAAAGGCCCTGAGGTGAGAACCAGCCTGGATGTCTGAGGAGCAGAGCGGAACTCAGTGAACAGGAGGGGCAGGTGATAAGGACAGAGAAAGAGGCAGGCGCCAGGTCGAGAAGCTCTGATCTTACTGTAAAAGCCATGGGAATCCGCCGGAAGGTTTTAAGCATGGAATGGATCTGATCTGATCTAAGTCTTATTAAAAAGATCACTGTGGCTGCTCTATGGAGAACAGACAGTAAAGGAGGCTGTGCTGCTGGTGTCCAGGCAAGAGATGGTTGGTGGCAGCCGGGACCAAGAGGGAATTCCTAAGCAGAAGACTAGTGTTCCTCTGACCAATCAAACCCTAGTTACGCCAAGGACTCCTCTAGAACGTTCTCCGACAGCTCTAGCATTTACTAGCTAAGGGAATGTCAAGTCCCCAAATGTCAGCTCCCACGTTTATAAAAAAGAGATCACCAGGAGCAGCACACAGACAGCTGGTGTGAGGGTAAGAGGAGACCGGGCACTCGGTGCCCGCGTCTGCGCCAGGAGGGGCTGCAGACCACGGCCAGGCCTTCGGGAGGCCCCGCGGAGCCATGACCCCACTCCGCTTCGGTGGGCTCTGGTCGTGCCCCGTGAACGACAGCAGCACAGAGAACACGATCAGGGCTGGGGGTTTGGGCTGGTGTGAGAAAACCTTTTCTAACACTACAACTGGCCGACCTGGTCCAGAAGCCTATGGAACAGATACCTACAGGGCACAGGGAACTGAACCAGATGTCACGAGCGTGTGTGCTCTCTTCCTGCTCACGGCACCCGAGGAAGTGGTCGGAGAGACTGGGGCCCGAGAGAGGAAGGCACGGCTCCTCCTGGTCCCAAAGCCCAAGCAGCTGCTACCATGGTCTTGAAAGCATGTACAAGGGGGACGATCTCCTCCCGAAGAGCTAATGTTAAAAATACAAATGTACTGAATGTTTCTCCTTTTTTGTTTTAAGGCAAACCCCCTGAAGTATTCCCTCACAGAGGATGACTCCCAGCAGATGTAACGAGAAGAGAGCTGAAGTTCAAGCTCAACATAAAGCAGCGAGTCACGACTACAATGGCAGCTTTTAAGCTGTTGCAGAAACTAGGAGAGACTCCAGTAGGGCTGATTCCTCTCGCTGACAGCCAGACAGCCCTTCCCAGGGCTCCCAGGACCAATTCCAGAGGAAAGCTTTCTTTCTCTCTTTCTAATGGGCTTGCAGGAGGCGCTGCCGAAGTCCCCTCCCAGCCACTAGCGTGCAGCCGAATTACTTAATTGCATGACTGGCAAGATTCCTTCCAAGACATTTCAGGGGCTCACTCAGCTAAATTACACAGCACCGCCATCTAAATCCATTTAGCAAAATGAGTTTGTTCTCCCCTCAAGCGCGAGAGAAAAAGCAACACGGGGCCCCACGTCTACCTGGATTCCAGGAACAATGTGGCCTTCTCGTTGAGAAAAGGGGCAAGCAGGGTCAGGAGCTCGCCTTCTTCTAGACTCTGGTCTCCGGGGCAGCCAGGTTTGTGGGTTCCATCGCAGTCTAGAATACTGGAATCTGTGTGCTTCAAGTATCCGTTTTTGCAGCCCCCTCTGGAATAGTCCTCCATGACCTGCAAATCAGAGTATCTGGTCAACATATGGACCTTGGAAGAGAGGAGGGCATACGTGGAGAGGGAAAGAACGGAGACCGAGAGTGAATGAGCTGCGCAAGCAAGCCGGAGGGAAAAGGCAAGCGGGACGGGGCAGAGAGCAGGCTCCGGCTCGCGGGTCCACACACATGCCTGTGGCCGGGCAGACGCTCCCGCAAGAGCACGGAGAGGTTCATGCCACTTCTCCTCACCCTCACTTCCCTCATCCACAAAACGGGGGAGCAATGCCACCTCCCAAGGTGACCGTGAGAATCAAATGAGATGACTGACTCACCTAAGGTCCTGGCACAGTGTCCCGCCCCCCACGGGCACATCCCCGCCCCCCCCCACGGCCCACTCCTTGTGAGTTAAGAAGGGTGCGGAGCCCACGCCGTGAACGATGCTTCAGATGTCTATTATCTACCTCTCATGATGCATCCTCCCGATTATATATCAGAAAGGCACCTTACTCTTAACAGAGACATCCTAATTAACATGACTTTGATTTGTCTCATTAGGAAAGTAGAGGGTTCCTAATTCCTACAGAGATGTTATTTATGGATCCACCTTCTAGGGTCACTGAGGGCCCCAGAGGAGTGGTACCAAGGATTCATCTAGTTAAAGCTTGTACTGGGCATGTCTGGAGGTGCTGCAATTAGCATTCTTCTCCCACCCCCCAACTTTCCAAGGCTGTAAATTTCTTCTACCAGTCTATAAATAACTCCCCTTGACTGCATTACTGCTGGTGATATACACACTAGCCATCACACTCCTCTCTCACACTTGTAAAATGATTAAGATTTTTAAATGGAAAACAAGACCCACACAAATGAGCTGTTATTTATAGGGTCTTGTTTGCCACCAATCTAGTTATTAAATCCATCTAAATAAGTAACCTCCAAAAAAGGAAAAGTCTGGACTATCATAATACAAAGAGTGAGAGCATTTACTGAGCACTTAGTACATACCTTTCTATTTAAATATCACAAAAACTCCAGCAAGGACGGATTATCTTCACTGATGGAAAAATTCAGGCTTAGGGGTTAAGCAAGGGTTAACTGCGGTCACAAAGATAAAGACCAAGACTCAAAATCAGATCTTTGAATTACTTTGCTTTCCGAAACCACCTACATTTTGATGATCTTGCATTCACGACCTCAAGAACTTGAACACCTTGAAGGTTACGAATGCTAAATCTGCAGCCTCCTTGGTCCCACCACATCCTGTCTCTCGGGTTCTTTCAACCTCAGGGAATGTTTGTCCCAAATGCCTGGTATCCACATAACTGGAGGAACGTTCTCCGAAGGAGTCAAATTCTCAACAATGCCCACATGACACTAAGCTGGATTCTAGATTAGGAGACTGGGGAGGGCCCCCGAGAATCCTTACACTGCGATCAAATAATCCACACGGAGTCCAGAGACAGCGACTCTTGTCCCAACTCGGTCACTGACTTACCCTGTGCCCTGGAGAAATCCTCTCCCCCAGAGGTCTTGGTTTCCAATGCATAAAACGAATGGGTGGGGTTAGGTCTCTAAAGATCTGACCAAGTCCAACATCCAATGCCTGCTACTCTCTTACGACAACCGTGTTTTCACTGGCAACTCCACGTCTCGCTGTTTCTCGACGGGGCTCTATCACCCCATTTGTAACTCCTGAGAAGGAAGAGACCCAGTGTCCCTGCTCTCCACTGGCACACAGCAGGCACTCGACACAGGCAGAACGAACAGAAGAGCCAACGGAGTGATTCCAAACTGGAAGACCGGCTTGGGCACAGAGAAGGGAGGATGGAATTGGAGTTGACTGCTGTGTTCCTACCTTATCACTCTGCTCCAAATGCTGGTCACTCAGGAAATTATTCTCGTCATCCTCTCCAGTTCTGGTCGTGTCCTCGTCCTCCTTGCTAGCCAGAAGCTACATGGAGCATGGAATGGTGTGAAAATGCAACCCAAAAAAGTGCACAGCATGAATATGTATGAATAAGTCACTGATGTCTTTTTTTTTTTAAATGCAAAACAAAAAACAAACCAAAAAGGAGGCAGAAACGAATGCCAAAGCCAGTGAAATAAAAATTAACCAAAGTTAGAGATGCTAGTTCTAGCAAATCACACACAGCTGCCTAGGATCGGGCATAATTGAAGGACAAATTCCCCAAGAAATAACAAAAGCCATTTCCCCCTGCCCTCGCAGGGCCTTCCCTGAGCTGCTGTAAATTGAATATGCTGTCTGGTGCGCGGCTGCCATTCCTGCCGTGGCTAAATTCACTTTCAGATTATATAAAAGTAACAAGATTTTGGGAAAAAGCTGTTGATGGAATTGAAAATATCAAATAGCAAGAAGGCAGTAAATGAAATTTATGCTGTGCCCGATTTATGCATCACTTCTCCTATTTAGCACAGGGCATAAACCTCTTTGTGGACTGTCACACATCTGAGATGGACAGTCCCAGCCATGCTGTTCTTTTGCTGACAAAAAGTCCTCATCACTAATGAGTGTCGAGCTTGCCTGATGAAAGCTTTATGCTTTGGAGATGAAGAACAGCTTTCTATAACGACTGCATAAATCCCTACTGCTTTCAAGGAGTGCAAATCCCAAAGCTTCTGCATTCTGCAGAATGGACAGCGCAATGTTCTCAAGAGGACCAGATCTCAGCTTGCTGGAAGGGTGAAGATTCTAGCCCCGGGGCACCTGGATTAAACCAAATAATAACGGAGAGGAGAGGTGGCCACACCTAGGGAGGTCATCAGTCAAAGCTGTGTCAGAAATTATACCAAACCTCACCTTGCCGATGAAACTGGGAGCCCCACACCGACGTGTCAACACCACACACAGCGCGGAGTCCCTGCCTGGGCGCGGTGGACGTACAAGATCGCTAAGGTCCTGTCTCTACAGTTGTATTGATCAATTCCTACATTTAGTTCAGACTTTTCCCAGACCAAAGGACATTTTTCTGATCTTCCCTTTATAGGAAACCCTTATTTTGGAAGAAAACAAACCAAACAAAGCAAACTGACTTCATGAAGACATTCTACAGAAAACTTTCCGGGACCAGAACACATTCAACCTCACCATATCCGAATCTGCCATCGGGATCAAACAGGACTGATGACCTTACAAATCAGGGCTTCCTAAACTATCGAGCGTTAAATAGGCCGGCCACGTGTGAACGTACTTCCTAAGGCATAAAAGTTTCTACATATGGATGAGCAGTTTCTCTCCCTCTACCGGCGTCTTCCCTCATTGTTAAAACATTCTCAAGTGATTAAGACCAACTAGAACTATCGAACTTGGTGGGAATACAAAAGGTTAGACTACTGCGGAAAAAGTACTGGCAGTATCTTCTAAAACGAATAATCCTATGGCCTAGGAATTTCCCTCCTAGGTATTCTTCATTAAGAAAAATGAAAACATTTCTTGATCGGATTATTTGTTCTTTGGGTGTTCAGTTTGAGAAGTTCTTTATAGATTTTGGATACTAGCCCTTTATCTGATATGTCATTTGTGAATATCTTCTCCCATTCTGTTGGTTGTCTTTTGGTTTTGTTGACTGTTTCCTTTGCTGTGCAAAAGCTTTTGATCTTGATGA
>CM052892.1:11448583-11628868 GCA_028534135.1 Potos flavus | reverse complement strand
GGGCGGGTAGGGACAGGGTGGCTGGGTTATGGACATTGAGGAGGGTATGTGCTATGGTACGTGCTGTGAAATGTGTATGCCTGAGGATCCACAGACATGTACCCTGGGGCAAATAATACATTATGTGTTAATTTAAAAAATTAAAAAATAATTAAAAATTAAAAAAAAAGAAAGAAAAATGAAAACAGATGTCTCCATAAAGATCTGTACATGAACGCTGAACGTTTGTATCAACTTTTATCATAATACCCAAAACAATCCAAATGTATATTAACGGCAGAATGAATTAACAAGTTTTGATGTATTTACACAGTGGAATACTACTTAGCAATAAAAAGGAACATGCTGTTGGTTCACATAACATGGATGAATCTCAAAAACAGTAAGTTGGATGAAAGAAGCTTTACACAAAAGAGAGTCTACTTGATGATTCCATTTAGGTGAGAGTCTAGTGCAGGCAAAACTAACACATGGGGAGACAAAAGAAGAAAAATGGCTGGAGGCAGCAGCGAGAACCGATGAGGGGTCTTGAGGAGGTGTGGGTTAAAAAGGAACACGCATTTGTAAAACTTAGTGAGTACAGACTTACGATTTCTCTATTTCAATGTATGTAAACTTAACCTTAAAAGGAAAAATAACCAAAAACATACACTGAGGTTAAGATAGACGTGTTGAAGTATTTCAGAGGAAGGAAATGTACCGGTATTTGTAATTTACATTAAAATTTGTCAAAAAGATAAGATGGCATGATGACGGATATGTGGGACATGTTAACCGGAGAATCGAGGCGGTGAGTATGTGAGTGATCACGATCAGGTTCTTCTCACTCGGCTGTGTTTAAATATCTTGAGGATAAAACACTGGGGGAAAATCTCTCCCATCTTTTAGAAAACAAAACAACAGTCTCTCTCTGATTCTCCAACAGCTCTGGTCACGGAGCGCTCCCCGCCTCTCCAAGCTTCTTGAGAAAATTGTCTACCCCCACCTCCCGCATTTGGCTTTTGTTGCCAACACTCTCGAGATTGCACATGAGAGGTCCCCAAAGACCATCCAACCCAGGAGACAGAACACACGTGGGCTTAGCTTACGGACGAGGCATGGAGAAGCTCCTCCCCGGGCCTGTGGATAAAGGAAGGGCCCCCGTAAGTTAAGCTAAGCAAAACATGGTTCACTCACACCATTCCAGGTTGAAATATCAAAAGTCATTCTTCGTTTCCAGAACCACCACCACACCCCTACCCAACACAGTGAAATAAAGATTAACTTTCATTTCTCTTTACCTCTGCTGACTTGGTCAAAATGAAAAGTAAACTCAATTTCCAGCAACGGCCAAGAAATTAAATGTTGTGGACACAGAGAAATGTCCCTTGCTCCACGTGTGAATGACTCATTGGCAACTTCTCGTTTTTTCCTGTCTTCTGAGAGTACTTGACCCTTGCAGACACCCCTCCCGAAAACACAGCCCCATAACAACTGCGCTCTCCTCCCTCACCCCGGCCTCCTGGGCTATGCTTCCTTTGTCTGCATTGCTGGTTCCCCTTCCTCCTCCAGGAAGAACTTCCCTCGATCTCAAAAGGCCAGGCCCCTGTCCACATGTTCCATTAGCATTCTTCATTCTTCCTCCACAGCTCCCACCCCAACACACACACACACACACACACACTCACACACATACACTTAGCGGCAACTGCCCCTCTGCTTCTCTGTACCCCATACCGGATGGGGCAGTTCTAACACCAACGCCTGGTGCACAATAAAACACGGCTGAAAGACCAAACGGATGAATAAAGAGTCTTTCATAATGACAGCTGAGACCAAAAGGTTTTCAGCATGACCTCCGGTCTTGCTACTCCAAGGGCGTTCTCCGGAGCACCAGAAGCTTATGAGAGACGCAGACTCCTGGGCGGCACACCAGGGTCACGGAACCGGAATCCTCATTTTAACAAGATGCCCAGGAAAGTCACACACACATTAAACTTTAGAAGCACGGCCCGTGGTGTCACGGAAACAACACTGAACAGAGTCAGAAGAAGGCTCCAGACCCAACTCTGCCAGTAGCTTACCAAAAAAATTAACTATTTTACTGAGTGCCTACTACATGCTGAGCACTGTGCCAAGGGCCCTTTATAAATCATGTAAAATTCATAACTTATGAAGTCAAACTCTTAGAAACCCTCCTCCTTTTAATGAAATTCAATCTGCTTCTGACAAACTAAATTTTATTCTGCCACTAATAGCAGAATTTAATAAGCATCTCCTCCTTCTGAGCACCATGTCTGTCCTCTAGAGGCACAAAACGTCTGTTTCTTATTCAACACAGCAGCCCTTCAAATACCTGCCTTCAATTAAATTATGCCCCTCAATCCATGCTCTCCTTCCATGCCAAAAAAAAAAAAAAATCTTTGTTTTCTAGCTATGTCTAAAACCGATGACGTAAGTAAATAATAATAGAGACCAGCTCCTTCTGCACACTCACACAAGTATCCTACATCCCACCCCTTAGAGGGGAGGGAGCCACACGTCGCAGGGTTCGTGGTTCGCAGGGCTCACCCCTCTGACTGCGGGCTGCTCCAATCACTACCGTACATCAATTCTCAACCACATTTTATAATACACGATAACCAGTAAATAAGCATAAAGAAGGAGGAGCAAACTGATTAGAGATGATTTTAATGCCCTTTAGAATGAAAGGGCACCTGTCCTCGGTCTTCTATTTGTTTCGTGGGTTTTGAAGTGAGCTGCCCACGTGCAGGAGTGCGCTGTCTTCATCGGCCGGAGGGAACCCACTCCACGGCTACCATTTTGAAGACGAACCTGACAAACTACATCAAGGGCCTCCTACTATTTATACCCTTCATCAAATCAAAAGTTGCAGGGGGAGGCTATATATGAAAATAAATTAGATGCCTATTTTATAGCTGTATCTATTTCTAGCTGTACTTTTGACCTAGCAATTACGTATCTGGGAATACAGTCTAAGGGGGGAAAAAACCTAAACTCAGAAAAAGATTTGTGTCTGAAGACATTCATCAGGTAATTTAAAATAGTGACTCGCTGGAAACCATCTACATGTCCAACAATAACGAAGCAGTGAGTTCGATTTCCGCACATCCGTAAGATACAGTAATATGCTATACTCTAACAGCGATTGGAAAAAACACAGGAAACAAAACTATATATGCATTGTGGGCCTGCGTGTGTTCATATACAGAGAAGGAAGGATTCCAAAATGTTAATTAACTGGACGTGTTTTAAAGTGACAGGACTGGGGTAATTTCTTTTCCCTATTTTAACTCAATGTTGTGGGCTAATTAAATATTAGAGAAAAATACAGAATTTTGAAAACACAAAACAGATTTGCTTCCCCGCACTGCTCCCCCCCCCCCCCAATATATAGGCTCACAGGAGCAGGAATGGTGCCCAGCCCCTACTATGCAAGCCCTGCTGCTCGGAAAAGGCTGTGGACAGCCTGGGCATTTCCAGGCCTCATCGAAGGAGAACCACACGCATACCCAGGGCATGGCAGCCTCCCCCCTTCACCATCCCACCCTCGCCTAAGCGACCTCTCCTCCCTCAGCCCAAGATCACTGTGGGAACAGCTTCCTTCCCACGCGAATCTTGGGACCTGCCCGCCCCATTCCGGGGAAAGACGGGAAACGGCTGCACAAGACAAGGCTTTTCACAGGGAACATCAAGTTGAAGTGCAATCTGACAAATGATTCAAATCTGAATCGGCTGGTATTGAGATCTCAGAGTGGGAAGAGGAAAAAGCCTCTGTTCTCCAAAGGACATAATGGGACAGTTAACAGATTTTTTTCAAAGGGCAAATGAACAAACAAGCTCGCCATTTATGACTCAAATGAAGTAGGTGAAGAATGAGCTGCTTATTAAAAATGCTGCCTTGGAGAAAACAAACCAAGAGACTTGTTTCTCCCTAAATGGACTGCAGATATTCTTCGTTTCCAAAATTATCCAGAGCCCGGGAGGCTAAGATCAGTAACATTCCCTCTCTCACAGACAGCAGAGGGCCAGAGCGCAGCACCAATACCTGTGAACGGCCCCCACATTGAGGGTGGGAGGAGACAGCTTTAAGGCTAACAGATCTTTCCCCAGGATGTGGCGACAAGACCTCCTTTACCTGGCAAGCTAGGCTGAGTTCAAGACAACCCCAACCAAGAAGACTGAGGGGCCCGGGACCCAAGGACAAAAAGGCCCTCCTGCCCTTGCGAGTAAGAAGAGCTCTGGTCCTCTGAGAAAGGCCAACAGAGGCCCGGGGGCCAGGCTCTGTCTGTGGGGGAGCAGAGCCAGTCAGGGGCTGAAGGGAGGAAACAAGCTCTTCCCCATGGGCATGACTTCAGGGTCCCCCTGCCGTACGTGCGGGCCAAGAACGGCGACTCGGAGACAGCACCTGACAGAGACGCGCAGAGACCCAGAAGGGACCGGGCTGGATGAGGCTCCCCTCGTCTCTCCCGGGCTGGGAGCGCTAACCAAGTACACAGGCCCAGCAAACCACAGGCCACTTCGTGGTCCTCCTGAAGACACCACGATTTGACATTTCCTGGGCCTTCTGGACTTTCAGACGCCACCAGCAGAAAACCCCCGCAGCCCGGGGGCTCTGCTGGGCAGCTGGGCCGCTGCCTCTCTGCCACGTCCTCTGCACGAGGCAGACCGGGGTAGGTGCGGGAAGGGCTGACGCACATCCGGTCAAATCCACCAGTTCAGAGGCCACGGGAGTGAGAAGGGGCACAAAATTCAGAAGATTCGTACAAAAATGAAATACGTGTTACTTATTTGTTTTCAATGTTAATGGATTCCTTAAAGCGGCATCTACACCACCCAAATTACCTGGGTGATGTGGCAACTCTGGAGATCCTTCCAAGACCAAACCACACATCCCTATGTGCCATCCGCAGCACAGATCCCAGGGCCAGACTCGGGAGCCGAAAGCCATCGAAAGATAGCCAAAGTGTCCATGCAGACATACCCCAAACTTTGAGGGAGGCTGCTGACCAACAAGGGCCCTCGCAAGCACATCCAGCAAATGGAGTCTCAGCAGGGGCCCCTCGGGACAGATGCAGTCCGGAGACATCTGGGGGTGGGTACCCTTTTGTAGTTAGCGCGTAACACGACTGTCCTTACCTCAGATTGTCCTATTGACTCAAGTCTGTCACCTCCCTGGAAACCCATGCAGGAGAGATCAAAAATGGTTTTCTTCAGGTGCTGGTTGTCTGCATACAGTTCCTTCACCAGCTGTATGAGGTCACTGACCTGGGGGTAAGAGCAGAGAGAGAAGTGGCTGCCCATGAGCCAACCTCGGCTTCCCAGGGCCCCAGCCCTGCACACGGACCTTCCTACTGAGCAGGCTTCTCAGCACCATGATAGGGGAGGATCGGGCAGCCCAACCCCACTCCTCTGGCACCCCTCCAGGGTGCGGTGAAAACACCACCAGCACGCCTGTATTCTAATCCCATGGCCATCCCTCCAAACCAATCCTGGGCTAAGCCTCCATTTCCTCATCTGGGGCGTGGGCTACTGCAGGACAATTCAGACTCATGGTCACGGTGCACTGAGGGCCTTGGCACGGGCTCCTGTGACAGCTAAGACGATCTCCGTCTGGTACTTCAGGCCCCCTGAAGGACACCCCCCAAGACTGACGTTTCTGAGACTGCGTCAGAGCCTTCTTTTAGAGCATCGACCTTCTTCTCTGTATAACTACCTAGCGATGTCAGTGATAATAATCATCTTCAATTACAAAGCAATTTACAGCTACTAAAATACTCCCACAAGTTTTAGTCATTCATTCCTTACAAAAATCCTGAGGAGGTGGACAGGCTGGAATGACTATTCCCATTTTACAATGAGGAGCCAGCATACAAAGAAGTTTATTGCCCAAGGCCCCACGGCCAGGGATGTCCGGGGAATTAAAGGACATATAATGACGGCCAAAGTGCCTTGCCAGGTGGGAAAGGGCAGCTGCCTCTGGAGCCGGCCTGGAGCTGAGATCCCAGGGCTCCCAGTCCAGTGCTCCTCCTTAAGGCACGCGTCTTTCTAGACCAGGTACATCAGCAATTAAGCAAACGGCACCTTTGTTGCCTACAAGCTTCAAACCCCAATGGCTAGTAGTTTTGCAGACTTCTTAATGGAGTGAGCATTAGCCCCTCCAATAAAGTGGGAAAGCTCCCCCCGGCCACACACAGCAGATGCCCAATACGGCAACGCACGAAGATAAGCTGGACCCAACCCTCGAGGTTGTAGTGAGAAGAACAAACCGTTCTGACTCTATAATTGGCCAAGTGCCAACCACGTGAACTACTTCCTGCCCTGAAACACTGCCACGGGAGGTGCGGTCAGCTGCTATCATCTTCCCCATTCTCTTCATCGTCAAAAACTAAGATGCCTCAATGCTCCTTGCTCCGCTCCTCCCCAAGACACTGAAATTTTTAATTCTCCTTTCTATTCCTTACTTTTAGTACCTTACACCTACTTTCTCTCTCTCTACAAAGAAGGCCCTCCACCTCGACAAACTCCTATTCATCCTTCAAAACCCACTTCAGGCCTCACTTCTGCTGAAAAGCTTCCTCTGATCACGTGAGCACCCTCCAACCCCCGACAATTAACCTCTCCTTCTCTGCTGTCTCTGCCCCGCACATCCACCTACTTCAGCAACCCCTGCACCCCATACTGCAAACCGCTGTTTCCACGTCTGACTACGCTGCCAGAATGTGAATTATTCCAAGGCAGAAAATGAATCTGTCATACGTACATGATAATTGTATAAAAATCACAGTCTCCTCTGAGCTCACACTTCCTACTCTTATCAGTGCTTGTTAGGATCCTGAAGTACTAAACCACTCTAATCACACCAACAATCTACAGATTGAGAAACCTGGTTTCCAATTTTAAAAAGAGATTTACTTATCAAATCTGGATCTTTATTCTTTCAGAAAGCACGTATTAACTCCCACCGTGTGTGGTAGGTCCTGGAAAATCAAAACTAGGTAAGATACAATCACTACCTTGAAGACGCTCACGATCTGGTGGGGATACAGAAGAATAACCAGGTAATTCCAGATCAGTACGAGCATGACATCAGTGCAGTTAGGTGCAAGAGGAGAGGAGAATGACCTGAGGGAGGGCCTGGTCAGCATCTGCTAGAGGAGATCAAGCTTGGGCTGGTCCTCCAGTCTGAGAAGGAGGGTGTCAGGCACGGGGGAGGGCATGCTGGGTAACAGACACAGAAGGAACAAAGAAGGAGCAAAGATAGGCAGGGAAAGAGGGAAGAAAGGAGAGGAAAGGGGCTTTCAGATTCTCACACCTCAGATCAGGAACGCAAGAGACAACAAATAACCAACAAAGGACCAAAAGCTAACAGGTCAATACCTTTTTCTTAAGTTCTTCTTGAGAAAAATGTTCCACTTGAAACCGATTGGGCTCTTCAAGGCAAATACTCAGATAAGATGTTTGATCGCTATAAAATGAAAATGGTTCTTCTGCAAAAAAAAAAAAAAAGGGGGGGGTAAAGGGGGAGAGGAGAAAAAGAATATCAGAAATAGATCCTTCCAAGCCCAATCCTAGTATAATCCATATAAGGCAATTTGAATTGGGAGAAGTGGAGGTAGGGGGGGTCGCTACAAGGGGGAATAAGTACAAATAGGGAGTTGAATGTACCACCTTTGGAGCAAAAGTAATTTTCCCCTCTTTCTCTACAGGCTGATACCTCAATGTAAGATTTCATCGTGGGCTGCAGGCTTTCACTGTGGCCTATTCTGAATTATAATTTGCATATCAAGTCTTGTACCTAGAGACCACTCTGAGTGGCACCAGCGAATGGTGATTTCAGTTTAAATGAGGGAGTGATTCTGTTTAGGTGAGAATACAGGAAAATTAGACGTGACCCTCAAGGGTAGCGCTCCAGGGAAATAAAAGTGCCTGATGTAGTTTTTACTGGCCCCAGAGCCCTCTGTGATCGTGAGCACAGCAAGTGCAGAAATTGGCTGCTAGATCTAAGATAAGAGACTCTCTGGGCACCTGCGCCAAGGTCTGCTTCTCTGCACCACGGGTCACATCCCAACAGGGACGGAAGGCTCAGAGGAAGGGCAGGCTATTTACTGAATGACGCACGTCTACAAACACGATCTCATTTAACAATTTGGGGATAAGAGCTGATATACCTAATGTACTAGAAAGACCTACACTTCGAAGGAAGATATCCTGGCTTGAACTTGGGTAAATCAACCCCCACTCCCAACCCGAGCCCGTTTCTTCATTTGTAAAATGAAGTCAACACGGATGCCGGCCAACGGGGTGATCGTCAGGACCGGAGATGAGAAATGAAGGGTCTCGTCCTGTGCCTTGTACACGGCAAGTGCCCCAGACATGTCAAGCCCACCACTGCCAGTACCAGATCCTGGTACCCAAACGTGCCAGGTACCGGACTCAAGGCAGAAAGGAAGAGGATACTGGTGCAGACTCGCGGGGGCTCAGGCTCTAGCAAGCGAGAGGGCCGAGAGTTGCTGTGATGAGCACAGCAATGCTAGAACCACACGGCCCTCGCCTTGTAGCCCTCCCGAAGGAAGCCGCTCATGGTCGTGACAATGCTACGGGCAAAGTTTCACCACGAAACAGCAACCTCGGTGCCATGCGTGTGGTCCACACTCTGCAGTGGGTGCCCCACTAGGCAAACGGACACGACGCGCTGAGCCCTTCCACGAAGGCGGAAGCCGGGCACACACAGACTGGCAGTGCCAACATTAACACGGTCACCATAAAAAAGAGGAACCCAGATGAAATCCTGTGGGCTCCCCATCCCCTATTGGAGTTTTAGGACTTTCTGAAAGTTCAGCCAAGGCCCTCCACGTGGGAAAACCAGAGGGAAACACCTACAAGAGAGCACGCACCTTCCCGCCTCCGAATTTCACTGATCTGCTCCTCCAGGGTCTTCTGCAAATTCCGGTAGGCGAGTACGTCCTGCTCTAGTTGCTTCCGCAAAGCAAAAATGCTGTTTAACTCAGCCTGCAGGCTGTTGATACTTGGTAAAGCAAGACACCAGAAAAAAATTTTTTAAGTTTTTACTTAAATTCCAGTTAGTTAACATGCAGGGTAATATCAGTTTCAGGTATAGAATAAATATAGCGACTCGACACATCTATACGTCACCCAAAGACATCAGCCATTTTCAAACAGACCCATTTGTGCTTTAAGATACAAAAGCCGGCCAGTCTCCCCTTGATTGTTAGGTCATTAGTGGGTTTTTTCTGGTTATAAAAGTAAATACATGCTTATGGAAAATTTAAAATACAAAAGCATAAGAAACTACCATGATCCCACTACCCATTAACATGGGGCAGGCTACGCGTCTTTTTTTTTTTTAAGACTTTATTTATTTTTAAGTAATCTCTCTACACAACGTGGGACTTGAACTCACAACCCCAAGATCAACAGTCGGACACTCTACTGACTGAGCCAGCCAGGTGCCGCCAGACTGCATTTCCTCCCAGTCTTTTTCCTGCGTATTTGTACAAGGTGAAAATAATACTTAATATATGATACTGAACTGTGTGTTCCTCACTTAAGTATTTCCCTATATTCGGAAATTATTTGCAAACTTCATTTTCAATGACTATGTAATATTAATCATGTGAATGTCCTGCCATTTACTTGAACTCATCCTCTTATTAGTAGACTTTTGGGTCATTTCCAAGTTTTTGCTACAGGTATAAATAGGGAGAGAGAATGTCATTCCTCAGAATATTTCTCCGTTTGGAGTAATGCCTGTAAGGGCTTGGGTGTAGAAGGGGAGGCTCTCCAGAGCCTCAGTGTCACCTGGCACCCAGGCTTCAAAAGAGAGAAGTGGGAAGAGCGAATGTGTCACTCCTGAAAGACAGGGTACTGGGGATGGAACTGAGGGGCAGGAAGGAAGTGAAAAAAGAAAAGAAAAAGAGGGAGTTGATAATAGGAGGGAAGAAAGGACTGATTTAGGGGCCGACAGAACTCTGCGTTGATAGGTCAGCCCCACTCACAAATGCAGAGTGGGATGGATTTTTATTTGAGGTGGGGAGTGCCAAGGCTCACATCCGGGTCAGGGTGACACGGCGTGACCTGCAGAGAGAGCCTGCGTGAGACCGGCAACCCAGAATTCAGAAGAGGCCATGAAAATGCACATCTCCCAGAATCTCCAGGAACCCTGGAGTGCTGTTCAACAGAACTTTCTGGAAGTTGCAAGTGTTCTGTATACGCACTACTAGGCTAGCCACTAGCTAAGGGTGCCTACTGAGCAGCTGAAATGGGGCTAACCACCGAGGAACTGAATGGATAATTATTCTTAGTTGCAATGTTGACAGTCCCCTGGCTAGCGGCTACTGATTCAGGCGGCGCGGACCCACCAGATGGGTTCTGGCCGGGATCTGAATTGAGTGCCCCCAGCTCTCGGAGGAACAGAGACCCCAGCCAACATCTGCATAACATAAATGATGTTTCACTGAACATCTCCGTGCCTAAAGCCTTTCACATTCAGGTTCATTTCTTTAGCCCGATTCCCAGCAATGCAATTACTGGGTCAAAGTATATGAACATTTTTCAAGACCAGCAAAACACATTAACAAATCAGAAAGCCTCCTTTTTTAAATCCTGAGAAATACATCACTCCCTGTCCAGCGTCTGACCTATGGTTCCCTAAGAGGGTCCATCAATACCTTGAGACTATCTGCAAAAATATAAGAATATGTGGATGTTCCAAAAGAGAGGGCCCTTTCGTCGGATTTTTCAAAAGGGGTCCAGAGCCCCAAAATGGCTAGGAGCTACTGCTCCAAATGTCTGGGCTACAGACTCGAGCCCCACTCCCCTTCAGAGATTCCTTCCAGCTCCATCCATCGAACCGCACATATAAATCAACATATATCAGAAGGAAAATAAACCATTATGTCTAATCGTCTATGCTCGCCACCTTGACGACGGTTCATGGTGAAGCGGTCTTCCTGCGAGGGAAGGGGCCCTACCAGCAGCTTGTACCTAGTTCCATTTCAAGACAATCATAATGATCAATTTGTAAGGCTGATGGAAAAACCTCACAGAGGTGTCACAGCACTCGCTTGGATGCAGTCGTGCTGCAGAGACACTTAAGCAGGGGAAAAAAGGAGATTGTTTTAGTGGAGCTGCTGCGATTAGGGCTGAGGAACGCCGACTGCTTCCCTCCCTCTTCCATTTTCTGACAGGGTGAAAAGTACACAGCTGCTGCTCCCGTGGCTGTCATTTGTGTTTCCCTAACTCCGGGGCCTTTTCAAGGTGCGAGGAGCTGGTGGAACAAAAGGCGTTTCACCTAGAAAGAAACAAAAGCCCTGCGCATCCCTCCTTCTGCAGGGGAGCGGGCGGGGGCGGCGGCAGAAATGAGGAGACACAGCCACACGCCACACGGCACCGCTAACGAGCTCCGTGACCTCGGGCAAGTCGGCTAAACGGAGTCCTGCCCGCCTTCCTCATCTGTGGAATGGGGATAATTCCCTCCCTACGTGGGAAACAGCTGGGCATAAAGCCAAACACACACGAGACACAAGACACGCATTACCTCCCTCCGCCCACATGTCCGAGCGCCCCCCAAACAAGAGGATGCTCGTAAGCCGAGCTTTCTCACTCTCCTGAGTTGGAGCAGTGATTCCCAGCCGGGGACCATTTAACCTCCCGAGGGAGAGGTGGCACTATCTGGACACTGTGGGCCGTCACGCTGGCGCGGGGGAGGGCGCTTCTGGAACGCGGCAGTCAAAGCTGAGATGCTGTTAAGCACCCCACACGGCCCAGGACCCAGAGGAGCTGCCGGGACTCGGCCCGTCCCCACGCCCCCAGCTTCCCAGCGCCACTCGCCCCTCCCCGAGCAGTAACGCCGAGCAGCTCAGGCTTCTGGAAAACGCTCATTTTTAGAGAGTGATGCCTACTCCCAGAATTTCATCAGCATGCTTCTATTTTCTCTAAACTCACTTCACATCAACAAATCTGAAAACAATCCTTCTATCTCAGAAGACTGGATGCAGGTTTGGGGGCGAGGGTCCCCGTCCACTCAACGCTTCCCACGTGCCCACTCCACCCAGCCGCCGGAGCCGCTGAGGGGACGGGGTTCCGCCCCGAGGGGCGCGCGGCCCTCATGAGGGGGCAGGCCGCTTACGGACAAGCACCCAAGGGGTGGCAGGGGCAGCCGTGAGGGCAGACAAGCAGCAGCGACAGCCTCCTCATGACGGCAGCCCCCCAGATGAATTCTCAAGGGCCTGGGAGACGGCGGTAGGGGGTGGGGGCCCACACAGAGGCAGAGGCAGTAAGGCACACGGCCTGCAACAGTGAAAACCGTTCCAGCCAGAGTGAAAGGCTTCACAGGAGGAGCAGTGAGGCGGGATATTTTAACTTTTTATTCTAGAAATTTGTAAACACATACGAACGAAGAGAAGCTCATATGAGAGCCCCTCCCCGTCTACCTACACCCCAGCCCTGACCAGCAGGCAGCCATGGCTGCTCTTGTTCCAACAGTATCGCCACCCACTTCCTCTGCTTCTGTACGATTTTGAGATGAATGCCAGACCTTGTACCCTCTCACCTGTAACTACCCCGCTGTGTAGAGAGAGAAGATCATGATGTAGAAATCACTGAGGCCAAGCCTGCGCCGGCGCGCAGAGGCCCAGAGGGGCCCCCCGGCCCGTGGACACAGAGCGAGGACAGAGCAAGACCGCTTGCCCACAGCAGGCTCTCATCACCACACCTCACTGGCGCCAGATCGCCTCAGCAATCCTGGAAAGACACAAGTCACTCCAGGACCCAGAAACTCGCTGGGAGTCCCTGATTGTGGTCACTGACCACTTGCGTAACTTTGGACAAGTCACCTCACCTCTCTCAGTGTTCATGGCCTCACGGAACACAGGGATAACAATGTCACCTCGCACATCGGCTCTGAGGATCGTATGAGGTAATACACACGGAAGCACTTTCTAAATCTACGATAACGTTCAATAAAAACGAGTAGTATTATCATGTTATTTTTATCCTACGTTCCTTAGGGTAAAAAATCAAATAATCCAAAAATTAAGACAATTCTTTTTTTTTTTTTTTTTTTTAGATTTTATTTATTTATTTGTCAGAGAGACAGAGAGCACAAGTAGGCAGAGGCAGGCAGAGGCAGAGGGAGAAGCAGGCTCCTGGCCGAGCAAGGAGCCCGATGTGGGACTCGATTCCAGGACCCTGAGATCATGACCCGAGCCGAAGGCAGCTGCTTAACCAACTGAGCCACCCAGGCGTCCCAAGACAATTCTTTTTTTAAAGATGTATTTATTTATTTGAAAGCGAGAAAGAGAAAGTGCCTGGGGGGAGGGGCAGAGGAAGAAGGAGAGAGAGAATCTCAAACAGATTCTACACTGAGCACAGAGGGGCTCGATCTCATGACTCTGAGATCGTGACCTGAGCCAAAATCAAGAGTCAGATGCTCAACCAACTGAGCCACCCAGGCACCCCAAAACCAAATAATCCTTAATATGAAATATGTTTATGTGATTTAAGTAAGGCAACCATCATCCAAGCACTTTAAGCTCCCTAAGCCAACGGGGAGGGCTTTGCTGCCTCAGACACCAACCCTATTTATTCAAAATACATGTGTCTGCGTATGCGTATGATGTCCAAACAGTAACCTTACCTGTCTGGGTCCTGCAGAGATTTTACCAGATGAGTATAGATGTCCTGCTCCTTCTTCAAGACCTGAATCAGCTCTTCGTAGTCTAATTGCTGCTTTTCCTGGAAATGACAATGGGTATCTGACATGAAGGGAAGAATTTCAAAAGAGTACATCCTGACATTATGCAAACATATGTGGGCAGTTTATAAATCCAGACGGAGGTGATCCCCGGTGCCAGGCCCTGGCTCAGGCCACAGTCAGAGAGCGCCACCTGCAGGAGGAGAGGGGGAATGACTGTCGCCGTGTCCCTCGGAACAAAGCTGAGAGGTGTGCTTCCAATACTGAACAGCGGCTATAAAAGGAGCATCGCTGCTGCCCAGCAGGGCCCTCATGAAACCGCCACCCCTCAGAGCTGCTGGCCATCGTTTCCTCAACACTACCAACAGTGCCTTTCCACACTTGCTCTTGCTCCAGAGAAGAGAAGCCCATCGACCCAAACCTGAATTAGGGACAAGGGACTTACACTGAAGTAGAAGAGGTCAAGTGAGCCGCACTCTAAAGGCATCCCAAGCGGAAGGACGACAAAGGGATCTGACATGGGTCTCTGCTACTCGCCAGCCATGTGACCTTAGATGACTAGCTAAACCCAGGGGGTGAAAGTCTGAGGAATATCAGGATATTTACGTAGACTAGACACACCTCAAAATACTTACTAATGACAGGGAAAAAGAGGACCCGTAGAGTCAAGACACCTAGGGGGCACCACACTAAAGTATTCAGAGGGCACGGGGCTCCAGGCGGGCGACTTACTCTCAGATGCCTCGGGAAAAGTAAAATCCTTGATTCTTGAAACATGCCTATAAATGTGAAATTATTTCAAAATCAGAAAAGAACGTAAAAATAAACAGTTACCGTGTGGAATATCTGGCCGTGTCCTGCATGGACTGGACGGTCCGGAACGCTGGGGGGAGACCCTCGGCGCAGGGGGAGTCAGGCGCTGCAAGCGGCCCCCGTCTTTCCTGCTGACCTAGGCTTCCTTCCAAAGTTAACTTAGCGCCTAGCACGGGGGTTCGTAACCCCGCAGAAACTGCAGGAATACCGTTACTGCCACAAACCACAGCAGTGTCCGTGTTTCCTGTGACCAGGTCATCAAAAGAGTCACTTTGTGTACGTCACAGGTACCTCAAGTACCTTGAAATATTTATTCTTATCACTACTTCACAACTGCTACAGCACCACACTCAGCACGTGATCTCGGTGTTGAATGCATTAAGAAGCACCGCTTCCAAAGCATATTTTTAAATACTCTGATGACCAAATTTCAACAGAGTTGGTTTCCTTTATAATGCTGTGCATCTATTTTATGCACGTAAATCCTTTTCCAGGGAAGAGATCCCTGGCTTCGGCAGACTACCGTGGGGATGCAGAGGGAAAATAAAAGGTCATGAGCCCCTGACCTGCGGGGACGCTGCTATGCTTCTAGCCCCGAACAAAACAAGGCAGAGGCGCCACCTGCTAAGGGGAAGGGTTGCGAATGCTAAACCACCAGTCTGGTCATGATAAGTTAGTTACCCAGCCTGCTAGAAATGTCAGGCCCTTCTGTAAATCATGCCACATGTCACTGGCACGAGGAGCTCCCATATGCCTCTTGTGCACGGTGACAGTGTCATGTGGGATTCTCTCAGCTCCCACCTGCACACGCCATGTGTGTCGACAGAGGGTCCCGGAGAAGGGCCCGGGGAAGAATTTAAAGGGTAACAAGACAACGTCAGCCACCGTGCTCAATGCTCCCTGGGCTTTTTCTCACGGAGTCCTCACAACAACCCAATGAGCTTAGAGGTACCCTTCCTCTCACTTCCATGATGAGGGAACTGTGGCACAGAGGGCCAGCAGGAGGCCTGAGGTCGGGGGGAGGCAGGGTGTGGGCCCAGGCAGCCGGACCCTGAGGCCCGTGCTCTTCGGTCTACCCATCAATGCCCCACAGTGGATGCAGAGCACTGGGGTGCTTGACGGGGTCACAGTGTCACTGTCCGGGGGGAAATGAAGGTAATGATTCTGTGGCCCCTGTGTCTTAACTGGATGATGGTGGGCCGGGCCCCGGAGGACACCCTGCAAGGTCAGGGCCTGGAGGCCTGGCTCAGCTCCCTTCTACCCTTCTCCCCGGCAGCTCTTCCAAACCCGCTCTCCTAAGCCCCCACCCTCCACCTGCCCGCTGACCACACCGCTTCCCCTCTCCCTGCTCTTCCTTCTCAGTGGAACACAGGAACCCCTCTGTCTGCGCTCCAGGGGGAAACCTTCCTCCTCTGCAGAGACCATCACTCACCCCTCTCCACGGACACACTCCCAGCACCTTATAGGGTCTGCTGAGGCCAAATTCTCACCAGGAAGCCTTCCTTGACTGAGAAAAATGCCGTCTTCCGGCCCCCAGGGCACTCTGGTTCACTTTCACCCCAGAGCTAGCGTACCAACCACCTGCTGACGGGCCCGAGGGCCCCGTGTGGGCAGCCGTGTCTCCGGCCAGGCACAGTGCCTGGCGCAGACCAAATGCTGCCACAGGTACTTGCTGACCTGATGATTAAACAGGTAAGAGGAAAACACAGGAACCAACATGAATCTTAAAAGCAGAGATTCCTGTGGATATTTTGCATAATGGAAGTCAGAGTGAGTCAACGTCTTCCTAGAAGCAAATAGCTCACCCATGTTAAATAAATGAACTCTACAGAGCCATTTGGGTCCCATTTCATCAATCACCTATTCCCCCGCGTTGAATCATGCCCCATTAGAATGAAGTCATTTGGCTCCCTCAGCAGAGCTGACAAGCCGGCAGATCTCCTCGGCGTCGAGGCAGTGGGCCAGGCCGCCCCGAGAGGAGCGACGAGAAGCACCTGCTCAGCAGGAACAAGTCACCCCACCCCCGCTCCTGCCCCTCCAAACAAGAAACAACCCAGACTGGGGGGCCTCTCATCCCAACGACCATGATGGTCACACACTTACTTGTGTCTGACCCTGCAGTTTGTTCTCCGCGGCCCTTGGTGTGACCACCCAGCTCACCACAGTTCCCTTGTGTCATCTGAAAACTGTCCCTAAAGCACAGAGCAAGACCCTGGAAGACCCCCCTCTCGGTGAGCCAGCCCCCTGGACCCACACTAAACCAGTACGATTCTCCCTCCAGATTCCAAGATTTCAACTGAGAAACCAGAAGTCCGGGACGCTGGGTGTGGGTCACAGCAAACATGCAGCCCTACAGTCTCAGGCTTCTGCCGTCCACGGGGCTGGCACGGTTTCACCCTGTCGGAGACACGGCCACTCAGCTCTCCATGGGCACCTGGGAGAGCCCCCAGCGTGCTCCCAATAAATACTCCCTTCCACCACTGTTGCTGTGACCACGCGACTCAATGTTGGATCCTACTGCTTATACTGGGAAGAGCCTTAACTAACAACTAATGCACTGGTTTATTTCCAGTCCTATCAGGACACAAGCATGCAAGGCCCCCATCTACAGATCAGGAAGGTGGGTTTCAGACAGATTAAGTGACCTGCCCAAGGTCACAGAGCTAGAAAGAAGAACGGACATTCCAACACCAAATCCGGAGCATTCCCTACTCTGCATAGCTTCCTCAACGACTTCAAGGAAACACATGTCATGTGCAGACCACAATCTGAAGACATAGCAAATATGTAAAGAGAAAGCTTAATGGCTCCCCTCTTGGTAAGCAGGGCAATTCAACGGCCTGGTAGATGGATGGCGTCTCCTTTGGTAGGTATGTCGCAGCTCGGCAACAAAGACACTTATTTTAATACTTGGGAAACTCAGCACCGATGTCCCAACCATGTCAGTAGCCAGGCTATAAATCTCCGGCCGCAGCAAGTTAAATACAGCCAGGGTGCTTTCCTCCCCGTTCTTCAATTCCCTGATCATCCAGCATTAATTCTCAGGATCACACAGTGATTAGAGGCAAAAGAGACTGCCCCGAGTCCATGGAGACTTCATCACAACCTCAAGCTCTTTGTAGAAACGGGCAGAGGATAAACCCTAAATCAACACGAAGTGGCCAAGGGCACCGCAGGAGAAATCCACATTCTCTACAGAGAAAGAACTACAGGGCACCTTTCTTGGGGGTAAGAAAACCATAGGCTGCAACAGTTAGGACTGTGTAGATGGGCACCGAGAAATTTATAATTCCAAAACGATCATTTATAATTCTTCATCCACAATTTGCAATTAGTCTTGCAGAACAGAATTAAAGCCTTTGCTAAAGGACTTGGGCATTCTGCGCAGTAATTTAAACATCACCAGGATCTAAGCGTAACCGAAAATGATGACTTTTTACGTGTGGTTCTGTGAAGTGCAGACAGCACCCAGTGCAAGAAACCAAAAAAGTGGTAGCTGATCAAACTAGTGAGATTAAACTGTAAAACACTCAGCCTGTTCAATAAATCTATAACCGTCTCGTTCAACATTTAGACACATATTCTATGACTAAAACGGGATTCCAAATAGTAAAGTTTGACGAAATGCATTCAAATCAGTGAAGATCTGTCCATCTAAAACACCTTGATGGGCTGCTACCTTGTTTCAAAACACTGAACTGTGCCTTATTATGGTTTGTTTTTTTTTTAAGATTTTATTTATGAGAGAGTGTGTGAGCAGGGGGAGGGGCAGAACAGGAGGGAGAGGGAGAGAATCTCAAGCAGACTCGGCGCTGAGCGTGGAGCCCCATGTGGGCTCAGTCTCACGACCCTGAGATCATGACCTGAGCCAAGACCAAGAGCCGGATGTTTAACCGACTGAGCCACCAACGTGCCCCCAGGTTCGTGGGCATCTCAACAGCCAATTAAATTTGGTCAAAATCAAGTAACTATATGCAAGATTGAGTCACAAAATACTAGCCCTCTGAGATTTAGTTATTAGACATGCCCGACATCCCCTAAGTGGTGACAGAGCCAAGAGAAATATCCTGGCCTCCAGACTTCTGGCCCAGCCCAGGAGTTCCACTACTTTAGGCTGACACTTTCATTCCAAAGAAACGGCAAAATGCAAGTCCACGAATGGTCAGAGTTAAGAAAAAGTCCCCACTTGCAGCCACGGATGCCCCCCAGAGCAGGGCCAATGCTGAGCTAACCCACAGCGTGATGGCTGGTACCAATGACCCAACCAGCCCAGGGGCCCCGGCCCCTCTCCGTAGCCCCTCAGGGACCCCAGGGACCTCTCCAAGAGCCAGTAACTAGAGGGCTGGTCTCTGGCCCGAGAGCGGGTACTCCAGCCCCACCGCCGGAGTCTGTTCTGAGGGCTCTGCCCGTGCCACACCGGTTGTTAATTATTTTGAGAATCACCCTTCACAAAACCACAAGTCATGATCAGAGCCATTCATCAAAGAACTAATCTGCGTAAGAGAGTTCTCTGTCTTCTGAATGTATGAACTTAATTAAAGCCAGGTTTAAAAAAACAAAACTTGGCCTACGATGAGCTCCTTTCCTTTCCCCTATCTGGCTGCCAAGTAGCATTATGTGCAAGCTGGGGCTGGGGGGCGGGGGGTGGATTCAGAACAATCTGTGTGCGTCTCTCACAAACCAATCTAATCATTCATTCATTCACTGAACAAACACTTATGCACTAGGCCAAGGACTGCTAGCCATTGGGATTTAGACACGAATCCCAGTTCCTCACCCCGAGGTGCCCATCCCTGGTGTGTAGGGGCTCCAGTGAGGGCAGCGGGAAGGTGGATCCTATAACGTCAACGCAAGGATGGGCGTGCAAAGGGCCGTGTACCAGGGAGGAAGAGAGGTCGCCACCAAGCAGGCTCAGGGAAGGTGACAGTAGGGGGACACTTTTAGGGATGTTCAGGAGTCGCCCAGTAAACAAGGAGAGAAAAGCCATTCCAGGCAGATAGATGGAACAGCACATGTAAAGGCCCAGGGAGAGGAGCAGACGCAGCGTTGTCAGGAACCTGCGAGAAGTCGGCTGCAGTCAGATGCCGGAGAGCAACCTGAAGCCACACCAAGAAGGGCTTGCTGGGCCTGTTTCTGTGTGTATTCGAACAGGAAAACTTTCTTAACGTAGAAACGACATACACAGAGATTACACAGTGGAGAGGTAAACCCTGGGACAGCAAATCCGAGGCTCCCCTCTAACGAGCTGTGATTTACCAGTTTCCTGCGTGGTACGATATCCGCGCTCAGCCCAAGGAGACTGACCTACAAGGCGGACTAAGAACCCTCCTCCTACCTCTTGGAAGCGCAGTCACTGGCAGGAAGGCGCTGGCGGGGGCGCTAGGTAAGAGGACTTACCACGCACGTGTCAGAAAGCACACGAATTCCCCTGCGGACGTTCAAGTCCGGTCAAGCTTACCTCCGAGAAGATGTGGCTGCCGCCTGGTGACCGCTGCGAAGAGCACTTTGCTGGGAAGTCCTCCGTCCTGACCCCAAGCTCCCCTCCGGTCTGTGAAGGAAGACTCTGCTGTACTGCCTCCGAGCCTTGTTCACTGGACGTCTAAGGCAACAAAACAAATCACGAGGAAGTTTTCATCAAGAGAGAAAATTTTAACAGATTGTCCAAAACTCTTTAAGGGAAGATATTTTATTTTTGCTTCACATTATTTTCCTCAAAAAAATTTCCATCATCCCCAAATGCTAGGCGATTACAAAACTAATGCAAGTGCCTTTGTTATTTGCCACCAGCGGAAAAGCAGCCCGCGGCCATGGCGTCGGCAGGGGTGGTGGCAGTCATTACAAAGCGCCCTTCTCCCCGCCCCTCGGAAGGCCGCCCGGCGGGTATGGAGGACCCAGCCCAGGCCCCGGCCCCACGGGACGGGGTTCCCACCCTGGGTCCCCCTTGGCCAGGGTGTGGTTTCTGGGTATCCTATCCTGCGGGGTTACTCCGGTGATTAGAGGAACCGTACGTCGCAACCCAACAAAACCCAGTCTCTCTCAAAATACCACACACCTGACAGAACTTAAACCATCTGTAGCTATGAGATTTGACTTCTAGGAAGAAAGGCTGGGAACGTTGTTTTGGGGTCTGATCGCATGTGAAAGGGTCCTTCGTGATGACGCACCTCACTGATCCCTTCAGAAGGTCTGGCATTCGACAACATGAGAGGACTGGAGACCGTCTCTCTGGTCTTTTGGCCAAGTTCAAGCATAGAACCTATTCCTAACTATTTAAAACCTAGTAACTCTCTGTCCACTCTAGGTCAGAAATGAAGGGCAAGAAGCACATCTTATTCCTAAGTACCTATCAGAATTACTTCATCAAGTCAAATGTTTATGAGAAACTAGATGAGCACAAACATGAAAGAAACAGAGGCAACTTTTTATAGAAACCTATTAAACTATAAACAGCAAAAACTAGAAATCAAATAACCAACACGGACTTTCGAGAACTACCATAATACAGCTGTGCTTGACTCACACTTTCCGTTTTCCTTTTCTAAAAGTCCAAATATACGTGCACATTGTTTAACAACAGTCCACACGGCTTACTTGAAAAACAGTGTCCCCCCCTCCCCACCTCGCGCTTCTCACCTCTGGGTCCCACTCCCAGGAAAAAACAACTTCCAATTCCTCGGCCTCTTCTGCTATTTACATTACATTACTACTCTCGCATTGCTTGACTTTTTTTTTTTTTTTTTTTTAAGTAGGCTCCATGCCCACTGCGGAGCCCAACACGGGGCTTGAACTCATGACCCTGAGATCATGACCTGAGCCAAGATCAAGAGTCAGATGCTGAACCGACCGAGCCCCCCAGGCATCTCATTGACTTCTTAAGGTAAGATTTATCCCTTGGCTCATACCACAGAAGTTTAAGGATTTAGTTCTTATAACATCTGCCCCTCGCCCAGCACTTATCCTGGTAGTTACAATACAATTAAGCTCAATCAACAGCCCTCATTTACACTATTATGACCAAACATGGTGCACGACTCACCCATCTAGCCTTCCGTGATTACATTTCCTTTCACGTTCGTTTCTTTGCTTTCCTCGGAATCAGTAACAACTGCTTTGTTCTATTTATTCGCTTAGTTCCTAAACCTAACTTAGGTACTTAATGTAGACTTATCTCTAAACTCTCTTAAGAGAACTTAAAAATGCCTCTAGATGGGGAGACACATCAGGGAAACGCTGGGTTCCATTTCCACTTCTTGGAGAAATCTCAACTGAGGCCCCGTCTCAAGAGCTCAAATACAAGCTGTCTGCGTCCTGGGCCTTCCCGGCACCGCATCCCGAGAGAATCCCCTACTTGCTGGATCCCACGTCTCTCTCCTTTAGGGCTTCTTCCTCCTTTGTATGGGATCACTGTCCAGGAGTTCCCTGCGGGGGGTCCCTAGGAGGCAGAGGGTTTCTGGCACCGGAAGTCGGAGAGCGGCTTTGTTTGCCCTCACTCTTGCTGCTGGCTCGGCTGAGTACGGAATGCTGGGCTGGACACCACTGTTCCTCAGCAATCTGGAAGCCCTGCTCTCCTGCCTTCCGGCCTCCGGTATTGCTGCTGAGAACTGTGATGTCATTCCGGCTCTGCGTCCTGTACATCTCACTCTAGAGCCTTTCAGATCCTCTCTTTATCCTCGTGTGCTACGATCTCACAAGGACGTGCCTTGGGGCATGGGCATCTCACCATTATTTGTGCTAGAAACAGAGGGACCCTTTCAACGCACAGGTGTCTGTGCCTCCACTCTGCAAGCTCTCCTATTGCTGTGAGGGTTCCCTTCCCTCTGCTCTGCCTGCCCCATCTCTCAGGACCTCCGGCCAGTCACATCCCGGAACTCCTGAATCAGGCCTTTCCCTCTCATTTCCTCATCTATTTGTTTCTCTGTTGGATGCCATTTTCTAGAAGGCTCACTCAACTTCATCTTCCAGCATTTCTAACTCTCCTATTACACTCATTATATCTGTAATCATACTTCCAATTTCCAATAGCTCATTCTTCTTTTCCAAGTATCTTTTTTATCCGATCCTGATCTTAGTTCTTATCTAAAGATGTTACAGTACTGAGGGCTTTTAAAGCTGTCTGGTTGCTTCTCATCTTTCCAGTTCCATGGCCTCTACATAGCCTTGTTCTGTCTGTCTGTCTTTCCTCTTACACACTTTGCCCCTGTTTGGGGAGCTCAGGCCGTCCATCTACCTTTAAAGGGAAAAGTGTTCAGAAGCTGAGTGTGGAAAGAACACTCCGATGGCAGGCTCACTGACAGAGGACCAGGTGGGGATGTGCTTGTTCCTTTGGAAGACACCCAACTGTCTTTTCTCCCCTCAGAGGACTCTCAGTGGCGGGGATGCACACTTCCACTCCTGTTTTCATTCGAGAGACCCACTCCTGCCTTCCGGTGCATCTGGTGACCCACCCACCTCTCCCACCCCTGGTTTAAGGTCACCAGAGAGGAAACGGCACACCCCACCCCCATCTCCTGCTAGTGAAGAGAACAAGGTCACCTAACTGCCCACCATTCCAGCCAAATCTCCTGGTTATAAAGGGACCAGGTCCCTCCACTGCCTGCTGAGCCTCTCTGGGTTCTGCAGGCTACACCAGCTTGCTTCTTGTTGGCTTTTCACCCCAAAGGCATGGAGCAGAGAGCTCTTAGTCCTGTGGGCTTGCATCCTTCACCCCTCCGCTGTCTCTTTAACAAGGCTCCAGTAGGAAGCAGAGCTCAATATCCGTGTTGAATCGGCCATGGTTACCTGTCGGCCTGCACTAAATCAGAACTTCGCCGCACGATCAGACAGGAAGGGTATTCCCGGACCAAACGGGGACGGTTAGAGGAAAAGCACAGAGGGGCGAGAGGGCCTGACGCGCCACTGAGCGGCAGACGCTCACAGCAGAAGTACCGTCTCGAAGCGGGATGGCCACTGGAGCGGAACGGGCCAGGGCCTCGGTCAGGCTCTGCCGTGGACCCGGCACACGACCCAGAGCAAGTTCCTTCCCTTCTTGCTGGTGGCCGACGCCCAAAGCACATAAAGGAAGCTGTGATGCTGGGACATAAAGCAGTGAAGACTATCGTCATTGTTGCCAGCCTCATTTTTATATAAACATTTCTGCAGAAGAGTTTTTGAAGAAAGCAGCCTATGCCAAGTCAACAGACTGAAATACAAAAGAAAAAGAAGTTATGGTACCTGAAGCAACAAGTCCTTTGGATCGATGCTTCCTGCTAGACTTCTGATCATTTGCTCTTGACTGTGCAATTTCTTATTACTTTCACTCAAAAGACTCTTGTAACGATTCTCCACGGCTTTCTCTCTTTCATTCACTTCATCGCGTAGTTTGTCAACTTCATTTCTAAGGTCCTACCAGAAGAAAAAGAAAAAAAAAAGAACTTATTTGACAAACACTTCAAGATGATCATCTCTCCTGCTTAGAGCCATACGAGAGCAAGCTAACACATGTACTTAACAATGTGCACTTCCTTCTCTTTTAATGTCTGATGAAAACCAGCTTTAAGACTCAGCTGAAATCTGGAAAAAGCTTTATGCACAGATATTTATCACAATATTATTTACAATACTGAAAAAACAGAAAGAAACTAAATATCCAACAACAGGGAATTATATATTTTTTAAAAATAAGGAATTAATTATAATGAGTATGGCATTTAAAGAAGTGCACAATTATGGGGCGCCTGGGTGGCTTGGTTGGTTAAGCATCTGACTCTAGAAACTTCCAGCTTCAGCTCAGGTTTCGGCTGAGATTATGATCTCAGGGTCCTGGGGTTGAGCTCCATGTCGGGCTCGGCGCTCAGCTGAGAGCCCGCTCATCCCTTTCCCTCTGCTCCTCCCCCCACCTCCCGCTGCACGCTCTCGCCCTCAAATAAATCAGTAAAATCTTTTTTAAAAATGTACAACTATGAGGAAAAAGAAACCAAGACACTATATAATAGGATGCCGATTGTTTCCTAAATGTTTATACAAAACATTGTTAAGGCTATGAGGAAACACATCAAAATTATAACAGTATACCTAAATAGAGGGATTGTGGGGACTTTCGATTTTTATTTTTTTTATTTTTCTAAGTTTCTAAAATCTTTAAATCAGTCTGTATTGCTTTCACAATCATAAAAAAATGATCTTAAATAAAGACATTTAAAATTAACATGGAAAATGCTTGTGTTATAATGTTAAGGGGAAACACACAAAACCAACAGTAAACAATATGATTATAGCTACCTCAGAATGTATGCTATTTGTAATACTGAGGTACTATTCATAATAGCAAAAGGCTGGAAACCACCCAAATATTCACCAGTAGAGGAATAAACTAAGGTACATTCTCGCAATGGAGCACTCTGAAGCGATCAAGAGAAAGGAATGAGGACTCTACAAACACACTGCCTGAAAGTAATCTTCAGGATATACCGCTCAGGTGGGGGGTCAGGAAGACCCCAGGAGAGAGAAAAAGTATGTATAACATACTGTCATATTTTTAACTATGAAATAAATTAAATGGTTGTCTATGGGGAAATAAAAAAGAGAACAAGGCAGAGGAGGGAGTAGAATTCACTTTACAGATGTAACATTGAAGCCGACCAAATGTTTGGATAACTATTTGAAAAATAAAATAAAAATCTCCTAAAACTAGAAGCGGAGCAAACAAAAAATAAATCTAACTGTATATCAGGTTGATTGGTTAACCAAAGAGAGAGGAAATATTTCAGTAACTTAAAAGCAGAGTAATTTAGGGCACCCGGTTGGCTCGGTTGGTTAAGCATCTGCCTTCGGCTCAGGTCATGATCCCAGGGTCCTGGGATCGAGCCCTGCATCGGGCTCCCTGCTCAGCGGGGAGTCTGCTTCTCCCTCTCCCTCCTCTCCCTTGATGCTCTCTCTCCCTCTGTGCTCTCTCTCAAGTAAATAAATAAAATCTTTAAAAAAAAAAAAAAAAAAGAAGAGTAATTTGTATACCCCTAGTGGGCTATTTCTCTAAGGACAAAAGACTACTGCAGAAAATCTTACACTATTTTAGTAATCGTATTGGAAGAAATATTTGTATTGTTATTCTGAAACTGTGTGCACGTATATATGTTTATTAAATAAGTAATTACTAATGTGATAAGAACCAAGATTACAAGCCTAAGAGAATACCTATACAAATATAAAATTAAGTTAAAACATGTCACTGTAAATATGAATTGGAAATATCAATATGAACTTTTATTTTCTGTTATTTCCTTTCTCTCACCAAGAAAGCCTAAAATCAGCATCTTCCCCAGTATCCAGACTGTAGTCTCTATATACCATTTCCCACCAAAAAGAACTGGAATTCTCAAAGCACGGCCCCTAGAACAACATTATCAGCATCACTTGGGAATGGCAAACACAAAAGATCATCAGAACGGCGCTCAGTAAATACCTGTTGGATGGCTGGACGGATGGATGGATAGAGAGGTAGATGGGACTGCTCCCATTTTACGAATGAGGAAACAGGCTCAGGTAAAGTAACTTAACCCCATCACAGTCACGAAGGGGCAGCACCTGCCTGATTGCAACTCTGATGGCAAGCCTCTCAGCTCACTTCTACACCACGACCAGGGTTCAGATTTCTTTTGAAATGAGCCGCAACCTCCTACAGTCATCTGACACGTGCTTTTAGAAACCTCCCTCTGAAAACTGGGTAACAGGGACCACAAAACCTTGTGTGAAGCCATTTAGGTGCATCTTTAAAGTCACAATAAATCGGCCTGGAAAGATCATCCTAAGAAGATCAGTCCTCCTTTTTTTTTTTTTTTTTTTTTTTTTTAGAGTTGGTAGGGGCAGAGAGAGAGAATCTTAAGCAGAGTCCAACTCGGGACTCCATCTCACGACCCTGAGATCATGACCTAAACCGAAATCAAGAGTCAGACACTTAACCGACTAGACCACCCAGGCGCCCTGATCATGCCTATTTTTTAAGCTTAAAATATTTCTGCATTATGCTAAATAAAAATAAATAAAAAGTGTGCACTGTTCACGTGCACAGTAATTACTGTCCACTTACATCATTTCCACAATTCAGTTTTCTCCTTTGCACAAACACCTATAGGACCCATTATTCTGAGGTCTGGTTCAAGTTCTAGTGTATATGTGTGTGTACAACTGTAATTTACTCCACTCTCCCATCTCATTTGCCTATACAATTTTAATTCAGGTACGTAAATTAAGAACTTGCATGTTTTAAGTGATGAAGGTGACTAATGTGCCACATTTCTCCCACCTGTCTCCCAAACAGACTTGACCTATCCCAAAATCCCACAGAGGACACGTAGCTGGGTTGTTCCCCAAGATTAGGGGTTCTTAATCTTAGGTCCAAGATTAAGACCTTGGACCTTAGAGAGAGGAAATATTTCAGTAACTTAAAAGCAGAGTAATTTAGGGTACCCAGTTGGCTCGGTTGGTTAAGCATCTGCCTTCGGCTCAGGTCATGATCCCTGACCTGATCATGGTCCTCATGACCATGAGGGTCCCCGGGGGCCTATGCAAATTTGTGTGTGCGTGTATTTTTGGTGGTAGTGGGCCCTCAGCATAAGTCAGAGTCTCAAGGAAAGTCAGGACACCAAAGAGGACAAAGTACTTCTCCTGTTACACACATTCCTAACAGAAACTACTACGCACCAAGCACAAGCCGAGCCTCGCACGTGTCAAGGCATTTTTACAGAAAGCACCTCTAGCACTAACGACAGCACACACGGTAAATAGTAGGAGTCCTGTATTTACAGAGAGGAAACCAAGGCTCACAGCGGCTGAGGGATGTTTACAAAGCTTTACGAGTAAATTCTGGTACTGAAATCCAAGCCCAAGTCACTTAGACCCCAAACGCTGCACTCTCCACCAACTGCACCACTGTTAAGACCAAAGAAATATAAGACCCGTCTGTGACACGGGCTGCCATCGGTCACTGATTCCAGTGCCCCGAGCTAAGGTTCCAGTCGCTCAAGGACTCGGGACTGATGGACTACCCAGCCCGAGACAGAGGCCCTCCTGCCTACGGGGCTGGACCAAGGATCTCGGGCCTCCCGTGAAGGGCAGTCAGGCAAGGCCTGAGGTAAGAGGACCACTGCAGGGAGGGGGAGCTGCGTGCTGCGGCGGCCCTGAGGGGGGGGGAGCAGCTGCCATGGCAACACAAAGGGGGGCTGGGCTCCGGGCGCGGCCCCAGGGCGCTTACAACCAGTGTTCAGGGGAGGCATGGAGACGGCAAGTCTCGCCTGAGCACAACAATCAGAACTGGAAATTGATAATCTTGGGTGGCTCCCCCAAACCTCTTTCAATATTCCTAGGCTGTGAAGACGGGCAGAACTAGCCCTGAATCCGGGCTCTACTGCAGACCAGCTGTGTGACCACAGACGGATAACCCAAATCCTGATGAGTGCTTCCCTTCCAGTAAGTGGGGTTAATAACAACACAGGCTCCTAGGGTCCTGCGCAGGTTAAATGAGAGAATGCGGGATGGGTGCCCGGCACAGAAGCAGGTGCGCAGGAAACGACCCTCCGTCATCCTCCCCACCTCCCCGCAACCCCCCCACCCCCCACACCCCCCCCACGCACATCCTCCAGGCTGCCTCTACTGCAGGCTCCTTACTGTGGCCACAGCTAACCCAGCCTGCCCGGGAGCACTCCTCCCCTCCCCCTCACACACGCCTGCTCATCCTAACTCGCCCTGAAGGCGGAGCCGAACCTCCACACGGAGCTCACGAGCGAGGAAGGGTACGTATGTGGTGCTTCCATGTGGACACGAGTGCCCAGATCCTGCCCTGCCGACTGCCCCTCCCCCGCCGTCCCCGCCCGAGTTCTCAGGGGTCGGAATCCAGCAGTTCGGGAAGAACCCATCACGGGTCCGGAATCAAAGTACCAGTCGGTGAAGACTGCATACCCAAAGCAGGGCTTTCTGGTAACACTGAGCGCTGTTTCTGGTTTTGCTTTTTGAAGGAGGAGGGTGTGTGCATCTTAGAGGGAGCCATCTGCCCAACGAGGGCCAGGCCTGCTTAGGGCTGCGGCAAGACGGCCAGAGACTCTGGAACTGAGGCACAGTCACCTACGCGTCGGCCAGTGAACATCCCGGACTCTGAGCACCCGGACGGCCGCTTCTCCTCCCTTGAGGAGGTATTAACGAGGACGACGAGTAGAACCTCAAGTACTGGGGAGAAAAGTGAACCCCTACACACTCAGCCCTCCCCTCCTCCATCCCACTGCCCCGCCTTCATCAGAAATGAGCCCGCAGCTGATCATTAGCAACGGCCTCCTAACTGGTCTCCTTATGTCTGTGTTCACCCCCTGACCGTTACATCTCTACCCGGGACCCTGCAAGGACCCCATGCCAACTGCAGAACGAAGCCACCCTACTTAACAAACCTTCCTTCCAGGCTCCCCTCCCCCTGTGGGCTCCAGCCTAAAGCCTTACCTCACCCGACCACCCAGTCCTCTCCCTCCTGGAAAAAAAAAAAAAAAAGTTTACAATTCTGCCCGATTCTGCCTGGAGAGAGCATGCTTACCTCGCAAGGCCCAATCCAAGTACCACCTCTTCCGCAAAGCCCCCCCCGACTACTCTGGCCCTCAGTAATCGTCCTCCCAAAACACCACCTTTTTCTGCAAAGCTCTAGAGCATTTCGGAAAGGGCCGGCCCTTTACATCCGTGCCCACCCGCAGCGCTCACGGCAACCCTGCAAAGCAGATGATGCTCGCATTTCACCCGTTCTACCCATCAGGAAACGGAGGTTCAAAATACCAAGCAACTTAACCAAAGCAAAAGGTGCTGGAATCAGGACTTTAACATCAGGTCTATTCATGTTCTTTTCACTAAACCAGTGGTGTTTCAAACAGCTCAAGAAGCGCAAGGCTGGCTGACTATCCGTATCATGTAACTACATGTTCCCGGGCCTTCCTCCAAAACCTGACTCAGTTGGCTTGGGGGGAAGAATGGTAACGCGTATTCAAATTAGAAGGCAAGGAGCCACTATCCTAAGGAAACTGCCAAGCCCCTTGGGTGCGTCTGTTTGACTTGCTTCTGAACAAAGGGACAGGTAAGAGTTTGGAAAGCCCTCTCCCGTACCAGACCCTACCCTGCTTTCAGGCAAGCGCTGCCCCAGCAGGATCTGTGTGTGGTGACATCAACTGAGTGGCCTCGCTTTCTACCTAATGGGCAACTTTCCTTTCAGACTGGCAGGTGCACTCTGGACCAACACTGAGCCGAGCGCTGCCTTTGCATATCAGGGCATTCTCAGGGGAGGCTGACAGAAGAAAAAAAAAAAAAAGTAGATTATTTTAAAAATAAAATATCCCTATAATCTTAGAATCACATTAGAAATGAAAAGCCAGGCCCTCTTACTTCCTTCTGCAGTCAGCTGGTTTGTTTTATCTCAGGCCAGATGGAGAACGAGAAGGTTCTCATCCATCAAATTTCCACCTTCTCAGGTTTCGCGGTGAGAAGGCTCGTCAAAGTTCTCAGTGGTTCCCTTTAAATACACAAAGGAAACTTCTCCAAAATCTTAATGAGGAATAGCAACCCAGTGAAGTAAGAATTTCCAGAATTAGTATGAGACAGTGGTGTTCGGCCGGGTTCTGTGGAGCCTGGCTGCCCCTGGGGGCTGCGGCGGAGGCGGGACACGGTGGGGAAGGGGCGCCAGGCCTCCCCCCTCCCGTCTCCCTGACCAGCTCTGCTTTCAGGTTTCCTCTCCAGGAGAGTCATATTTGAGCAAAGAATCCCTATGCTCAAACAAACAAACAAACAGAAACCACTGGAATGAGGCCGTCCTCGCACAGACAGAGCTCTAACAAGCACGTGTGCTACTGCGTGCTGCCGGCCTGAGGACCGTGAGGACCGCAGAAGTTCCGGGCGGGGAGCTCCATGTGGCTTCGGGCAGAGAGGAGTGGAGGTTCACACCGGGCGGGGCTCAAGGCCCAGCCGCCAGGCACCACACCTCTCGAAAACCCCACCTGAACGATGTGACGGACCATTCCTGCCCTCTCCGCTGTGCCCCCTGGTGCCAGGCTCATTTCATGCCCCCTAGGCCCCCGCAGGGGCCCTCCCTCGACCAGGAATGCGGTTTTATGTCCCCCCCCAAGCTCCTCCCCAGCAAACAGCTACTCACCCTTCAAGCCTCAGCTCCAATCCCCCTCCTCTGTGAAGCCTTCCCTCCCACCCCCTCCCACTCTTAGCAAGTTCCACGCTCTGTGCTCCCAAAGCGTTTGGCCCATCCCCCTATCTGCACGTATCATGCTATAGTTTAATTAGCTCTTTGTCTGTGTTTCTAGTCTACTTCTCTGCCAGATTCCTTCAGAGACTGTGTCTGATTTGAGTCAGTCCTGTACGCCCAGTGCCCAGGACAGAGCCCGGCACAGAAATTACAGAGAACCAGAGATAAGGGAAAGCCTTTCTGTTTGTGCTCCAGAGAGACGACAGCAATTCCCCGTGAAAACTGATGGGAACAGCCTTTGAAAGCAGCTTCCACAGCAGCTCCAGGCACGAGCCACTGAGATACTACAGAATCTGTCACTCGAAACGGGTTCTGCCCCCCTTCCTAGAGGGATCGATCAGCTGGAGAGGAAGAGACAGGCACTTGCTTCAGAGGGGAGGTGAGTGTTGATCAAGGAAGAAATTTACAGCTTTGTTGACTTGGCTGGTAAGTGGGCAGACTGCATTTATTAGTCAACAGTGTCCATTAGATCCTAGCGGGCAGTGGTTCGTCATTCAAAGTCCTGAGCCAGCACCTGCCACGCAATTAAAAGCAGGAGAGGAGGAAAGAAGAGGAGTCCTATCCACTGAGGATGCAGGAACCAGAAGACGCACTTTCTCGTGCATTACATTTTATTATTCATTCATTACGCCTAAAGTAGGTATAATCAACCCCATTGTAGGGGAGAAAACCTTAGTTTAGGGGGGTTAAGCCACTGACCTAGAGGCTTGGAGCTGAGTGCCTACTAAAGCCGAGATTCGAGCCCAAATCTGGCCTTGTTGCCCACTGCTCCGAAGACACCAGCTCAAGCCACCAACGTTCTCCTTCCCAGGGCAGTGGCGTTGTCACCATCATCAAAACAGCAACTGCCCACTGATCAGCTAAGACGTGCCAGGCATCATGTTCGTAACTGCTATCCCCATCTCAGATCATCCCCACAACTAAGCTCTGTTTTTCTAACGAGAAACAGGCACCACAATTTGGAGAGGCCAAGTCACTGGCTCACTGTCCGACAGCCAACCAGTGGCAGAGCCAGGACTCTAGACCAGTCTGACCCGCGCCTCTGCACTCAGCCACTCTTAAGAGCGTCTGGAAATGCAAAGATAGAACTTCCGCCAGCACGGATCATTTAAACTGCATACTGTTCCACAGGGACTCCAATTCAGACTCTTCATACCCGATCAAACCAAAAACAAGGCAAGGGCAGCTCTGACCCTTGGTAAGAAGCACACGACCTCGGGTCTGTGGTCCCGGCCTACCCGACCAGCCTACAGACACCGACTCCAAATGCCGTATTTTGACTGCGGATCACCAGAGATGCTCTGAACGCTGTCATAATCTCGTCTGGAGCTATCCATCAACAAACACATGTGAAACCAGAGGGGTTCAGGATGAACTACCCTGAAATTAAACCGGCTCCTGTCAAAGCACATGGGATTAGCCAGCTGGGTGACGGGTACAACTTTTAATTAGATTCTTGGGCTTTAGCCAGCAAATGCATCCCCACAGAGCTCGGTGGCCAGGTACTGAAGCACACACTTGTCAGAGTAGTAGATGACAGGTCTCCTAACAGATGAGAGCATTAGGAGACAGTCTGGGGAATACAGCTAAATCAGTGTCTCATAGACACTGCTTCTAAAGGAGAAGAAAAAGACTAGTACTTGCTCCTCTCCCCCACCCACCCCACGTAGCATACAGAACGCCTGAACCAGAAAGAGCAACTCTAAAATAAAGGTTTACCTCTATCACTTTCCACCAAATGCGCGTGCACACACACACACACATAGACACACACATGCACATGCACACATACGTACATACTAAAAGGAGAGTCTTAAGTCCCTGGAGCCAAACAATGCATTAAAGTCAAGATGTGAGGGCAAGGATGTGACAGTCCGAGCAGCATTCCTGTTAGTAACCACACAAACCGGGACACTTTCAACGTCCCAGTTAGGACACCGACTTGGGAATACCAGGTTTGTTGCTGGTTTGTTGCAAGGGCCCCCTGAATGTCCTTGTGGGGGTGTGGGTCCCACTGGTAGCAAGGAGGTATAATACAAGAAAGGGGATCTACCCGCGAGACCCTCACGTTTGGACCTTTCCGGTTGTAGAAAGAGCTCCCAGGTAAAAACCAACAGAGCCTACCAACAGCACCCGCACCACTGCGAGTACGCCACGAACATCCCCTGGATAAACAAACGAGCGACTGCAAAGGATATCACGTGCTGAGTCAGCTGGCACTAGGTCGCTGCAATCGCAGGCAACGGGAACGAGCAGGTCGCTCACGGCCCAGCCCCGCAGTGCCCGGGCACCATCGGACACGGTGGACTCCCACGCCCCAGCCGCAAGATGCCCGTTCACATGGGCGCTGTCTCCCTCTGGAGAGCTTAGGAGCAGCACCATGACTGGGCAAGAGAGCTCTCCGGCATGAGCAAAGGATGGCTGGATCACACCCAGAAGATAACCGGCGGGCCGACCGTCAGAAAGAAGCCAGGGAATGCTAAAACAACAACCACCTGTATGCTGGACGGCAGGCCCTGCAAAGGCTCGGAGTCAGGGCTCGTCCATAAATAGCGCTGCAACACTTCTGAGTTGGTAGTTCTTGTCCAGGAAACAAGAATAACGGGAAATGGCCACTGTCCCAGGGACTGGAAACCGTACCCCTTACAAGCTCAAGGACCTGGGTGGCGCAGATGGGGCTTCGACGCTGCTCTCACCGCAGGTGGGGCAGTCCAAGGCTCTGTCCTGCTCCCAGAACCCTCCGGGGGCCCGCCAGAGGCAATACTGCCCTTGGGCCGGAGGGCCAGCCAAAGCCATGCTTTTACCTTAACCTGTTCGTCTTCAGACCCTGGAGACCGTGTAACCAAATTTCCCTTTTTACTTTCGCTGCCAGGAGCCACCAGCTGAATTTAAGTCCCCGTCTTTGGTAGTGGGTTGGGTACCACAGCGTGCATTTCTCCTTACTCACTCTGCTTCCATTTCCCTAGCCACCCTTTTTTTTCTTGACCTGAATGCCTTCACCTTTATTTTTAATCTCATTTTTATGACTTCCCATAAACTTCGGAAAATGTTTTTGAAACATCAAAAGGAATAAATTACAATCTTTAAAGCTCCAAATAATATTTCGGAATACCTCAAATTGGGCATTTTGTTTTGTTTCCCCAAAAACACCACACGCTCTCATACCTCTGTGCCTTCGTCCTCCGTACAAAACCCTCTGCTCCCTTGCCTATGGATTAACCTTTATTTAACTCAAGCTTCAGAACCAGTTCGCAAGTCCCTTTTCCCAAGAGCCTTCTCTGATCCCGCAAGCCACTTCCTGGCTCCGTGTCTCCGTGGTACATGTTCACGCCGCTATGGTGGAACTGTCCCCACGCCTAGCAGAGGGCCTGCATGGTGTTCAATGGTGCCGAATGCGTGCATGGATTCCTTTCCTTTGCCAGGGCAGAAATAGAGGCACTAGGGGCGCCTGGGTGGCTCAGCTGGGTAAGCGCTCGACTCCTGATTGTGGCTCAGGTCATCATCTCAGGGTCCTGAAACCAAGCCCCATCTTAGGCTCCACCTCTGCAGGTAGCCCGGTACCATAAGGCAAAACACCACCTGTGATGTTCCCCGGATGCTGAACAAGCCAGCACGTCAATGTCTGGGGTGAAACATTCCTGAGACGGGCGCAGCCGAATTCTTAGACCATAACCAGAACGTAAGTACAGATCCCAGTGAGATGCAGTGCCGACACAAAAGGAAAGAAACCATGGCCGAATCATCTTACCGGAAACACAGATACACCGGAGGTTCAAAGGCAGTCATGAGGAGATGCAGGTAAGCGTTTAGAGTAGATAGTGGCGGCTTTGGTCTGAGTAACTGCTCATCCCTCCCAAACATGTGCTTCTAGAAGAGGCTGTCAATGATGGAGCTCATGCGCGTCGCCCTGAGCACAAGCACACACTTCTGACAAAGAAGAATGGGCACGTGACCCATGTCGGGCCTCTGGCCGTCCTGACGGGGACACAGTGGGGGCAACGGAGTGTGAGAGTCCTCCTTCCTCTTATGTGATAAACCGGGAACATGTGACCCCAGCAGGCCAGCGACAGTGGCCCAACCGCCCGGAACTGGAGTAAGGAGATGCGAGAGAAAGAAGCCAGCTCCCAGAGACCGAGCTTCGGTCCCAGCAGAGTTCTGTTCTCTCTGTCCCTCCGATACTGCAGTCACACAGACAGGAAATTTCTCTTTTTGCCTAAGTTAGTTCAAGCTGGGTTTCTGTCACTGGCAGAAAAAAACAAAAACAAAAACCCTCCCGCCCACAGTATACGTGACCCCAAGCCCTTCCTCACGGTCACGTTCCCCTTACTTTCTTCACCAAACAGCCCTTGCCTCCTTACAAAGATGTGTACGCATTACAGAGGAATACAATCAGCTGTCAACGGCAGCCCGACATTATTCCAGAAGCACCAAGGTTTACACGAATAAGTGAATTATGGAACCACCAAACAATGTCTGACACCAGAGGGGCAGGTAAATAAATTACAGCCTCTCCGCCTGATGTAATATTATGCAGCCATTTCAAATGTTTACCAAGAGTAAGTCATAATGTAAAAAAAGTTACATATTTTATAGAAATATATATATGTACGTGTGTGTCCCCAATCCAAATTCTATTGAATGAACCTTTTTCTAATGACAGTGGGGGGTGGAGGGGACGAGCTATTTTAAACTAAGAGGAAGTTACCCAGCAGTAAGGGAGTAAGAACGGACTATGAAAACTGCACCTCCATCAAAGGACCATCTGGCCAGTCTTTCTTTTTCTCCGCCACACAGCACACTACTCAAACCTTATTTCTCTCCCTCAACTCAAGTGTCACCTCCTCCTAGGTTTCCCGACTACTCCATCCCACAACGATCTTTTGCGCTGACTCCACAGATTTTAAGCTGCTTTACATTTTGTCATGTATAACATCTCCATCCCCCTTAGAAAAGAGAAAATTTTCAGAGGTCCCATCTTATACTTCCACCAATATCTAAACCAGGCACACTTGGGTGTTCAATAACATATGGGAAACCTATTTTAATAACATGTAGTAAACTGCTACACTCCAAGATCGCTGGTGGCAGCATAAATTGGGCCAACCCTTTGGGCAAATAATTTGGCAACATGATTAACTAATAGAAAATATTTGTACCATCTGACCTAGTAAACTCCCTCGAATCCTAGGAACTTCAAGGGAAAATGCCTTTAGGCCCAGAGATGTTATTGTGGCATCATTTAAACAACCAAGGAGTCCGAGAGAGCAGGAAATCAAGTAAGGCAAGTGAAATGTATTCACCGAAGAGTATGCACCATTCAGAATGATCGTTCTGGAGGCCACACATTATGGAAAGATGCCCATGGTAAAGTAAGGGATCAAAGACCACAGAACAGTAGTTGGCCTCTGACTAGATTAGGGGCCTAGTTGCACCAGGTCTGAAGGTGACACTGAAAACCAGGAAGAGTTACTGCATTATTAGGGTGGTGGAATCGTAAGCGATATTTTATTTTTCTAAATTTCCATTACCATTCCCTTGATGTTCATTAATATTTTTGTTAAAATACACAAACATTTGTATTTCAATTCTCGCGTCAGTGTTGGCGTTAGGATTTCAAGCAGTGGATTCTGACTTCCCTGCCCACAGAAGCCACTGGAGAACTAACTGTAGTACCTGGAGGCTCCCTTTGAGACCTCTACTCTAATGACTCTGTCCGCCCGAGGTCCTCTGCTAGCCCAGGGTGCCCGTGCAAGTTATTCATAGCACGTCAATGATCACTCAGACTCAGACCCTATCCCACCCACCTGAGCCAAGGCTATGCATCTGAACATGACTCTCAGGATGCTGAATACTTAAGTTTTAATATAATAGAAATTTTCTTTCTTTCTTTTTTTTTTAAGATTTATTTATTTATTTGAGGGACAGAAAATACATGCAGGGGGAGGGGGGAGAGGGAGAGAGAAAACCCTCAAGCAGACTCCCTGCTGAGCACAGAGTCTGAAGCGGGACTTGATCCCAGGACCCTGAGATCATGACCCGAGCCAAAATCAAGAGTTAGACACTTGGAGCACTTGAGTGGCTTAGTCGGTCAAGGAACTGGCTCTTGATTTCGGTTCTTTCCATCTCCCTCTCCCCCTTCCCCGACTCACTCTAAATAAATAAATAAATAAAATCTTGTAAAAGTAAAAAATGAAAAAGTAAAGAGTTGGACCCTTAACTAACTGAGCCACCCAGGTGCCCCTATAATAGAAATTTTTAAAAGATAAACTGTTTTTTGCCTAGCAAATACAGAGAATTTTTTAAATGCTAACATCCAATGCTGAATAAATAGTCTTTTAAAAAGGACAAACCTGGTATAATCATTCTGGGAAACAATTGGAGTACCCCTATATAATAATGTTAAAAACATTCATACTCTTTGACCCAATAATTATGCCTCTATCAGGAAATAATCAATGGAAAAAATATTTAGATACAAGGACATTTGCTATCACATTTGTTATAAGACAAAAAAAAGTGTGACGACCTAAATGTTCTACCATAAGGTGACTAAGTAAACTGTAGCACATCCAAGTGATGAAACACTAACGCTTGCACCAAAAAACGAACACGTTTCTGAAGAACATTCATAACATGGCAACATACCAAAAAGAGAATACTGAATTAATAAAGCATTTATACAACTGCATTTCCAGCTTAATACCAATAATACGTGTGTGTGTGTATGAGTGTGTGCACATGCATGCGAGACAGAAAAAGAGAGAATTTCAGGATGATGAGATGATGAGTGAAATATTTTCTCCTTTACATTTTTCAGATTTTTCTAAGTCTTCTGCAGAGAAGATCTCCCTAAAACCAGCAACAGCCATCAAGAGCCCCAGCCCGACCACACCACTGCTGCTCACGTGAATGGTGTGGTCGCCTCTGCTCCTCTCGCGATGGGCTTCCTCCAAGTCCTTCTCCAGTCTCTCCCTCTCCTGCTGCAGGGCGCTCAGCTCCTGGGTGACCTTCTTAATGTTCCTTCGCAGTCTGTGGTTCTCTGCACTCTTGCTGAGGTTTTCGGAGTTCAGCTGTGCTAAAAGGGCTGCCTTCTCTAACAGAGCGGCCTCATAATCTTCGGACCCCTACAAGAGGAGGGAGACGGGGGAGATGAGCTGATTTCTGTAGCACACTAAGCACACCAAGAAATCTCTGCTCCTTTTTCACCTGGGGGTTGGGGGAAGGGCATTGAGAATTGAAAAGAAAAAGATTAACATAAACAACCTCCAGGACCCAAAGCGCGAATAATACCAAGATTCTGTTACCAGGTTGATGTGACAATGTTGATGTTAAGAGGGGAAAAGGCTACAACTGCGTAAAAGAAGGGTTTTTTTTTCTTTTCTTTAAAGACTACAAGGAAAAGCACAGAACATCAGAAACCATCTTTAGTTGGGTGGGTACATGGGGGATTTTCTTCTTTCACTTCTTCCAAATGTTCTAAGGCTACCGAGCATGTTACTTTTGTAATCGTTTGAAACAGAAAAACTTCATCAAGTTATTTATGACACGTAGAACACGAAGAGTGCCATCTGACAAGCAGAGGCAGATTCAAGCACGGGCAATGCTCCCGGAGGTGAGAGCGGCTTGGACCTAAAGTCACCTGGAGAAGCAGAAGCGGTCGGCGTGGCAGTCCCATGGCCACCGCGAGTGGCTGGAAATTCAGCAGAGGCCAAGGGTTAATTGTGCCCAGAACATCCTTACTTCATTAACGCACAGTTTAGTAGAATATACATATGTGATTACCAAGCATTTGAAAAAATAGTGTAACTCCAATAATCAAAAAGAGCAAATTAAAACAAGCTTTCATTTAACAAGATGGTTTTAATGAGAATATCCAGTGCCGGCAAACTACTATGAAGCCACACAATTAATATGAACTTTTCAAGAGCTGACCAAGCATCCAGAAGCCAATAAATATACTGGCAAGAATGTAAATTAATGTAACTCTCTATGGACAGATTATATACATCAAGTGTGTGTGTACAGGAAAGACGGGTTCACACTCATCCCAATAACTCGGCTCCCGGGATTCAATCTCAGGGGAAGAATCTAAAATATAAGGGGGGTAAAGCCTTATGTACATAGTCATCTATCACAGATTTATTGTAACAGGAAAAACTAAGAACCTAAACCGATAACATGGGGATATTCCAAGTCACAACATGGTATGAAAAACAGAAGATTAAATTGTGAATGCTCTAAAACATAAAATCTATGCGTAGGAGAAAGCCGAGAAAAAAAACCCTCAAAATGTTACCAGCATGGCTGGGTGATCTCCTGATACCCTTTTTTTCCTTCTTTCTGGTCTCCCGAAAGAAAATTTGAAGCATATATAATACTTATAATCAGGAGAAAATAAACTTTTTTTTTACATCTGTCCTTTGGATCAGACAAAGGCTCATGATTAAAAATTCAAAAGCAAGGGACCACAACTCAGACTGTGGGGTAAAGGGACCGGCCCCAGCTTCTTGGCCTTTCCAGGAGATCCAGCTCTGCCGCCGACGCTAGTTAAGTCCTAGTTGTTGGGAGAGGTGAGCTACAGCCACAGTCAATCTGGGAGATGTGAGGCCCAGCCATCCCATGTTTCCCCACTGCTACTTAGGACCTAGCAACAGGGACTGAGAGGGAACCCCATTCACATTTCAAAGTCGGTTTTGCAGAAGCTTCCATTTTATTTTCCTTTAAAATAAAAAAAAAAATTAAGATTTTATGTATTTATTTAAAAGAGAGAGCATGCATGCAAGAGAGAGTGCACACATGAGCAGAGGAAGGGGCAGAGGGAGAGGGAGAAACAGGCTTCCCGCTGAGCAGCAAGCCAGAGGACACAGGGCTCGATCCCAGGGCTCAGGGATCGTGACCTGAGCTGAAGGGAGGTGCTTCACCGACTGAGCCACCCAGGCGCCCCTAACATCAAAATTTTTAAAAAGAGTGGAAAACCAAGGTCATGAAGCTAAAAAAAAAAATATCCGGGGCAATGCTTATTTATATAAACTCAAAAAATAAAAGAATATAAGAAAAACTCCCATCTTGAGCTATTTTCATGTTACATTTTATTAAGCACTGATTACATATGAGGAGCTAAACCAGGCACTTTTGCACACACTATAGTCCCACTCCTCATACCAACCCTACGAAGTACACATTACTGTCCCTATCTAAGCAACTGAGGCTCGGAACTGTTAAGTGACGAGCCTGTCATCAGACCCTAAGTGATTAAATCTGGGATTTTCTCCACAGCACTACACTGCTGTGCCCATTCCAGGAAAGATTCCAATTAACACCAATAAACTAGCAAGAATCCAAAAAAAGACTGAATTCAAAGAGGGGAAGGCTAGAGACAGGAACACCAATTAGGAGCCTGTTAAACGCAGGCCAGCCATGGTGATGATTAAAATAATAGTTATCATAAAGTGATGAAACTTCTGTGGGTTATCGCGCAAGTAACGATGACAGAGCCTCTTTTAGAAAGTTCAAATTCCTACTCACACCATAAAGATACTTTCCATGTTCAATTTTCCTTAAATGGCCCTCTGAGACACTTTGAAAAGTTTCGTACCTTTTTCTGCATGACACCCTGCTTCTGGAATTCCTGTCGTCGGAGGGGGACTTAAACAGGTGGCAAACATTTGGTGTAATTAGACCTAGTCAGAAACTCAAGGCCAAACATCATATGAGCCAAACCACTGTTCCCCACAGTGCAGAAACATGAGTCGAATAGAGAGAATCACAGAGCATAGAGTTCAAAGCCCAGTTCTAGCTATGTGACTTGGGAGAAATTAACTTTTCTGCAGTTCCTCATCTTCCTCATCTATGAAATGTCTATTTCACGGGGCTGTCGTGAAGATGAAGCATGATACCGAACGTTCTGTGTCTGGGAGTGCAGGATCAATAAATCTAGTCCCTATACTCCGGCACGTGCATGCTCGTCCACTCCCAATCAAGAGATACTATGGAGGGTTTCCTTCAACTAAAAGCTATTTGCACAACACCATTAACAGAGGGCTTGAAAAACTGACCAAAGTAACTACTATATTTTTATGCCGGAAGATGATACTACCCAACTTAAGGATGAGTTAACATTTACTGAGTTACTACCTGTGCCCAGGAACACTGCCTTGTGTAATCCTTGTAAGGATTATGTGACCTAAATGTGATTATCCGGATTTTACGATGGGTAAGCAGGTTGGGAGAGCTCAAGTATCTTGTCCGTGGCTACAGCAGTAGTGAAAAGCAGAGTCAAGATTCAAATACATGTCCCGCCCACGTTCCCCCCAGTAAAAATAATATGGTACATACATAGAGTAGACTACATGCAGCTGTTTAAAAAGACTGTTGTTTAAGGGGCGCCTGGGTGGCTCAGTGGGTTAAGCGTCTGCCTTCAGCTCAGGTCATGACCCCTGCATCCTGGGATCAAGCCCTGCATCGGGCTCCCTGCTCAGCGGGGAGTCTGCTTCTCCCCCTCTCTCTGCCTGCCGCTCTGTCTACTTGTGCTCCAATTATCTGTCAAATAAATAAATAAAATCTTTAAAAAAAAAAGATTGTTTTAAAAGCATTGGGATAAACATACACACACACACACACACACACACACACACACACAAATAAGTGCATGTCAAACTGCTGAAATCTGAGTAAGCAGCATGGATTACAGGAACGCCGATGTCCTGGTTGTGATTTTGTTACTAAAGTTAGGGAAGATGTCACCTTTGGGAGAACCAGGTAAAGAGTATACAGAAATCAACTGCATGTGAATCTACAATTATTTCAAAATGAAAATTTTAAAAAAGGAGTGGGTAGATCTATATATACTGTCATGATAAGAATATTAGATGGAAAAAAGATTATAGAACAAAATAGGTATGATCCCTTCTGCTTTTTCAAAGGTTATACGCATGTATAAATATGCATCGAAAGAGTCAAGGTGTTAATAGTGAACATTTTTGGACATGAGTTTATTGGTGATATCTATCAACCTCTTTCCACTGTTTTAAGTATTTTGTAAATTCCTACAATGTGCAATTTTACTTTTATAGCTGAGCAGGGCAGGGAGGAGAAAAAAATGCACAGGTATGCCCCCCTTTTCAAAAGTTCGCATTATGCCACTTCATTTTACAAAAGACCTACAACAGCACCTGTTTTCGCTAACCAAGAGAAATCAGAAGAGGATTCGTACTTTTATGAAAAAAGGCACCCTGTAATACTCACGGATACACACAGCAATTCAGTGGTTGCTAGAGGAGAGGGGGGTGGAGAGATGGGCAAAACAGAAGAATGGGATTAATACGAGGTACAGACTTCCAGTTATAAAACAGGTCACGACGATGTAATGTGCAGCACAGGGAACACAGTTAATAATACCATAACCACTACACGTGGGGACAGGTGGTAGCTAGATTCATTGTGGTCACTTCGTAATACATATAAACATTGAATCACTATGTTGTACACCTGAAACTAATATAATATTGTATGTCAACTACACTTCAATAAAAAAAAAATGTAAGTGGAAAGGGCATTCCGCGTTTGTTTGGCAGTGAGCCTTTACCCACCGAGCTCCTACACAGCATCTCAACCACCGTACCTCTGAACTGCGATGCCTTGGGAGCATGTGCTTTATCTTGATTTATTTTGTGTATCTCTTTGCAAGATGATGGGTCCTAAAGTGTCAGAAAAGCCTCAAAAAGGGAGGTTGCCTTTTGGGTCTGAGAATGCTCAAAAATTTTTCCATGCAAATTAATGGTAATTGCTTCTTTGCTTTATGCCATTTTGGCTGATAGAGATTTCATACAAAAGCTCTACTTTTGGATAGCGGGGGAAACCTGTATTTCCCATTTGGAAATACATACTTTTCAATGGGTCTAGACGTAGCACCAGGCACCCCACACCACAGCCTTCACAGAGGCACACCTGTGACTAGAATTCACATCTCTGCACTGTGGCAACCACTCCAAGAATGTGAGTATCACGGCTGTGTCTCAATGTCAGGCTTAATGCCAACCCTGTGAACTTTGGCTGTTCTATTCAAGCTGCGATTAGTTCAGATCACATGCATCCCCAAAAGGTCTCACTGTGTGGAAGAAAATGCATTTTCAAGGGCCTGTGCAACATTCAAATGTAGACCTTGTAATGAAACAGCCAATATATCCACACCGCGTGCACTTACTCACACACTCACACACACACAATCAGAACAGTGGCAAGAACACAGATTTTGGGGGTGCCTGCGTGGCTCAGTCATTAAGCGTCTGCCTTCAGCTCAGGTCATGATCCCAGGGTCCTAGGATCGAGCCCCACATCGGGCTCCCTGATCAGCAGGGAGTCTGCTACTCCCTCTCTCACTCCCCCTGCTTGTGTTCCTCTCTCACTGTGTCTCTCTTTGTCAAATAAATAAATAAAATAAAATTTTAAAAAAGAACACAGATTTTGGAGTCAGACTTGAGTTCAAGTCCCGACAACCTGCCAAACCATAAACACGCTTCCTCCGTGGCTAAGGACTAACGGGGCACTCTTAGAACAGCCAAGCAGGCATGCAGAACTTAAGAACTTTCAAAAGTTCAGGGCTTCTGTATCTTGCAAGACAAGAAGCCCAGCCAACACTGCAAGTGACAAGCCCTCAAAAAATCAGGGGCGCCTGGGTGCCTCAGTCGTGAAGCGTCTGCCTTTGCCTGAGGTCATGATCCCAGGGTCCTGGGATCGAGCCCCGCATCAGGCTCCGTGCTCGGCAGAGAGCCTGCTGCTCCCTCTCCCCCTCTGCCTGCTTGTGTTCCGTCTCTCGCTGTCTCTCTGTCAAATAAATAAATAAAGTTTAAAAAAAAAAAAAAAAAATCTCAAAAATCATCCTGAAAGTCTTTTAACTAGGGCTGATGGTTAGGAAATTAATAAATGTTATGTGATAAATCTGGGTAGCATTTAAATGTTCAAGGCCGAACACAGCAAGCAAAATATCAACGATTATAGGGATGTCTGTCTGGTCTCTCTGCTTGTCAACTGCCAACATTTTTGTTCTCAAGCACTGGGAAATATCAATGGTTTTCCTAAGAACTTGGCTTTTAAAACTTGCTATTTTCAAAGCAGGGGGGGAAAAAGCCACCTCAGTGTAATCCCAGCTCCACTCCATCAACCAAATGGCGGGGGAGGCCAATCTGAGATTCCAAAGGCAAACTCGCCTATGCTTCTAGTGCACCATGATTTAAACCAAATTACTTCAATTATTCTTACTGTGAACCAAGGCTCTGCAAAAGATAAGACATGGGACATGAATCTTAGGAATCAAGCAGTCTTAAATTAGACTTAACTTCTAACTTCTACTTTATAACCAAAAATACCATGGGGGGAGAGGCAGCAGGGAGACCTTTAAGCAGTATGGGCCTTATTCAGACGATGGAACTTTATTGACTCATTCTTAGTAATAGGGATACACTGTATAGAGAAACTAAAAACATGGCAAGAAAATATTTAAAAAATTAAAAACGCAAAACTAAAATTAACCAGAAAGGTGGAACATCAAGGAGGTGGCCAGCAGGGGTCCTTAGAGTACAAGGCTGGGGGGAAAAAAGGAGAAAAGGCAGGTCAAATCATCAAGGTGTGGAAGTGACACATGGCAGGGAGCAGCTGAACTAAAGAAACCGGGGCAGGGGTGGGGTGGGTAAAAGCACAGGCCTGGGGGTGACACTGGCTCTAGGCAAACCCTGGCTCTCTCACTTACCACTTTTGTGACGCTATACAAGTTACTTGACTTGACCTGAACCTGAACCTTGACTTGACCCGAACCTGGATATTAACAGTGCCTGAGATCCCTTGAGCTAATCCAGAGAGGGCACTGAGCACAGGGCCTGGCACACGGTATGTGTGCAGTAAATGCCAGCCGTTACTATCAACAGTCACTACATTTAAATCCTGGCCCTGCCCCTGGTGAGCTGTGTGACAATCAGTAAGCTGCCCACCTCCGCTGAGCTTCAAAATCCCCACAAATAGAGCAGGGATGATAAGGCCCTTCCCCACAGGGTTGTGAAGATGACAGGAGATCACACGCCTCTTGCACGGTCTTCTAACCGTGGGGGTTGCTGCCACCACTGCCATTACTGTAGTGAGGAGGGGACTGGAGAAGCCCCCAGAGCTGGGGGAGAACGTCTTTTCACGAGACTGGTAACTCCGTTACCACGGGCCACGCAGTTTTCCCAGGCTCCTCTCAGTGGCTGGGTCTTGCCCTCCCCGGGAGTCTGGACCGAGGGCACGACCACTTCAAGCCAAGTGAGCACTTACCTGGGTCAGTTTCTGCATCTGTGCTTTCAGGGGGACCTCTGTGACTTTTGCAAGGGCAGCACTGAGCTCTTCGATCTCAGAGTTAAGGTCTTCCACCTGGGCCAAAGGAAGAACAGCAGCCAAGTGGGCGACGGGACTCTCAAGGCTCAGAGGGACGACTCAAGTGCTCTTCCTGCTGGACGGCACACTCTTCTGATCAAGGGCGTGGTCAGGAAGGTGTGAAGTCAGAGAAGTGGGACTCCTACTCTGGCCATTCCCTAGCTGGGGGACTTCTTAATCTCCTTGAGCCCCAATTCCCACCACCAGAAGACGAGGAGACTACTAATCACCCAACTCCAGCACCGGTAGGGCTAAGCCAAGTGATGGTACTGGTGCTAAAATCAGGCCTGGCTGAGATGAAGCGTTTCAAGATTGCTGCCCATAGAGAGGGGCCCAGCCATGCCCAGAATCTCTCATCTCTGGTGACTTTACCCCCGTCAGCGGGGACACCCATGGCCACACGCTGGAACAGCCCCTCCACTGGTGCCACTCTACACTGAAGGTCTCCAACTTCAGCTGGACCCTCAACTCCCACACTATACAACAGTAGCAATGGTAACTACTATGACCATGAGCCAAATCTCTGCCGCATCCGACACCGGTGATCACTCAGACCCTCCCTTCTTTAGCTTCTTCAGCACCACGGTTTCCTGGTTCGCTTCGTACTTGCACAATCATCCCTGTCTCCTTCGTGCCTTCCTCCCCCGTCCCTGAAATCCTGGTGTCCCCTGCAGCCCCAGCCTCAGCCTTGTTCTTTCCCTTCTATACACTCCCGAGACAGGCATACCCCCTCCTAGAATTGTAACTCACACCTGCGCTCTCTCCAGGCTCGGGGCTGCCGTCCCCGTCTCCCCCCGGACATCCCCCCTGGGTGGTCCATGAGCTCCCCACAGTCAAGACTTCGGAAACAGACTCCTCGCCTCCATCACCACACCCATCTTGCCATCCCACTCCTCGTTCTGTGCTGTCAACTGAGTCGGTGGCACCGCCATCTCCCAGCCACTCCAGCCACACCCCCAGAAGTCATCCTCCACTGCTCCTTCTCTCAGTCCTACATCCCCTCGGCAAATTTCCCCAAATTTGCTTCTAATTTTTAATTATTTCTCATTATTTCTAATTTCGCTTCCTGAGTAAGCCTTGTCCCTCCATTCCTATTTAGCAGTGACCCTGGCTATAACTCAATCTTTCTTGACTCTCACCTCTGTTACTGGCCTCCCTACCCCCATTCTCTCCCTCCTGTAACCCACGCCCCAGCTATAGCCAGAGACCTCGCTGAAATGCAAATGTGATCACACTCCTCCTCCTGAAGAGCCTTCAGTGGCATGCCACCCAAACTGCCAAAAATGACTAATTCCACCACCACTGGCTGGCCCCATGCAACCTCCCCAGCTTCCTCGCTAGCCTCCCTTAGGTTCTGCACTTGATGCCCGGACAACCTCAAAATGCTTTTGGTTCCACAAACACCTATCAGACTCTTTCCTAACTTAATGGATTAACCAGTGTTCTCCCCTCTGCCTCCCCTCCCAACCAACTCCTACTCATCCTTCAAGATTCAGCTCAGACACCTTCTCCTCCAAATACCGCTCCCCATGTACATACCCTAATCTGGACCGGGTCCCCTGCCCTGCACTTGCACAGCCCCCCGCACGTCCCTGTCTTTCTTCCTCACAGGACTTGCGAGCAGGGCTGGGTTTTCTTCTCTGTACCTGTGCCTCGCTCAGTTTCTGAGAAAACAACAGACTGCTATGCTGACAATAACAAAATAGCATGGAACCACCGGCCACAACCTTGGATCCCAAAGGCAATGACCCAGGTAGCTCACTGGTTCACAGGCATGGCCTTGCCTCCTCAAAGTCCTTCATCTCAATCTGGTCTTTACAGACTGGGCCTTGTCCACTATGGCAGCCACTGGCCACCCGTGGCTGCTGGGCACCTGAAATGTGGTTCATCTGAGATGCGATGTGCTGTAGGCACACTTGAACTTCAGAGCTGACGCTAGGATGAAAAAGATGCTAACCACTTCATTACTACTACTGTCTTAACTGCTGACATGTTGAAACGATAACATTTGAGGTATTTATATTATTAAAGTTCATTTCACTTGTTTCTTCTTTTAATGCAGCTACTAGAAAATTCAAACATCCACATCTACGTGTAACTTACATAGTATTTTTCTTGGAGAGCATTAGATCAGACATTCCAAAGGAATTTCTAATGGACTGACGGGCCCTTTCCCCATCCCCTATACTCATCCCAGCTCTCTTAGAAACTTTCCACCCGAAGCTAAAAATTCAGGGTCGGACAGGCCAGCCACAGAAGCTAATAAAGAAAAATCTCACTTCGGGTGTCTCAGACTCACCACATACCTCTTTTTCCTTTGACTTTAATGCCATGGTTAGACCCTGAATGGCTTTATCCCTCTTTAAACTATTTTTCTTTTCTGTAGCAATTTCTCTTTCCTTTTCTCTCAGGTCCTCCTGAAGTGCCTAAATTAGATTAGAAAAAGATTCACTAAGTTGATGCGTTCCGACCAAAATGCACTGTAAATATATCTGTAAGAGCGCACTCAAACGCAGTTATTCTATCTTATTCCTGTCACCGTGTGATTAATGTTTCCGAGTAAAGCTGAGCACGGCGACGGCAGCTCCCAGTTACGGCGCTGGCGCTCACGGCAACAGGGCTGGGGGAGAAGCAGGGGATCAGATCAGTTACGACGGTGACAGCTACTCCTGTGGGAAGGACTCCAATGCCTTCTGGAATTTGAATACCGTCACATCAGAGTCTTTGAAACCCTACCAGGTTATTTGGGGGAAATAACAGATCATTAATTTCATTCCTTAATGCTACAAAAGCTAGCAGAGAATTTGGTTTGATGGAGACTGAACATACACATTTATAGTCTGAGTTCATTTCTAAAGATAATCACGCTGCCTCCCTCCCGGGCTGTTGTGAAGATCAAATGAGATAACGGACAGCAAGCACTCTCCAAGCTGGCAGGCGCCACGCAAATGCCGGCTGTCGGGACTGGGGGACACGGAGCAGCGGCAGGTCTGGGTCCCTGCAGGAGTTGCTCCAAGCTACCTGGTCTTACCTGGTCTCGGGAAAAGGCCCCAGAAGCCTCATCTGCACAATGGGAATGTCGGCTTCACAGAATTACTGCCAAGACTGAGAGGCCTCCTCTGAAGTCCCGACGGCCTCCCTGGCACCCACTGGCATTCCCTAAGTGACAGCGATCGTCACAGAGAACTACCTACTGCTCTCAAGATAAGCATGAGGCAAGGGGAAATCTTCAATACGTTATCTTAAATTGCATCAACATACCTGGATCCTCTCTTCGAAGCAGCGTCTCTCCTGCTGGCGCTCCATTTGTGCAGCCTGAGAAAAGGCATTAATTGGCACCGGAAAGGATCCACAATCCAACAGCTTCCCCGGAACAATCTGAATGAGCAGCTCATTTCCCAACTTCTCCCCACCGCCGCGGAAGTCATGGCAGTAAGCGTCCGCTCCTCTCTGGCTCACGCGATGTCCCACTCGAGTGAGGAGAAATGTAAAGACATGCAAGCCACGCGGGTTGACCACCAGCCCCACAGAGTGAACCACGGAGCCGCTGGACGATGAAAAGGGCCAACGGAAGGACAGGGCCCGCGGGGTTCGAGGGAGGAGCAGGAGACGCAGGCTGATTACAGCCGAAAACTAACCAGTGACGCTCCAGAAATCACTGCCGAGGCAGGGACAAAGAAGACTCTGCTCCATAAAAAATCACGACCTTCCCTGAGTATCCAGGACATCCCGCACTGGGAACACAGCACGTGCAGCAGCCGCCCCCGGTCCCGTGAAGGCTGGGAGGCCTCAGCTAGGCCCGCCTGCACTTGCAGGCCCGGGCCGCCCTCCTGCAGCTGCCGCGGAGGCTGCCTCGTGTGGAGAAGGGAGGACCTCTGGGAGGCTCTGGGGTCTGGTACCAGCAACCCAGCAACTCCTCTGAGCCCGTTTCTAAATTCCACGAGGGGTCCAGGACCGGGACCTCGCAGAGTGGCCAGAAGGATTAACCTCTGACCCAACACGACGCAGTTCCCCTCCGCCACGGCCTCTAACCCAAAGGTACAACGGGGACTGAGTTTTATCCCAAGAAAACCCAAAGGACGAAAATAAAGTCCCGGGGCAACAACAAGTCACCGCATGGTGAAACAGAGGCAAGCAGGTATGGACTGTTTTTCAAACCGACTGTGTCTAAACATGAGGCTGGAAGGGGGAAAACATGCCAGGACCCCTGGCAAGGGAGGTTCCTGCTCCTTTCCCAGCTGCCGGGCAGCTACTATTGGGAAGCAGTCGGTGTGTGACTCGCGGGGACCGAGCGTGCATCTCCTCTGCCCCAGGGGAGTCCGGGGCGCTAATCGCAGTCCCCCTCCGCAGCCCGCCGGCTCACCTCAGCTCCCCTCTCCTGGGCTCCCCTCGGAGCAGCACAGAGTCCTCGGAGCTCCCCAGATGACACACTCCCATCAGGACGGGCCAGCTGAGATCGCTCCTCGTTAAGGCACTGAATTAAAGCTTCTTTGCTCTTCAAAGACAGCTTCAACTCCTCAATCAGTCTAAAAGCGAACGAAATTTAAATATTAATTCTAAGCTGTTCTCTTAGCTCAGTGGAGCGGGAGGAGGCAGGAAATGGGGCCAGACGTCTTCAAAGTAGACACGTCCAACGACTGAACAGGAACGGAACCGCACCGTGCAGGTCGGAGAGTAAGGGCCAGAAGTCACGTGACATGAAGTGTCGCCTCACCTCCGGCAGGGCCCCGTGGATCCAGCCTCCGAGCGGCCGGACTACGGCCTGAACGACCCCCCCCCCCTCCATGCTCAGACGTTCAACAGCCCCCACCACCAACGGCAGCCGACTACTAATTTTTTTGGCCAAGAATCCTCTCTGCTAGAGAAACGGAGCGCTGGAGGCTGCATGAACGCGACCGATAAAGTGGAACTGGCCCAGTGAGTGGGCGAAAACAGAGAACCTCTCTCCCTGGCTTCTCAGGGCAACGTTTAAAATACACTGACTTTCAAGATAAAGGCCAAACTCGTGAGCAAGGCAGGTAAGGCCCAAGCTTTTCAGGCCTAGAAGATCAGAGGTCCCGCTGGCAGCTTCAGTTTCCTCTCTCGCAGGAGGCCGCTGCCCGCTCCCCCACCACCCAGGAGCCTCACTTCCAGCTCCCTCCACAAGCCAGGCCCTCTTGTGCCTCAGGACCTTTGCTCACACTCGTCCCCCCACCTAGAATGCCCTTCCCGACTCCATACACGCCCATCAACCTACCCCTGACTTAGGCGCTACCTCCCCTCGAGGCGACCGTGCCAGCCACACCCTGGGGGCCCCCCTCGGGTACAGCCGAACACCTTCACAGGGCCACCAAATTATGCTCACTGACCATGACCAAGTCATTTAACCGCTACGCGTCTACATTTCCTTAGCTATAAAATGGGGATAACTCGCTCCTGTGGATTAGAGATAAAACATTTAAAACGGCCCCACATACCTCCAGGCACGTAGCACAACTCGACAAATGATAGTTGCTATAATTATTACTTTTTTTTAACATTCAACAATTAGCATTTTGTCAGAGGACCCTCCGAAGAGCCTTTCTGTAGCTGAGCCTGGAAAGCAACTCGAACGGTAGGAAAGCAAAGGCTTGACAGTCAGAGAGCTTCCCTGGCTCCCAGGGTGAAGGTCAAGAGTCAGCTAAAAGTAGTGGTGCTATGGTCTGAATGTTCGTGGCCCCCCAAATTCAGGTATTGAAATCCTAACCCCCTCAGGTGACAGAACTAGGAGGTGGGGCTTTGGGAGGCGAGTAGGTCACGTGGGGTAGAGCTCATGAATGAGGGCAGTGCCTGACAAATGAGGGTCCAGAAAGACGCCCCACCCCTTCCACCCTGCAGGGATGCAGTGAGAGGTCTGCAGGCTGGAACCGGGCTCTCACTCGACCATGACCATGCGGCCACCCTGGTCTTCCAGCCTCCAGAACTGTAAGAAATAAATTTCTATTGTTTGTGAGCAACCCGATCTCTGGTATTTTGTTACAGCATCGCAAACGGGCGAAGACAATTAGACACAGCGTGTACCGGGGCAGCGCCAGGGCAATGCCCCCAAATCTTGGACAGAGGAGTAAGATCGCTCTCTAGGGGTTCTACTCTGAAATCATCACATGACCAACCGAAGAGGTAAAAGTCACTAACTGTATACTTGAAATGGATGTGCTATATTGTAGATAACTTCTACTTCAATACAATTGATTTGTGTTACTTACCCTAAAGCAAGTTCCAGTAGGGATGGGAATGAGAGGCCGGCCTATAGGGACTGTGGCCCAGCTGGAGCATGGGGCCATCCATAGGAGTGGCGTCAGTCCAGCAAGACCATGGCCCAGGCTTGCCACACCTTCCAGGTTTTCAAAAGAAGCTAGAAAGCCAAACTTCTACATGAAACTAGATTTTTTTTTTAAATAGTAGCAACTAATTCAAACTTTTATTTTTTTTTTTAAGATTTTATTTATTTATTTGAGAGAGAGAGAGAGTGCACAAGCGGGGAGAGGGGCAGACGGAGAGGGAGAAGCAGGCTCCCCGCTGAGCAGGGAGCCCGATGAGGGGCTCGATCCCAGGACCCCGGGATCATGACCTCAGCCAAAGGCGAACGCTTAACCCACTGAGCCGCCTTGGCACCCTTAATTAAAACTTCTAAAAGCACTGTGTAGGCCAAATAAAACATATCATTTGGCCACATCTGACCCACATGGTTCCTCAATGTTAGCTGCCTTAAGGATACAGACTAGCTCTAAGGTCAGATCGCAGGAGACCGAGTAGCTAAAGCACATAGCTTTCAAAAGGGTGGAGGAGGCTCAGAAAGACATCAGCAGTGCCCATGGAGCAAGGGCCTCACCCTACAACAGGCCAGTCTGGACGGCACATCTGGCTCCATGTCACCGGGGCAAGCCCAAGCACCCCCGTTCCAAGTCCGCTTACCAGCTCACCTTCTGGCCTCCATTAGCTGGTGGGCAGGCCTGCCCCCAGGGAGGGAACATCCGACCCGAGCCCCAGGGGAGTCCCACCACACACAGGCACACAGCCCATGCGAGCAGAAATCCAGAGGCGGCCTCTGGCTGCTGCGCTGGCCTTTGGGAGTGTGGCTGGGGCACATCTGTCCCTGAGAGACAGCCACTTCGGCAGGACCGACAAATCAGGTTTCTGTGCCTATCCAGCCAGTCCTGTGCGAAACCCCAAGAAGATGCAGCCTTTGGCAATGCCCTGACGTGACCGCCCGCCCATGGAGACCCCACCACCTACACTACATTAAGTACTCAGTAAGCATCAGCCCTTCCCAAATTCTCCCTTCCAAAGAGAGGAGAAGCCGAGCTTCTGCGGCGTATGCTAACCTGGGTGAGGAGGTATCTCCGCAGCCTTTTCCCTCATCCCCAAACTCATCGCCGACCAAGCCCTTCAAGCCATCACATCAACTCTACCTTCCCAACACCTCCGCCTGTTCTCCACGCTAGTTCCGTCACCTCAGTCCTGGTCACCGTGATCTCTTGTCGGGACTTCTCCATCAGCCTGAGAGGCAGTCTTCCCACCCAGCGCCACCACCAACACATCCTTTAGGGGCAGCCAGAGGGAGAGGGATCGCTCTAAATTATAGTCTGACCCCGACACCACCCCATTCCCACCCTTAACTCATCAGCAGCTTGTCACATGCCCTGAAGACAAAACCTAAACTATTCAACAAAGCCCACATGATCTGGCCAGCTTCCCTCTCATCTCTTCCCACCTCCCTTCCAGAACACAACTCTCCAGCCATGCCACAGTTCTGTAAGTCCCTGGGTCAGGCTCTGTGCCCTCTGGCCTCTGAACTTCCATACATTTGGTTCCCAATGCCTGGAACACCCCTTCTTCCTCCGAGTAACTCCTCCTTTATCCTCATACTTTCACGGGGAAGCCTCTCCTAATCCCTCTGAACAAAATTAGAAAGATGTTATGTTAACCCAGCAGTTATCCATCTGAGCCTTCTCACTCTGCTCCCGCCCTCCACTTTTCCCACCTAGCTAGATGACGAGCATACACCTTGACATGAGGTTCCTTAGGAGAGGGACCCAGTCTGCACCATTCATACCTCTACTCGAACCACCACTTACTGAGAAGATGCTCAGGTAGTATTTATTGAACAAAGGGCATAATGATCCAACAGCCCAATGAACTAACTGCTGAGCATCTGTTGGGATCCCCACAGGGCCCTTCCAAATCCGCTCTCGCCCACGATCTCTTCTCAAACCCACCCCCAGTCCTCCCCCTTCGTCCCCTTCACTGACACCAGGAATTCTGTCTTTTCTTCTTTGGTGGCTGTCCCTGCACATTCTGGTCTCTTCCCTGGGTTCCCTATTTCCAATTTAACTGCTGGAGACCTGCAGGTCCCCCAGGAAAGACAAACCTGTAAACCTTCTAAAGGCTTCACCACTCATTAGCTTGGAGAGATACAAGGGAACGTATAAATAATTTGTGTGGAAAAGGATTCCAGACTCTCTCACAGTACAGTGCCTAGAAAGGCTGCTACCCTGAGGGGGAGGCCCAGCCAAAAGCAAAAAACAAAAAAACAAAAAACGATCTAGGGAAGCTTCTCTTCCTAGCCACGTAATCCAGAAAACCCTCACTCACTCAACCCTGAGGCCCTACGCCTTACAGAGAACTGTTTCCTGACTCGTCCTGAGATTCATCCCAAAACTTCCATTTTCCAGGTCAAAGCTAAGAAGGTTGCAGCTCCTTCAGACACTGAAGCTAGGCCGCTGCGTAAGTGCAAACCATGGCCTCTCCCTCAGTCTAATCATTCCTCTTTCATAGATAATCCTAAAACAGGAAAACAAGTTGCACACTCAAATCTCGTAAGGGGTACGGAGGCAGAAAGAAAAGCGAAGAGCAGCTGGGGAGGTGGGGCAACAGAACCCAAGCAGCGTGGTGGGCCCGTCATCGCGAGTCACCGAGCCACCAAAAAAAAAAAAGGAACCAAAGTCAGTACCCTCTGTTTAAGGAAATAGGAAAGCAGATCATTCGCTTTAGACCAAATTCTGTCAAATTCCAAATGAGCTTGGCTCTTCAACTGGTCGCAGGTTAGCCAGAAGTTTCACTTGTGTTTAGTTTACACAACCTTCCACCTAGTGACCAGCAAAGCAAGGCAAGAGTATCAAAATGTAAAGTTCATGATAAAGAAGAAAACTGCCAACTCTCTCCTGACCAGTTTTGATCAAAGTTTGGCTAAGATTCCCTAAAGGCCCTGTGGTCCATCCATTTCTCTGGACTACATGGCACACACTCTATTCCTGGGCCAACAGAGAGCTCTATACTCCGTCTACACTGTTTCGGCCCCTTGCACTGTACTAATCTGCCCTCTCAGTCTGCATTAAAAGACATGATGAGGGTCCCCTGGGGGGCTCAGTCGGTTAAGCCTCTGCCTTCGGCTCAGGTCACGATCTCGGGGTCCTGGGATCCAGCCCCACAATGGGCTTCCTGCTCAGCGGAGAGTCTGCTTCCCCCTCTCCCTCTGCCCACCCACCCCCGGCGTGTGCTCTCTCTCGCTCTCAAATAAAATCTTTAAAAAGAAAAAAAAAAAAAGACATGATGAAAAACAGGTCCCACAAAACTCACTAGCATCTGTTGTGGGGCTATACTTACTTCCTGTTCCCTCTGGGAAGATTCACAAGAGAAATTTCTTCCTGACAATGTCAAGTAAAACTGGGTTTCTCCTGAGTTCCTGGCTCACTCTCTCTGGTGAGCAGTGTGACTCTTACGTTCATCAAGACTGTTTTTCTCTCCTTCCTCTGGTTACCAGGAAGCTCACAGCCAAACTGAAGGCTACATCTAGTATCCGAACAGAACTTTTCGGCAGGAGTTTTTTATCTATAATTCCATCCCTGTCCTCATGTCCCTACCCTATTCCTTTTCCCTCCACCCTGATCTTACTCCAGGTTTTCTCACTGTGGGGGAGCAAGCAGAGAAAGGAGGGGTGAAAGAGTAGGAAGAGGACACCCTTTCACCTCGCTGCCCGAAAAATGAATGTCAGCACGTCGCAGAGATAAGAGCCAGACCTGTCTTTCTGCTCCAGGACCACGGCCATGTCCAAGTCCCCCTCGTGCCTCTTCTTCATCTCTGAAAGCTTCTTTTCCAAGCTCAACCGAAAAGCCTTCTCTGTTTCTGTCCCCGCAAAGGCCTTTTCCAGTTCTGCTTGGGCAGCTTTCACATCCTGGAGTTAAATTAAATGCATTTGATGCAATTTTTCAATACAATTGGGAACATTTTGAAAGGAAATTGGATTAAAATATAAATATTTATGACTTTTTCTCCGGCACATTTCCCCTCCCTGAATTGTACTATACATGGGGAGAATCAGTAATAAATACATTTGCCAGCCATTTTTCCCTCTTGTATCCTGAAGAGTAATAGGCATTTCCAATGGAAAAGACGCGACTCTACAAAAACTGTATTTTTGGGTTTGAAAAATCAGATCAATATTTACAGCTTGAATGAGAACAAGAAGAAATGTGCCTCTCAATACTTAAACATAAATTCCACAGTCCCCATAACCTCCATACAAATCCATCCCACCCCCACCGCCCCTTCCCTATTTCTTTTAAGATGATGACTACACAATTCTCAAGCACATTTTCTATATTTCCAAGGTGATGTCAGTGGTGAAAAACTACGTTTTTCCTGAGAGCTCAGAGAGGCCAACAAGGAAATTCCCTAAATCACGCAGGCAGTGCCCAACTCGGGGAAAAGGAGCTCAGGAAAGTGACCTGGGGATAGAGCTGGACCTCCAGGTGCCCACGGCCTCAGACTACATCACAAAGATAAAAGTCACATCCAAGTGGGTTCAGAACCCAGCTCTCCTGATGATTTGCTGTGGGACGTTAGGTAGTCACTTAGGCTGTCTGGGCCCCAGCTTATCTCTAACACAGGGACCACCACCATCCCAGCAAGGAGTTGCTCCGAGACTCTGTCAAAGGCTTGCTGCAGCACAGGAAGCTCGAAGAATCACTGGCTTCCTCGTCCCTGTCCTTTCCCTCCACAGTGCCGTCCCCATCACTGGCCCCACTTGGCTGGGGGAGAAAGCCTCTCCTTCCCATGAGGCCTCCCTGGCAAGCTCAGCGATAGCCGGGAAAAATCACTGCCCAGTATTCTGAGACAACAGGCAAAACCTATTTCCTGAGTGCCTGTCAAATGCCAGGCTTTGGGCAAGGAGCCTGATTTATCTCATCTCTGCTCCTTACCCAACTTATCCACTTATGCACTGAGAGACCGCCTACAGCAGCGCAGAATGCAGGCCCCACAGCCAGAGCTCCCGGCATTCCCGCCTGTGCGACCCTGAACAACGGGCTTGGCCACTCTGTGCCTGGGTCATCGTGTTTTTGTTTTTAAAAAGAATGATAAAAGTATTTACCTCACAGGCTTCCTGAAGGGATGAACTAAGAGGATGTGTGGAAAGGCTGAGAAGGGCACCTCACACGTGGCAGGCCCCCCACACACTGCTAGGACCACGACTGTTAGGACATCACTACCACAAAGCAGACGTCGCCAGCCTCCCCTGACAGATGAGGCGGCAGAGGCCGGAGAAGGGGACAAGGCCAATCAGAGACAGGGCAGAGAGTCAACCCAGCGCGGGCTGGCAGTCACACTGACACCCTAAAACGCTGGCCGGCACTTCCCAGGGAACGTAAGGTGACTGAATCAAGGACATTGCAACTAAAATTCAGAATTTGGGGTCGGAAGACTCTTGTTTCGGTTCCAGCTCTACCACTGAGGACTAAGTTTCCCTCCCTATTAGAGCTGTGTCTCGTCTGTATTTTGGACCTAGAATCTACGCAGCCTCGTGGGGCCAGTGTGAACCCCACGAATGGAAAAGACCACTCTGGGCTGCAAAGTCCAGCACTGGAGTGTCTGCCTTCTGGATCCAGAAGCGCTCTGTGCTGCCATCCCTCCTCGGATCTAAGAAGAGCCAGGGTTCCAGGTGGAGAACGGGAGGCGGGCCAAAAGACTTCAAAGATAGAGAACAAAGTAACCAGTGTCGCTGAATACTAGCTTAATGTGGACGGAAACTTTTTTTTTTTTTAAGATTTTTATTTTATTTATTTGACAGGGAAAGAGAGATCACAAGTAGGCAGAGCGGCAGGCAGACAGAGAAGGGGAAGCAGGCTCCCCGCTGGGCAGAGAGCCCGACGCGGGGCTCGATCCCAGGACCCTGAGATCACGACCTGAGCCGATGGCAGAGGCCCAACCCACTGAGCCACCCAGGCGCCCCGGACGGAAACTTTTAACATCTAGGAGACAGGATTTGTTAGCCAAGACACATCCCGCCTCCCATCACGGTCACAGGAAGCGCCTGAGAACGAGCAGATGGAGGGGCTCCATGAGGTGTCCCCCCGAGAAGAGGCATTCAGTGCATGTTACCGGGGTGACGTGGGATGAAGGCTAGGTACCAGGGACGGGGCTGCGTGGGTGCACGACAGCCTGCAAACCGGAACCCACTTCCAGGCCTAGCGCCCATCAGGGGGGGTCACTTCCCCGCTCCGGGCCTCAGTTTCCTCCTCTGTGAAATCAAGGGACTAAACTAGGTCAGAAGAAGAGCAGGCTGCGGCAAGAGCAGGGGCTTGGACAGCAGCAGTCGCAAATTTAAATCCAAGATCAAACTTCGACTAGTCTTTATGTACTTCGGGGTCCGCGTCTGCGGGAATGGAGACAGCGGCCGGGAGGCAGGATGTGAGGGTACAAATCCCGTACGCACAGCGCCTAGGACAGCGCTGGAACCCACGAGCTGCTCAGTAAGGGTGGCTCCCGTTTCTGCTGAAACTGAAAGTTCAGGGGAAAGGAACAAAACTCTGCCCCCTCCACTCTTAACCCACTGTCAGAATACACTGTCCTCAGGTTTCCAGACTTGCCTCTTCTAAATGGAATATTCTCTGGGTTAGGAGATCTTCGACCTGCTGCACCTGCTTCTGAGCGTCTTCTCTCACCCGCTGAACTTCGGAGCCACCTCCTTCAGCGAGGCTCTCAACTGCTTTGCTGCAAAAAGGGACAAAGGTGTCAAGTCCACGGGGGGGACAGTCAGATGGGGATTTCAACAGCCCCCAGAAAGACAAGGGTATTTGCTCGTTGCTTCTCCCACACACCTACACTATTTTTTTTTTAATTAGTATTTGTAATTCAAAAACACAGATAGTGCAATATACAAATGTTTCAAATCAATCAACATGGACACCTTAAACCTAGACGTTACATGTCAATTACACCTCAGTTTAAAATACATATATATAAACACAAATTAAGAAAGGAGAATCTTGGAACACTGAAAAAATAAAATAAAATTAATTAAAAAAAAAAGGAGAATCATCTGTAATCTTACTGGTCAGAATAACTAAGTTAACATTTCAGGATACAGACTTACAGACATTTTCTACAAAAAGAGAATCATGTATCCGTGCTCTGATTTTATCAATTAATATACTATAAACATCCCTCTGGGTCAATAAATATAAATCTATCATTTTTAAAGGCTACATATTAATTCACTGTGTAAAATATACTGTAATATATTAAATCGATCCCGGATTTTTTTTTTTATTGAAGTACAGTTGACACACCTCAATCCCCTATTTTTAAAACATTCAGGTGGAAAAAAAAACGTAGATTTCTAACTTTATATTGTTTGTCTGAAAATACATCTAAAGCACAGAACCCGCTGCAAAGTACTCAAATAAATGTTAGTGTTATTATTTATTGTATTATAAGCAATGCTCTCATAAAAGCATCCTTGTATGTTTATTATCTAGTGATTTCCTCGGGTCAATTCCTACAAAGGGAATTACTAGGTCAAGGGTGAGCACACGTGTAAGACTTCTGATAGCTATTGCCCAATTTCCCATGAGGACACTTGCAACAAAGTACCCCTCTGCCAGTGGTGGGAAGACAGGGGGAGCGGTCCCACAAACCAACGTGCAAAGCAGCTGCACGCCCCAAAAATAAATCTAACGGATCAAGGGCTTTTATACATCAGCTTTTGCCAACCAGAGGGGAAAGCATTTTAAATACAGCACGATCCGTGTGCGAGCACCAGCTACCACTTTAGGGCGCGAGGAGAGGTGTCTGCGCAAGCAGCCCCCGCTCCGTAAAATGCAGAGTTCACACGGCGGTGGCACCACAGAATATTCTGTCCAGTGGGCGGGGAGTGGTGGGGCTGACACACCAAAATCAGACACAGGACCACAACTGCGGACGCCTTTTCATTTGGGTTCTCCTCAAAAGAAAAATAGTGTCAGATACGAATCTGTGAGACACGTACTCAGAGCAGTTCTCATCAGATTTCTAAAACGACTGCAGGCTTCAGGAAGGCAGAATAGTAAAGGAAATGGCTCCACCTAAAGCTGGTTTCTCGGAAACACTGCCAGAGAACAGGCTCAGGCACCAGCAGCCTCCCCTGCCCTGCTTTAGGGGTACATGAAATGTTCCCAACCAAGAGCCTTGTGATCAGACACTCACATGGACAGGCCACGTGAATTCTTGACTGAGAGCAATGGAAAGTCAAGAGGGCCATACTTGCTGCCCAAGTATCAAACATGAGTTGCCTGCAAATAAAGACTTTATTCACATCGCGTGTCCTTTCGCCAATAAGCCTTCAGAAGGCCCCAGTGTTGTGACGTCATTTTAATGGAATTCAATGTGAACTGAAAGAAAGAACACGGACTCTGAAGCTTGAACAGATTTGCTTCCCAAAGTACACTCTACTACGTCCTCAGTGTGCCTCCGGGTAAATTACCTCTCACACCTCAGTTTCCTCGGTTGAAAACTGACAGGACTGCCTCTGAGAATTCACGTGCTAACTAACGCCTGTGGGGGCCACAGCACGATGCCCCTTCCTCTCAGATCCGAGTGCCGCCTGCTGTCCCTGAGGCCACCTGACAGGCCGTGCTGAGATGCTCTGAGAGGCCTCAGTCTCCCCTCTGAGCCGAGAACGGGTCATCCTCTGGCCAGAACTAAGGCCGCCACTGCCACTTCCTGACTAATGCCGTGAAATGTCCTCTGCCACCAGTCCGTCAGCTCATTTCTCCAGCAGTGCCATCTGGAGCCCACAGGGATCCAGTCACTCCTATCACTCCTCAAGACGTCTTATATTTGGCTGAAAGAATTCCAGACTAGAGGCTTTTCTTCCTGAGCCTTGGACATGGGATGTTTCCAGTCCTGAATTCCCACTAACCATCGCAAGTGTTTTAACACTTGGGCTTTACACGGCCTCCTCTAGGGAACGGTTCCTTCCGCCCACCCACCCCGACCCGCACCCCAACCCCTGCCCAGCGAGGGCAAGTACACCATCTCCTTCCTATCAGCCCAGATCGAACCTTGGTGCTTTACAGTTGCAATCATATACGTTGTCAAGAGGCAGACTACAATTTTTAACAAGTACTGGTATTATTCAGTTTGTTTGCATTTTAGTTATAGCAATAAAATATATTCCCAATAATAAATGTTCCAACTTTTCATTTATCATCTTTGTATTTTACAGTTACTGTAGCAATAAAATTTATACTCAGCAGTATGGTGCAATTTTCCTCTACTAATGGAATTATTATTTTTGTTTGTGTTTTAAAGCTACAGAGATAAAATTTACTCCCGACAATATGTCTGCTTTTGTTTTAATGTCCCCTTATTGTAACTGATAAATATAACAATGAAAAGCCAGCATACATACTTGTTTATGCCATAGCGAGGCAGCGTGGGCTCCAGAGCCAGGCCCATTCCTGCTGTTACCAGCCTGGACAGGCCCCCCAACTCCTCTGAGCCCCAGTTTTCTCTGCACTCAGATGGGAATACCGGCTGCCTCGTGGCATTGTTGTGAAATTGATAAAGCATGTCAAGTGCCTGGTACGGGGTCTGGGGCCAAGTAGGATCTCAATAAATGCCAGTTCACTCCCCCTACGCTGTCTCTCCTTATAGAATCTGGGCCAAGAGATGAGAGAGAGCAAGACCTAAGGCGAGGCAAGGGTAAGACAAAGTGGTCTAATCCAGCATTCCACCTGATACAAAAAGAACCTTCTATAAATACCAGCCCTGCTACTACCCCTTTTAACTGTCAACACTTCCCCTTGATTTTTTTCCATTCTAATTATAGTTCTTGAGAATAAGAAGGGGCTTTTCCTGTGACAGGTCCCATATCTCCGACCCGCCCCCACCCTGCAAAAAAACCACCACCATGAAAGTGTAAAAGGGAGCTGAGGGCATTAATAAAGGTTATTTTTCCACCACGAGAATGTACCACACACACTTGGAGGTGCTGGGCAGCAAGGGTAAAGGGAAAGGCACATTTCGCAGGGAGGTGGCAGCCCCCAGGCTTGTCCTACGGCGGGCAAGGCAGGCGAAGGCCCCACAAAGGAGGAACAGCCGAGAAGCCCCATTTAGTTCCACTAAAGGAGAACAGGCTCTTGTCATGGCTTTAGAAGAGAAAGAGTCATGTTGGAGGCACAAGAATCTCACACATGAAAAGAGTAAAAGAATACGAAACCAGTGCCGGACCAGAAGTTAGGGGCTTGTGTTCGAATCCCAGCCTCGATCCCCTGCTGAAGTGATGTGCATCACGGTCCTTCCCTTCTCCAGGCCTAAAGCCCTCCCTCTCTACGCTGAGGTCTTCCTCAAGATCTGCCTGGCGCCCAGGAGGATGGCACGCACATGGATGCGAGAGTGTTTTATGAACCGTAAGGTGCCGGGGCCCCCCGGGTGGCTCAGGCGGTTCTGACTCTCGATTTCAGTTCCGGTCATGCTCTCAGGGTTGTGGGGCTGAGCCCCGCGCCAGGCTCTGTGCTGGGCATGAAGCCTGCTTGAGATTCTCTCTGCCCCGCCCCTTCCCCCCCCCTCTAAAATATATAAATAAATAAACCAACAAACGGTCAAGTGCTGCACACATATGGGAGTGTGATTCTTCACCAGAGCTTGGAAGAGACCAAACCGCGGGCCGGCGGCCACGCAGGCTTCACCACGAGCCTCTACGTCAGGAGTAACAGGGACGGCCTCTGGACTGGGAGGGGACAGGAGGCAGAAGTGTCAGCCGGGGCAAAGCTCGAGCAGCAGGAACAGAACACTTTCAGTGCCTGCGAGCTGTGTGTGGGATAAAGAGCTGGTGGAGGGAGAGCTGGAACAGGGGATCATTGTAAACATTCTTAAAAACAGAGCTCAGGATCTTAGGCCCTGACCGAGGAGCTATCCCCGACGTCCCCTTCCCAGCCATTACCAGGCCCTGCCTGCTGCTCCCCGAATGTCTTTCCTACCCGCCCGTCCCTCTGCATCACTAGTCTCTCGCCTGAACTAGACCAGCCTCCTGACTGGTCTCCTGCCTCCCTTCGTGCTCTGTGGACAATCACTTCCCACTCAGCACCCACAGTGACCTCCACCAAACTACGCTCTCGTTGTGTCCGCTGCTAGAAACCCGGGACTGCTTTCCATTTATCTCGGGATAATCTCTGCTGTGGCCTCAAGACCCTCCGGAACTAGGGGGAGGCCCCCCAGACTTCCCGTATTTCCTCAGGCCTGCGAGCGCCCCGGTTCGTTCCCACGGGCTCCTCAGACCCCACCTGAGCGCCAGCTCCCAGGGCCCCTTCCTCACCACACATCTCTATTTGCAGGTCTGTTCCTACCGTGTCAGCCCCCATCGCTCCTCTTATCTTTCTCATGGCTCTTTTCCCACTTTGTATCCATACGCTGATTATTCCAAGTATTTTCTCGCCATCGCCCCTTCTAGAACGTAAGCCCCATGTGTCTATCCGGATCACCACTGCATCCCTGGGAACCTAATCCAGGGCGGCACGCAACAGCTGCTTAATAAATATTTTCTGAATAAATTAATAAAACCGGTCAGACCAAAAAAGGTCTGTCTGGGCGGCTTGGGGAACTTATGCATAGAAACACGTGCACGAGCCCTGAAACCATCCGGCCCCGTGTGTGGCACGGAAAAGAGCACACCGTCTTCATGGGTTTGGGTTCCTGCAGGTCCATGCCTGCGAACAACAAGTCCTAGCCCAGACCTGCAACAGGAGGGGACAAAACAGACCAAAGTCAAACTCTCCTGCTGACTCCCAGACTTGGTAAAGTCGATCTGACTTCCTGGCAGACAGATGATGTGCTTCAAAACAAGAACAAGAAACAGAAACAAAACAGCAACAGCAGCCAAAAAGCCAAAAACTTATTAATCTAGTTTATTCGTTCATTCACTCACTCATTCATTGACTCGTTCAGAAAACAGCACGTGTGCAAGGCTGCCCTAACTCAGGGACGCCCAGGAACCTCTCGTCTCAAAGTTGGCAGCAGCCCAGCCGTGCGGCAGTGAACGGAATCACACGGCCAGGCCCAGAGCCGTGCAGCTCCTTCCTAAACCGAAGACGCCATGCTCCAGGCCCACCACGTCCAGCAGGAGCTCGGCTCCCGTGACAAAGGAGGCATTTCCACATAAGCTCTCAGCCACATCCTTGGTGGGTCGGCCCTGGGAAGTCTTGTTCCACGCTCGCCAAGCAAAACTCCGTACACTTCGGTGTCCCACTGGACCCCCGACGCCCTGTCACTGGGCCTCCACGGGGCTCTACCAGGCCCGCAGTAGACGGCACAATTACGCGATAAGCGTTTATAAATGGCTGCATAACCAATCGAGTCACAGACTGTATTCTCGAAGCTGGGCTTGTTGTTCAATAAATATTTAAATTAATTATGTGATTAACTAAAATAATAGTTTTCAAACGGGTTTGAAGCAGGACACCTCTTTGAAACAAAATATTAAGAGAAATCCCAGGGTACTGAACAGATAACGGAAATGAGTTATGCTGAAAAACTACCCCCAGTTTTTCACTACCCTAGCCTCTGCCCCCCAGCCTCACTCAGGACCCCTGCGAGCCCCCATGGCTCTCACAGCAATGGAAATGAATGAGCTACCGCTAGAACTCAGGACAGGGATGGATCTCCGTATATGGTGCTGAGGAAGGAGGCCAGGCACAAAAAAAGTGCGTGTATAGTGTACGATTCCATTCCTATAAAGTTCAGAAACAGGCAGAACTAAGCCAATGCTACCGGTGGCCGGCACAGTGGTTATCTTGGTGGAGAAGGCTAAGTTCTGGGACCACAAAGGGGGCTTCTGGGGGGCTGGTGATGTTCTGGTTTTTGATCTGGATGGTGGCCCCATGAGTTGTGTTTGCTTAGTGGAAAGTCAGCACACTGTGCCCTTAAGATGGGATCGTTTCCCCATTATATTACACTTCAAAACTTTGTTGAAAAATAATTAAATAAAAATGAACACCTTCTTGGCGTCCTCAGGGCCCAGCGGGAGCAAACTGGCTTAGAAACCGCAAGGCTAGGGTTGCTGGGGGCTGGGGGGGTGGAGGGATAGGGTGGCTGGGGGATGGACATTGGGGAGGGTTTGTGCTATGGTGAGTGCTGTGAAATGTGTAAGCCTGATGATTCACAGACCTGCACCCTTGGGGCAAATAATACATTACATGTTAATAAAAAAAAAAAAAAAAGAAAGAAAAAAGAAAGCAAGCACAAGGCTGTGTTCTACTGACCCCCCCAGCCTCCACCACGGGGACCCCAGGCGCCCTGCAAGCTGGGGACGGGACGACAGGTACTCACGAGGCTTTGATGAGCAGCTGCTCTCTCTCCTCCAGCTCCCGCTTCAGACTCTCTACTTCCACCTTGAGTTCGATGTTCTTCCAGTCAAGATCAGGAAAGAAAAGAAACAACGTAACATGCGGAACACACCAACGTGTGCAGTGGGGAAATCGTTTTCAGCACAGACTAACTTACATGATGCTTGTAATAGGCAGATGCTAGATTCAAAACCTCATTAGCCTCAGGGCACAAGGAAAAGGGAATTATTAAACACTGGTGGTCTCACAAGAAAGCCCTGGATTTCTCAAGACTTGGAACAATTATGTAAATTTTCCAAGCTTCTAACAGCCAGGGCATTCAAACACTGAGGCATAAATGTCATACAAGTGAGGCTGATTTAAAAATTGTTTGCCCTCCGCCAAGCAAATTTACAAGCAATTCTGCAGTTTGCTTTTACCATTCCGAGGCAATTACTTCTGGTTGTTTACAATCATGCATGTGGGGGCTGTAGCAGTGGGAACGTGTTACAGCTTCAGAAAAAAAAACAAAACACACACACAACACGTGGATGGATAAGTGGGAGGTCACATCACCGCTCGTCGCATTTCAGTGTGAGATCTCAGGGCTTATACAAAAGAGCCACAAGTGCGTGGGGCAAGCTGTCTATAAGGGATACCACAGTGCTCTCCAGCCGACCATCCTCCTAAAGGACTGGAATGAGGGGAGTCACACATGGCCGTGGGCCTCTCACTCACGCAAGAACCCAAAGACAGACTCTCTGGCAAACAGACTGCAATGTGAGACAGTGGGGCAGGGGCGGGCTGCCCAAACCTACCCACAAGTGTGTTCCAGACAGAACATGAGACGAACCCAAGCAGGAGGGACGGGGGTCTGAGTGTGTAGTTTGCAACAGGGTTGCTACAAACCCAAGATTTCTCTGAGATCTTGCTCCTGTTTGGCTTTAATAATTCATGCCAATTTTACATTCTACTCCATAATACATGCGTATTATTTTAAATAAAAATCCCATTTCCAGTAAAATTTACAATCTCGGGGGACACGCCTCCCACCTTTCTGCCAAGCAGCCCCGGGGGAGAGAGGACCCCAGAATGAGAAGTCGGCAGGAATGAAAACCAATCCGTTAATGAGGACAGCGGTTCAAATGCTGCTTCCCCTCATTACCGGGAGGAAACTGTCCTAAGTCAGCGGCCGCTCATGCATTCCTCCTGTCACGTCCCATCACCTGTGACAGGCCAAGCACGGGGCTCAGCACTGGGGACACCATGGCAAACAAGGCAGACACGAGCCCTGGCTTCATGCTAGCATCAAACACGGAACCGGAAGCACCAGGCTGCACTCGTCCTTGCAAGCACAGGTCCGGGAGGGAAGAAAGCGGAGTGTCTCCTCTCGGGCCACTCAAGCGTCCGGTGAACAACACGAGCCGACCTGACGCGGGGGATGTGAGGAGCAAATGAGCTAACGGATGATGAGGACCTGGCAGACAGGGCTCCAAATCTTCTTCGCTGTCAACTACAAGAACTAAACAAGTCATCTGTGAGGCCGAACTTTTTCTAAAAGAAGCTGATCTTTGAAGAAAGATCACTGCATACCAGCGCATCACTCTTCAACTGGTTTTGTGAAAACCCTTCGAACAGAGGGTTCCTCCTCCGCTCTAGGAAGGGCAGAGTGTCTGGGTAGGGAGTGACAACAGATACTCTAACCTGCTTTCTGACGAACTAACTGGCACCCAACCCAGGAATCTAAAAGGATGGAGGGCTCATGTGTCCACTAGGCTGTTTTTCTCAAGACCAATCCCTCAAGTTATAAATTTATACATGTGATAGTAAGTTTCCAAACCACAAATCAAGACACCGTACAAGCTGAAAATGGAATACCATTATAGAAAAGAATGAAGAAGCTCTTAAGCCACTGTTAAGGAAAGATATCCGAGATATTGTTAAAGAAGAATGCAAGGTGCAGAACAGAATGTGCCTGCATTTATGTGAAAAGGGGATTTATCCAAACACACACACACTTGCTTGTATATACATACAATTCCTCTGCATAAATAATTAATAATATCAGTTAGATCTGGGGAACTAGGAGACAAGGGTGGATGAAAGTCTTTTTAGTGTATTCCTTTGATGCTTTTCGAATTTTGAGCCATATACTTTTCCAAAAATTTGAAATACAAGTACAGTTAAATCAGGTCATCTATTCAAACCGTGTAAAAAGAAGAAAAGCTAAATAGCATAGGACAATGAGGTCAGCCGGCCTACGTGCAAAATCCACCTCTCATAGTAGCTATGTGACACCAGGCAAGTTACTGATCTTCCCCAAACATCGGTGTCCTCTTCTGTAAGATGAAGATTATCTCCACTGCACAGGGCTGTCTTGACGATTAAAATAAGATGATGAATATACCAATGCCCAGGACAGTGCCTGACACAGAGCCAGCAATTAACACACTTTGGCTCCCTATCGCCCTAGAAGTATGTAACCATACTTACATAGAAAATGTTTTAGGCTATTGGTTTTTCCTTCAAACTGTGATTGCATCTTCACTCCCTTCCAGAAAAGGAGACATTCTCATTGCCTTTCCACCCCCATGCTACAGAAAAAAGAAAACTGTCTTAAGGGACAAAGGGGCTTTTCAATTCTTGGAAAAGCTCAGAAGTACAATACAATCCCTCTTCGAGACAAGCCCGTTTAAGTTCATCTGCTGAAACTCAAGGAGAGGTCCTTTTCCCCCTTCAATATTTCTACTGGTGAAAACTTCAGAAGAGAAAAGATGGAACAATTCCCAGGCCAAGGGCTAATCTACTGGAGAAAGCCAAAAACTGGGCACTGAAATATTGTTCGTACTCATGTCTTTTCACGAAAGCCAAGTTCTGTTTTCCACTCTCAGGCGGAGGCCCCCAGGTCAAGACTTCAGACGGGAACAGACGTTTTTCTGACAGTTTACAAGCAAGCACACAAGGAATCCAGAAGAGTCGCAGCACAGAAAACTGACAGTCCTAACTCTAGGCTGCCAAGGGAAGCTCGGTAAGACAATGATGACAATTGTCAAGCATTGACTGTGTGCTGGGGCCCTTCATCTGTCATCTCATTTTAATCCACACAAATAACTCTGTGACAGAGGGATGATCACTTCCCTCTGAAAGCAAACCCAGAGAGCTGAGATGACCTGCCTATGGTCACACACGTTAGTTGGTAACAGTAACCTGCAATCTGCAATTCCAAAGACATTCCGCCACTTCACGGCTTTTGTCTAAATCATAAATAATTAAGAAAAGGCAATGGAGATAAAGACAGTAAATCAGAATTCAGATTTCAAAACGAGAGAAAAGATTCCCTTAAAATTAATCTTGTATCTCTTTGCTTAATATTAAGGTCATCCTATTGTCTTTAAGCTGCCCACAATCAATTCGAATTAAATGAAAGCAGCTCTGTCTATTCAGGCTAACTCTGAGAACAAATAGTAATCAAATTTCTGCAGGGAAGGACTATGAGCAAAGACACCGGGGGTGGCAGTGAGAAGTGGGACCTCACAGTTTTATAGACGTGTTCGGTGGGGCCATCAAATTCCTGTTGCATTCTTTCCTCCAGGAAATAGATGCGGAGCTTTAGATTAAAGTTTTCTTTCTTCAATTCAGTGATTTGCTGGAAAATAAGCACAGAAGGGTTATCGAAAGCAAGGTCTAAAGCATGGTACCTGCATTAACCCCCACAGTCCCTAACACTACGGATGGACTGAAATGTTAAATACTACAGAGAACTTCCCTCTGCTGCGGTTGTACCAGCCCAGGGCTAAGTGGTTCTCATGAGCCAAATTTTAGACAAGCTGAGCCCTGGAGTGATACCGACTGAGGAAAGAATTCACGTCTCCACGCTGATAATAAGTAAAGAAAGAAAGAAAAGAAGAAAACAGAAGGAAAGTAAGAGGCAAATCTCTTCTTTACAAAAGAAATGTAAATGTAAATGTACAAGAATAAAAGGACCAGAAAACCACCATTAGACAACCACTGCAGTAATAACCGTTTCAGGTAAGAACCAGCAGCGCTAAAAGCATTAGATAAAATCACTGGAGAACATGATATTCACCCAGCTTCGACGTACTACCCCACAGATGGCTTATTAATTACAAAAGGAAAAGCAACTATTACTATTTATTTCTTTATTTTAAAATTTACTTATTTGAGAGAGACATAGAACATGAGCGTGCATGGGGAGAGGGAGGAGGGGGAAGGAGAGACAGAATCTCAGGCAGACTCCCCGCTGAGCACAGGGCCCGACACCAGGCTCGATCCCACACCCCTGATATTATGACCTGAGCTGAAATCAAGAGTTGGATGCTTAACAGACTGAGCCACCAAGGTGCCTTTGATACACACATACACACACACACACACACACACACACACACACACACAGCCACCGTTATAATTTAGAAATCCAGTAGACACCACCTAAATCAAGGGAATATATTAAATATCACCAGTAGTGGGACAAACTGACATGCCATGCCTCCTGAAATAAATCAACTTCGTTTAAAAGTAACTTTTAAAGTTACTTCGTTTAAAATGTTCCTGCCCACAACTTTGAGCCTGTAGCCAATCAAGGAGTCCACCAGACAAAGCCAAATATAAGGACATTTGCAAAATAACAAGCCTGAACTCTTCAAAAATCTTTTTTTTTAGAGAGGTTACTTATCTATTTGACAGAGAAAGATAGCGAGAGAGGGAATACAGCAGGGGGGGTGGGAGAGGGAAAAACAAGTTTCCCACTGAGCAGGGAGCCCAATGCGGGGCTCGATCCCGAGACCCCAGGATCATGACCTGAGCCGAAGGCAGACGCTTAACAACTGAGCCACCCAGGCACCCCTTCAAAAATCTTAATGACAATCTTAGGCAAAAAGGGGTGGGGAACTCTTTTTAATAAATGCAAGTAATGGAGGCATGATTACTAAGTGCAATGAAAACATACAATAAATCTTGAATTTAAACAACAAAAAAAAAAGCTCCATGAGGCTAAGTGGGGGAATCCGAACAACAACTTTGTATTAGGTAATAGTATTATGATTTTGCAGGAGAATGTCCTAAGTAAAAAATACATGCTATATACTTAAGGATGCTGTCATGATGTCTGCACTTAACTCTCTAATGAGTGGGAAGGGATAGAAAAAGAGAAGAAAGCAAATGAAGCAAAATATTAATTGATGAACCTAGACATAGTAAATATGGCTGGTTGTTGGGCTATTTTGCAACTTTTCCATAGGTTCGCTTTGCTTGTTCATGGATATGCCCATAGATATCATGGGTCATAAAACAAACCTTACAGATTTAAAAGAACTGAAACCAAACCATGTTCTCTGACCATAATAAACTTAAGCTAGAAGTCAATAACAGAAAGAAATTGGAAAATCCCTAAATACTTAGAAATTAAATAACACATTTCTAAACAATCCACGGGTCAGAGAGGAAGTCTCAAGGGAAATCAGAAGATATTTTGAATTAAATGAAAATGCAAATATATCAAAATTTGTAAAATGCAGTTAAAGTGGTGATCGGGAAAAATTTATACGATTAAATGTGTTGGAAAACAAGAAAGGTTTCAAATCAATAATCTAAGCTTCTACCTTAAGAAGCTATAATAAGAGCAAAATTAACCTAAAGCAAGCAAAATGACAGATATACTAAACATAAGAGCAGAAAATAATAAAATGGAAAGCAGAAAAATAACAGAAAAAAGCCTACTTAAAAAGATGGTTCTTTCGGGACGCCTGGGTGGCTCAGTGGGTTAAAGCCTCTGCCTTTGGCTCAGGTCATGATCTCAGGGTCCTGGGATCGAGTCCCACATCGGGCTCTCTGCTCAGCAGGGAGCCTGCTTCCCCCTCTCTCTCTGCCTGCCTCTCTGTCTACCTGTGATCTCTCTCTCTCTCTGTCAAATAAATAAATAAAATAAAATCTTTAAAAAAAAAAAAAAGATGGTGCTTTCAAAAGATCAACTGAAATTGACAGACCTCTGGCAAGACTGGCAAAGAAAAAAAGAGCGAAGACATAAGTTACCAATATCAAAGAACGAAAGAGAGGTTATCACTACAGATCCCACAGCAATTAGAGGGAAAGTAAGAGAATAATGCATACAACTCTATGCACATAAATTGGACAACTTGGATGAAATAACACAATTCTGTGAAAAGCACAAATTATCAAAATTCACCAAAGAAGCAATAGATAACCAGAATAGTCTTGTATCTATTTTAAAAATTGAATTTGTAATTAAAACCCTTCCAGAAAAGACAATTCCGAAACAAGATGATTTCGGTAGCAATTTCTACCAAATATTTAAATAAGAAATCACACCATTTCTACACAATCTCTTTCAGAAAACAGAAGTAAGGGAACTTTCCCACTTCATTTAATGAGGGCAACATTACCCCAATACTAAAACCACTAAAAACAAAAATATTACAGGAAAACTATAGACTAAGTCACCCATGAATATAGATGGAAAATCCTCAACTAAATTTCAGCAAATTGAAAAGGCAGATTAATACATCATAAGTGGGATTTATCCCAGGAATCTAAGGCTAATTCAACATTCAAAAGGCAATCCATGTAATCCACCAGACTAAAAAACTAAAAAGAAAAAATACATAATCATATCAACAGATGCAGAAAAAGCATCTGACAAAACCCAACAGCCACTCAAGATAAATACTCAGCAAACTAGGAATTAAAGGAAACTTCCTTAATCTGCTGAAGGGTATCTACAAAAAACCCATACACTTACAAACAGCATATTTAATTAAAGATGAAAAGCAATGCTACTTCCCTAACACTGGGAACAAGGAAAGGATATCCACTCTCACAATTCCTATTCAACATTGCATCTGAAGTCCCAGGCAGCGTAATAAGGCAAAGGAAAAAGAGTAAAAGGCATCCAGTTTGGAAAGGAAGAAATAAAACCCATCCTTATCTGAAGACAATAGGATTATCTATGTAGAAAATCGCAAGGCATCTACAAAAAAGATCCCAGAATTCGTGAGTTTAGCAAAGTCAATATGCAAATATCAAGCATATTTCAATGAACTAGCAACAAACAACTGGAAACTGAAATTTTTTTAAATACCATTTGACGGCACCTCCAAAAAATGTAAATTTATAAATATAAATCTAATAAAACATTATATATGCTTAAAACCACAAAATGCTGAAGAAATCAAGAACCTAAATAAGTGAAGAGATTTACCAAATTCACAGACTGGAAGACAATATATTATATTATATATTTATTATATTATTATATTTTAAGATGTCAATTCTCTCCAAACTGATCAATAGATTTAACATAATCCCAATCAAAATGCCCACAGGATTTCCAGTAGGTAGAAACGAGCTGATTATCAAATTTATATGGAACAGTAAAAGAGCTAGATGGGTGAAAACAACGTTGAAAAAGAATCCAATCAGGCAGACTACATAAACAGACCCATACAATTACAGCTAATTGATTTTTGACAAAGCTGCTGTTAACCTTAAAAATAAAACTGCCAGTTCTTCTACCAGCAAAAGATGGGTTTATTCAGGAATAGCAGAGAATTGCAATCCAGGACAAGCGAACTGTGGCAAAACCATAGACCAAGTCCGGAGAACAAAGGCAAGAAATGCTGTTTTACACAGGAAAGGGGTAAGTCGGGAAGGACTAAAAAGTCCACTGGGGTAAACTGGGAGCTAGAAGTATGGTGGCTTCTTACTGGGTGACGGTCTCTCATTGGCTGGGCTGTTGCGGGGGGGTGTAAGAAACCTTCCTTCCTCCTGCTGGGATAGTTAAGAAGTATCTAGGAGCAAGGACCTTCTCCTCCTGCCGGCTCTGAGACTGACAAGTGACAGGGCTGAAAGCTCCCTCTGCTGGCCTCCAACTCCATTCTAAACAAGGTTTTCCTTTTATTAATTTTCACAGTGCAAACACAATTCAATGGAGAAAGGCTAGTCTTCTCATTTTCAACAAATGCCATGGGAACAACTGGGCATCTATCTATAAAATAATAAATCTGATCTGATGATTAGACAGCTATTTGCAAAAAAAAAAAAAAATGAGCCTCAACCTATCATACCTTCAATAAGAGTTAACTCAAATTAGATCATAGATCTAAATGTAAAATATAAAATCATCTAACTTTTAGAAGAATAGATAGGGGGAAATCCTTGAGACCTAGAGCTAGGCAGAGTTCTTATCTATAACCCCAAAGCTATGATCCATTTAAAAAAATATTTTTGGTCAATAAATTGGGCTTTGTCGGAATTTAAAACATTTGCCTTGAAAAACAGTGTTAAGAAAATGATTAGACAAGCTACCTACTGGGAGAAAACATATGCAAATCACAAATCCAACACAGGAACTGTATCTAGAATACATAAATAACTCCCAAAATGTAATTATAAGAAAACCATCTAATTAAAAAGAAAAAAAATAGGCCAAAAATTTTCAAAGGAACTTCACAGAAGAAGACATACAGATGACTAATAATCACAAGAAAAGATTTTCAACATCTTAAGTCATTAGGAAAACAGAAATTAAAACTACGGTGAGTTTTAGTACCTGTTAGAATGGTTTAAGAATGTTTTTTGAATTGAGAACACCAAATGCTGCTGAGGATATGGAGCAAGTGGAATCCTCATACTCTGCTGATGGGAAGGCAAAAATGGCACAACCGCTCTGCGTAAGAGTTCAGCAGTTCCTTACTGCCTTCTCCCGCCCCCCCCCAAAAAAATCTACACTTACCACATGACCCAGCAATTCCAGTCCTAGGTATTTACCCTAGAGGAATAAAAACCTACATTCACCCAAAAACCTGTACACAAATGTTTACGACAGCTTTAATAAGAACCACCAAATCCTGGAAAGAATCCAATGTTCTTCAAAGGGCGAATATATAAAGTACATATCTATATGATGGACTAATACTCAGTAACCACGATACACGCCAACAACATGAATGAATTTCAAAGACCTTACGGTAAAGGAAAGAAGTCAGCCTCAAAAGATTATGTTACTGTGTGATGCCATTTATAAGACATATGGAAAAAGCAAAATTATAGGGACTGGAGACCAGAGCATTAGTTGCCAGAGGTTTGGGGTAAAGAGAGGGTTTGACCACAAAGAAACAACACAAGGGAATTTTTTGGCATTATGGAATGTTCTGTATTCTAATTGTGGTGATGGTTACATGAGCCTAGAACTGTACACACATATACCAAAAAAAACCCCACATTTATATGTTTCGTATATATTTCATATACATATATATGTATTTTGATTACGACAGCTTACAAGGAGGTATACATTTGTCACAACTCATCCAACACTTAAAACTGGTGAATTTTGCTCATGTTAATTATATTTCAAAAAAGTTGATTTCAAAAGAACTAAAATGAAATACAGTAAAATAGTAATAGCTGTACTTGAATGTTAATACATCCTGGGGGGGGGGGGGAGTCCAGCATTTTAAAAAAATAATTGCTAAGAGCATATAATACTTTTCAATAAATATATTTTTAGGACTGGATAAAAGAAAATGCTAAGCAGACTCTGCATCAAACTGTCTGTCCTTGGCCCTCTCGTTAACACTTAAGTTTCAGTTTTGTCGCTAACGAGAACAGCGTAAGAAACAATCGGTAAGTTCATTAAAGCCTCCCTTTAAATGTTTTAAGGAAAACAGCACATAAAACATTCATTCAAACAAAAAAGTCTACCCCACCAGATGCTTCCTATAAAGAGAAGCCTTATTCTATTACTCAGCTACCAATAAAATATTTATGGAGGTTGCTTGGAAAACCTGCATTGTACACACCACGGCAATTCTCAACAACGCTTGAGAGAATATTTGTCCTATTTGGATGTAAAGGAGCTTTAAACAAAACAAGAGAAAGGTAAAGCTGCCTTGACAAGGTTAATACAAACCCCAGACAGGCCCGAGTGAACCCGGTGAACTAGAGGCACCGTCTTTCCCACAACGTCAGCCCTGTTCTCCAGTGAATACCACTCCCCTTTCTCTGACTAGCCCCATCACACTGGACAGGGGAGCCTTCTAAACGTTTCCACATGCCCTCTGCTTTCTTTACAACAGCAATTATCCACTGCATTATACCAGCTGGTAACCTGCTTCTCTAACCGAGCAAGTCCAAGAGACTGGGAGCCACACCTATCTTGTACGTTCTAGTCTGAAACGTAAGAGACAGTTACTAAATGCCCACTGGCTGCCTGGCTGGCTGGACGGATACATTTAAGAATTTCTTGGGGCACCTGGGTGGCTCAGTCAGGTGAGCGTCTGACTCTTGGTTTCGGCTCGGGTCGTGATCTCAGCATCGTGGGATGGAGCCCCGTGTCGGGCTTCACGCTCCGCGGGGGGTCTGCTTGAGATTCTCTCTCCCTCTCCCTCTGCCCATCCCCCCACTTACTTGCACACACGCGTGAGCGCGCAGGCACACTCTCTATATATACATATAAGAAAAAGAATTTCTTAGAGACAATGTGATGCAAGGAGAGTCCCACAGGCTTCAAATTCAGATCTGGTTCCCATCACACCATTGACTTTCGGCCATCACTCTTAGAATTAAACTCCCTGCCATGGGCACAGAGACTTGTGTGATCTGACCACCCCCGCTCCTCTCCACCCTCATTATCGTCCTGCCCCTCACACACCATGTTCCCACCTCACCGGGCTCCTACCTGGTTCTCAAATACGCCAAGCCCATCTGCCCGCCTGGCTCCCCAGGCGCACTTGGCGGCTGCTTCGGCCCCATGCTCTCATCTCAGTTCAGAGGCCCAGCCTAACTACCCAGTCGAAAGTGGCCCCCATCTCTACACCCTCCACCAAGTCACTCTTGAACACATAACTCTTAATTTTCTTGCTAGAACTCTTGACAATCTGTACTCATTTATTTACACATCTGTTATTTACTATCGCACTGATTATATGACTACATTCCACTTCTTGAGGACAGGGACATTATCTATCAGTTCATGGCTATTTCCCTTGAGGTGTCAGCACGGTATCTGGAACACGATGCTCCATCCACATTTGTTAAATGAGTGAATAAACAGATGAATGAACACAATCCAGACCACCCTATTAGGTGCATGACCACAGTCAAGTTCATTTTTCTGTGTGCCTCCATTCCTTTTTACAGATTAAAGGAATACGTATCTCAGGGACTGATCATAGGATTAAAAGAAATTAATTAGGGGGCGCCTGGGTGGCTCAGTCATTAAGCGTCTGCCTTCGGCTCAGGTCATGATCCCAGGGTCCTGGGATCAACATTGGGCTCCCTGCTCAGCGAGAAGCCTGCTTCTCCTTCTCCCACTTCCCCTGCTTGTGTTCCTTCTCTCGCTGTGTGTGTGTCTCTCTCAGATAAATAAATAAAATCTTTAAAAAAAAAATTAATTAGAATTTTTGGTAGTGTGCCTAGCACGGCATAAGAACTTAAAAGATATTAATATTCTTCTCATTTGTATTTTTCCCTTTAAGAGAATCAAATTCAATAAGAAGGAGGAAAAAAAAAAACCTTGAGCTGGAAAAACTGAAAACAGCTTACCATATAGTAGGAACAAATACCCCCCAAAATAACAACCCACCGAGTATGACTTAGAAACTTAATGCTGAAACGTAAGCTAACACACAAGCTGTACTTTGCCACATCCCGGCCCTTGGAACCCCAGGACTGTTGTAGAACTGCAGTCATCTGAAATGGGAACCGTCCCAACATGATTGAGGGTGGCGCTTTCCGAAGCTGGAGAGAGGCCCCAGCTCAGCAGCAGGACAGACCCCGAGGAGCTGCTGTCGCTCAGGCTCCTCCCACTCCCACTCCCTGTCAAGAGCCTTGTCTGGCCTACAGCTCCGTCAGGAAGGGAAGAAAAACAAAAACCAACAATATAAAAAGAAGCAGGGCAACTCCACCCAAGACCACCTCTATTGAAATCTAAGCAAGGCACCGGACTCTGGTGATCTGTTTCAGCGGCCTGCAAGAGCCTGGGCCCTCAACGCTGAAGCTCACCCTACCAGATCCTCTTTGGACTCAAGGCAGCAAGGGCGAGGAGCAAGGGCCCTGGGGTGACCGGAAAAAGACTGACCTCCCAGTGCCCACCACTTGTGAGCCATGTGACCTTGGGAAAATTATTTAACATCTTTGAGCCACTGTTGGCTCATCCATAATAAGGACAAAAATCACTTACTTCACGGGAGTGTTGTGACAATGATATGAGTTACAGCACCTGGCAGGCAGGAAACAGAGGATAGCTTTCAAAGGAATCCATGTCTCACTCAAGCCCTCGATAAAGAGATCTTTGGGCCATCATCGGGGTTTTTTTATGCTCTTTGAAAGTCCAAAAACTGTTAGACCACTCACCTAGACATCACAAAAACCATGATCTCTTACTGCCCAAAGTTCACCTCTGCTCAAAAATACTACACATGAGATCATTCTGCCAGCAGCAGCTAAGCAAGGTTCATAAAATGAGGAGGACACTTTGGAATCAGTTTCTGATTCCAATTCTCTTCCTTGTGTCACGAAAACCGTTACTAGGCAAACATCTGTTTATTCACAAACAATACTGTAGCCATAACAGAATTTAAAAACTGAGCCCCAAACAACAGTTGGAATACAACTACATTACGAAACCAATCGTTTTATGTTCTTTTCAGCTTAGTGTTGCAAAATTATGCATCGGTATCAGGTGAGATGACTGCCCTAGGTTCCACTAAACTGGCTCACAGCCAACTATTTAGCCATTCCTCTACTGAGCATTTATGGATTCGGTGGGTCTCGTGGAAAGCGGACAGGCTTTACAATCAAAAAGACCAGTTTTAACTTTGCCTTCTTTTACTTTCTCAACACACCATGCTTACAGGCAAGTAAGTCATTTGAGCTCTCCAACCTCATCTGCAAAACATCTTCCTCAGGAACTTGTTGCAAGACAAAGAGATAACAAATGTAAAATACAATTCCCTTGTTTCCAATTTTTCACAATGGTACACAACGTGGCAACAAAGAGCTTCACACACACAGCGTTCTCCTTCCACTGGGTTGTTTCCCTAGGACAAATTTCCCCAAAACAGATTATTGGGCTCAAGAGTAATGCTATTTTCATGACTATCAAAATCTCTTTCCAAATGGCCTTCAGAAAGATTGTAAAAATTTACACTGCCCAGCGTGCCATCTGGCCGGGTTCCGGAGGGCACGGGCGGGACGTGCAGAGGTGTGAGAACATACAGCATTCAATCTGGTAAGCAGGAGGCCAAGGACGAGCCGTAAGCACGGGTGAACCCTGCACTTGACACTGACCAGACCGCCCACCAGCCAGAAGCCAAACTTGGGTCGCCAAGCCCTTGGTGCTGGCAAGCCCCAGCCGGAACACAGCCAGCACGCAGGACAGCGGCCACAACACCCACTCGGCCGGCTACAGACCGTCCTCAACCACGTCCCCTGACCCGCCTCCCACACAGTTCTGGGTCTCCTGCCTCGTTCGAATCACATCCCTTGCCCTCCCTTCTTAGCCTCCCCTGCCTGCAGTCCTGCTGGCTCGCCCGTAACCCTGCACGCCCTGACCCCACTTACAGGCTCCATCGCCCTCCGACTACCAGGCCTGGCCACCGTCTCGACAGCAGCAGCCGCCCCCGCGGGCCGAGGACCTGCGGCACCAGGAGCTGGGCTGGCGTCCGCTCCTGCATCTCCATCGCGACCGTGCCAGACGGAAATGATTTTCCCATGTCACAGATGAGGCAACCAAAATTTACAGATCTAGTTTCTTATGAAAGGTCACACATTCATTTAGTCAACAAACATAGAGTAGAGGAGACACATGTTAAGCAAGTACGTAAATAAAACACATAATTACAAGCAGTCATAAGTTCCAGAGTGGAAAAGGCCGGCTGCTGAGTGCCTGCTAGCAGAGAGAATAATGGGGGGTCTCCAGCGAGTTGGGGAAGGAGTCAGGGACGGCCTCTCTACCGAGGTCACATTACAGCTGAGACGTGAAGGGTGAGGGGCCTGCCGTCCAAGGAGAGGGAGAAAGGGGATTCCAGGCAGAGGGAGGAGCACGTGAGAAGGCCCTGCCCACGTGGGTTAGTGAGAGCAGCCCGGGCGGCCTGAGCGCAGGGGGGGCACAGGGCGTGAGGGAGACAGGCGGGTGCTGACCTCGCAGCGCGGGACGAGCCCATCACACGGGGCAGGGTCTCGCGGACCGTGGTGAGAAGTTAGGGATTTCATTCCATGGTCAAAGAAATTTCAGGAGTTGGCTGGAACAGTCCTCGGATTAGAATGGACACACCAGCAGTTACGTATCCACCATGTGCCGGGCATGCTGAGGGGTTTCCCAAACCCTCAGGACTACTCTAACTCAAAGACAGTCCTGGCCCCACTTTACAGATGGGCTTCTGGAAGCGGCTTAACCGAGCTCACATCCAAACACCACGGTGTGTGCAAAGCTTGCCAGGCAGCGCCAATGGGGCAGGGGTGGAGGACGAGGGCAGCCCTTCGCTGGGGATAAGTGACTCACCACAGAGAGGTCACGGAACCAATCTAGCGATGCAACCTCCTAGGTCAAACACTAAATTTGACCAACTGCCTCAGCTGAGACCAGGAATTGCCAACAGAAAGGACTAAAGGCCCGGACACAAGGACACCAGCACCTCAGGGCAGGTGGGTGTGAGACAAGAGCCGCAGAATTTACCCTAAGGACCTCATCTCGGAACTGTAAGATGATATATGCACAGGGATACTCATCGAAGCTTCGTGAGAGCGAAAAATTAGGAACTACCTGGGATGTCCCACAGGAAGAGATTATGGGAACTATGTTTCAAGCCCTCCCTTTTAATACAAGTCTTTGTGAACTACTGGTCATTAAATAACACTATCCACCGTGTTAACGGAGATGGAAAGCTACTCATGTCATTCTCTGTCTGGAAGTCACAGAAAAAACCAGAATTCAACCCTTCTACGTACAGATAAACGTAGCTACATGAACGGATATGCTGATCCAGGTTCTGGGTCCTCCCCGCTTACCCGAAAAATTCTGAGAGCAAGAGAGAGAAATCGATTGACTCTAGCGTCCAGGACATGTCTCACGACGGCACAATCCTTTACAAAACGCTGCCCCTGCCAGGCCTTCTCAGAGCCGGGGGCCCCCACTACACTGTCAGCTAGAAAGGACCAGTAGACAGGCTCCTCCTGAAGACCAAACTCACTGGTCGGCCTTGTGCCCTAGGGCCTGCCCTACCGGTGACTACCGCCTCAGCTAATGAGGCTATGAGACAACAGATCACCAGGACCCAAAAGAAGGTAAGCGGATTTCGCACGCCGGGGTGAGGACCTGCACAGGACGGCGGAGGGCAGCAGGAAAGACCTGCTTCCCAGGCTGGGTAAGTCCGCGCCCTCCCTGGGCTTCAGAGCGCCCGCGAGTCCAACGAAGGGACGGGATGAGCTCCCCCAGATCTGGGACCCTGCCCGCCTTCTGAGCCCCTCCTGAGCACATCCCGGGCTCCAGCATCATCCCGCACAGCCGCCCTTCACCGACAGCCCACCACCAGGCTGGCTGCTCCCTCCGCACAGCACCAACACCAGGGTCTTTTAAAAGCACGATTCTGGTCACTTCCCTCCCAGATTAACATCCACCACCAGCTACCCTTCATTTTCAAGACAAAGGTCAACCAAAGCAGTGTAACACACAAGACCTCTGACCCGACTTCTTCGGTGGCCTCACTTGTCTCAGGACCCCTGACATGGCTCCTTTCCAGCCAAAGGGAGCTTACAATCCCCTAAACTCCTTGTGCCCGGCACTCCCCTTGCTGCCCTTGCCCACGTTGAGTCCCTGTGCCTGGGATGCTCTCCTGGGATGCTCCTTCTCACCTTGGCTAATCCCTGCTTGTCCCTGATAACCCAACTGGAGGAATGCTTTCTCCAGGGAGGCTTCCCTGAATCCCCCAGGCCAGGTTCAGAGGCCTCCTCTGTGCCCCACAGCACTCTGGACTGACCTCTGTCACTGCACTATTTCCCTATCCATCTCCCCAACCAGCCTGTGAGCATCCTAACAGGGACACTGACCTGCTTTTAATCTATCGCAGACTCCCTGGTCCCGGGCACACAGCCTGGCACAGGGCATGTATTCAAAAATATTTGTCAATGAATGGATGAACTCTGAGCAAAACCAGGAGGCTGATGTCTTGCTAGGCATTAGCTAATGGACCCTGATGTTCAGTTTCCCAGCATCTGAGACTAGCATAAGAGGAAGCATGAGTTTCCCTTTAAATCAAAAGTATTCCAGCCCCTCCTTATATGCATGCTGACTTTAAAATTAGCATTCAATGCCAAGAGCACTTCCTATAAGCATCCCAGAGGAAGTTCAGACCACCTCTACACAGAGATCATGCACTTAGTAGCTCAGGCTAAATGGAACATTTCAGTGACTCATAAAGACTTGAAAGGGAGACACTGAGAACACTGTGGTCATTTCAATTTCAACAGCAGAATTTGCTCTGGAAAATGCTACAGTAAAAAATATTAATGCCATAAAAACCGAACAGCAGCCGAAGGACCTCAGTCATAAAGAAAAAACATAAATCCTAAAACATATCAGCATAGAAGGCTCCCTCTCGCCGTCGAGAAAAACAATGTTTACGTCCTCGGGAACCCATCTAGGGAAGGGAGACTTGAGTCCCGTGGCCGAGGAGAGGAAAAGAAGAGTAGACGACACAACGGCGAGGAGGAGGAAGAGCTAACACACAGGATGAACTCGGGGTCCGGCCTCCCCCAGCTTCACACACACGCGCCCGCTCAGCCCTCACTACAGCCCGAAGCGGCAGAAACTGTGATCGTGCTCACGGCAGAGACAAGGGACAGAGGGATGAAGTGACTGGCGCCAGGCCCCCCCCTGCAGGCAGCCAGCTCCAGAGGCCGTGGTGTCCCCGGGCGGCACACACGGCCTCCCGGAGCACGTCCGCCCGTCACGTGCTGGGCCTCGGTGTCTCCTACCTACATAACGAGGGCAGGATTCAATTCTCAGATTTCTCCCAGTTCAAAAGGCAGGCGATTAAGTGTGAAACCAACATTCTAAGATTCTGTTAAGCTTTTCCATCTAGAAATAAGATTCAAAACGGTGCCCTTCAGAAATTAAATAACCCGGTATCTTGCAGAGCGGCTCTTATGGTAAAGGAACATTTGAAGTGCCCCGCTCAGAGCCAGAGCTCGAAAAACAGCAGCTTTTATTACTCTTATGATAAAACAGAAACAGCCATTTAATAGCAGAGCACGTTTTAATTATACACGATGTGGAATAATCAAATCTCATTTGTTTGAGGCCCCAGACCCCACAGCATAGATCGAGTTGTACAGTTGAAATTAGAACAACTCAAAGCTCAGAAATTACTTGTTTCCATTAGGGATCTGACAAGTCATTTCTTCAATTGGTCACTGGTGGTTTGCAGATAACTATTAGCAGTAATGAGTATTCTAAATTAAATCCAGAGACAGCACCGCTCTGTTCCGTAAAGACAACTGGGGAGAGAGAAACGTAATTGTGGAACGTCCTTCCCTCTGTCCTCCATCTTCTCTCGGATAAATATCTCCTGTGTCTTGCATTGTATGGATTTCATTTGCCTACGAATGAAGAAGGGTCTAATTCTTCCCATGATAAATGAGAGCGCTGAACAGGTAACTTGTTAAGGAGAATCGGAATTGGGAAAATAACCTTATTTTCCTGTTCCTTGACAACAAGTCCCCTCCGCTGACAAATGAAAGACACGATGCTGGAAGACGCTAAGCGTGGAAGCTGACTCCATCAGCACGTAACCCACCCTCAGACACTCTGTACTCAGCCCTGCGTCCAGGCTGCTCCCGTCGCCTTCAACTGCACCAAAGATGAAGCCTGCAAAAGGCAAGGGGGTGGCACAAGGCGGCGGGAAGAATAACGGAATCCTGAAAAACCTGGACTCCGATCCTGGCTCTGCCACTCGAGTATTATGTGACTATAAACGAGTCTCTCCTAGGCTCATGATTTCTTATCTGTAAAATGGGGATAATGTAAGATATCTCAAAGAGTTCTGGCAAGGACTAAATGGGGACCATTAGTAACAGGCCTTATGTTACAGGGACGCCTTTGGCAAATGTTAGCTCCTCTCACTGGGCGGTCTGGGAATAGCCTCACGTTCGGGACACCGGAAGGACACCAAACTCCCCAAAGCTGGAAACTGCTGATCCTGGCGGAACCCAAGGCTGGCCCCGTGTACCAAAAGGCTGACCGCATAGGTACGGACCTGTCACACGGAGAACGCCCACAAGACACAGCACTGCCCCTAACTCTGGAGCAGTCTCGAGAAATCCAGCTCCCCCCTGGGCCTGGCTGGACAGCCGCAGCAGACGTGATTTGTTAGGGAAGATGATTTGGGATCTCCACTTACATTTTCAAAGTCCTTCATGTTCCGTGCTCTGGTGGGAGACACCGTTTCTTCTGACATGTTTGGGAGCACTATAAAAAAGGTAAAACAGACACAGGAAAATGGCATGGTATGCAAATTGTCCAGCATCGTTATTAGGGAATAGAGCCCAGAAAAGAAAAAAAGAAAAAAAGAAGAAGAAAAAAAAAAAGGCATGAACAGCTTCCACAGTATAGCGTGCTGGCATTTTCTGTCTGTTGTGATTTACTGGCTTGAGTCTAGGGAAAGCTCTAAACCATTATATTTCAAATATTTACAAATTACTTAAAGTAGCCCCAGTGTAATGTGTCAGAGAACGAACCCAAAAAAATGCACCGGGCATGTGGCCCAGCCGAACTGTGCTGATGAGCACTTCCTCAGTGCTTGTCACACAGTTATTCTGCTGAGCGGGATCCCTTCTTCATGTGTCAGCATTTGAAGCAGAGCTAACTGACTGGGGTTGGCAAACTTTTCCTTAAAATGCCAGACAATAAATATTTCAGGCTCTGTAGGCCATAAACAAAGCCTGAAATCTGTCACAACTGGTCAGCTCTTCTGCTGTAGCACAAAAAACAGCCACAGACAATTCATAAGCGAGGGAGCTGCGTTCCAATAAAAGTTTATTTCCAAATGCAGGCAGCAGGTTGCAAACTGCCCATCCCCGCTTCAGGGTGGTTACAGACTTGGCCGATGCCCAAAGCTTTCCACAGTTCCTTTCTTCCAACAAACATTTATTACACACCTACTGTGTGCCAAGCACCACGCTCGGTGCTGGGGAAAGAACAGTCACAGAGACGGTGAGCCTGTGCCCAAAAGGCTCTGACCTAGGGGGCGAGACGGGGGGGTACACAAACTGGCACCGAGCTCACAGAGTGCCGGGCGCGCTCAGGTGCTGGGTGAACGTGTGCGGAGTCAATGAATGAATCCATCCTTCCGACAAATATGCACTGAGGGCCTACTCTCCGCCCGGCACCATTCTAGACGTGGCTACATCAGGAAACAAACAAACGGAGCTCACTGTCTAGAGAGAGAAGATGGAAATGAGCAAAATAACAGGACAATTGCATAGGATGTGAGAAGGTGAGAAAGGCCATGGAGAAAACTTAAGTGGCTAAGGACTGGAAAGATTCAAGGTGGGGCGAGGATGGCAATTTTAAGTCAGGGCCAAATCAGGAAGATCGCGCTGAGAAGGTGCCAGCCGGGCAGACTGGAAGAAGAGGGCAAAGCAAGAAGCCCCGTGCCCGTGAGAACCAGCAGTACACACAGGCGACCGCAGGACAGGAGGTATGTGAGGTGCTGGGGGACAGACTGCGCACAGCCTTGTAGGCTCTTCTCGGACGGGGAGCCGCCAGAGGGCCCAGAGCTGAGGGGTAACGTGCCTGGACTTTGGTTTCTACAGGCTACCTCTGGCTGCCTCGCCGAGAACAGACTGAAGGCACCTAGAGGGAAACCAGGGGACCAGTGAGAATAGGCAGGAGACCACGGTGGCTTAGAGCAGGTGGCAGGATGATAAGCGGGGGAGGAGTGGGCTGATCCTGCATGTTTGAAAGTCACCAACAGGAATAAATGAACTGAAATCGGTGAACTATGTAAGCTCAGGGAGGAAAGCGCAAGAAGTGAGCTGGGGAGAGCCAAGGTGGTGGTGAGCCTTGAGCTGAGTCTCAAAGAGGCAGCAGGCAGAGGAAGGCAAAAGGAAGAAGAAACTTCCCAAGCGAAGGCCCAGAGGTAGGCATGGCCTTCAGAAACCACTGAGCACAAAGGAGGCTCGGGAGGGAGGCAGGGGCAGACTGTCAAGAGCCCCGTGTACCAGGCAGAGGGCACACAGGCTTGTTTTCCTGGGTCTCAGACAGGCCATGCTCTGCCACCTACGCCTGCCTAGTCCTACTCGTTCCTCGAGTCTCAGCTCCAATATCAGTGTCTTAGGAAACTCGTGCCTGACCCACCTCCCCCACACTGGGGCACCCCCTCACTGCCTGGCCCACCCTCATCGGGCGACCCCCTCAATGCCTGGCCCACCCTCATCAGGTGACCCTCTCACTGCCTGGCCCACCCTCATCGGGCGACCCCCTCACTGCCTGGCCCACCTCCCCCACACCGGGGCACACCTCCCCCTCCCCCTCTCACTGCCTGGCCCAGCTCCCCCACACCCCCACTCACAGCACCTTTTTTCTGTGCTCATCACATTAATCATATGGTTTATCATGACATTTCTTTGTTGAACTCTCTATCTTCTGGGCTGGGTCACAACCATGTTCAAGGTTGAACCCCAGCACTTAGCCCAGGGCTTGGCACAAAGCAACGTACACTATGGACTGAAGCAAAGAGCAGTCCTATCAGTTTTCCACTTCTAACTGCCTGTGTGCAGGAAGAACAGAAACTGCTGGATTTTGTGTTTAAGGTAGAAGTTAACAGGTTCTGAAGGAAAACCTGAGGAGGGCCTATAAGTTAAAATATTCTCCAGAAATACATCTCATGACACTGCTACTGTCTGTTCTAAAGACTTCTTCCTTCTGCACGTCTTACCACTTTGGAGAGGAGAAAACAAAAAACAAAACACAAGTCAAAACATCTCTAAGATATTTTAACAAGGCAAATTATTAGCACTTCCCACAGATACTTATGATAGCATTCGCTTCTTTCAGAAACAAAAATTATGAAGAATGCTTAGCAAAAGCCAAACCGCCCCGTGGAAAGTCTCCTAATCCAGCTTAAACACAATAGACTGCTTATTTCCTCAGCGCCGTCTCCTGTGGTCTAACCAACTATTTGTCTCCAAAGGGCAGGCCCGTGTAGGAATGCTGGGCCTCGACCAGCAGATGGAATCCAGCAGCCTGCCAGGAAGGCCCTGGCACACGGACGCTCAGCAGCACGCGGGGCCCCTGGCCGCTCGGCGGCCGAGACCAGCAGATCCTCCGGGCCTGACCCAGTTGCCACGCAAACGCCCAGTTCGGCGAACGCTGGCTCAATCTCTACGAGCCTGGTAGCAAGAAACAGAGCTCGTGGAATATGACCTAAAGAACATCAATTCCTCCAAGCCGGTGTTTATGAAAGGAGGTAAACAGCAAGTCAATAGGTACATAAAACACTGAGCCCCCCGGAGAGCCCCTTGCCATGCCAGGGCAGGCTCTGGGCCCCAGAGACTTCAAAGCCCAGTCCCGGGCTGAAGGCCTCAAGGTCCCCACGGTCGAGAGAAGGCCCGGCTCTGCATACTTACCACCATTTCCCAAACCAGCGATGGGGCTGATGCCATCCACTTCGTCTGGTAAATTGGGAACAAGGCCACTAGGAGAGAGCATGGGCAGGAAGACACGGTTAGTGTTTGAACAACAGAGACGTGAGGACTGCCTGGACTGCCCTTGACAATCATCAGGCCGCAGGCAATGAGCAACACACGGCTGAGCTACCTGGGAGACCCGCAGCGCAGAGGGGAAGAACTCCGGCTTTGGGGCTCTCACAATAGCTGAGTGACCTTCCGGGAGGACGGTCCTTCATTCATTCATTCATTCATTCATTCATTCATTCATTCAGACATCGAGTGTTCCATGTACCGTATATATATGCCAGGTGCGGAGACACTGTGCCAACCACAAGCTACTGATGTTTCTGAGTCTCGCTTTACCTGCTACATGGGGCTACCACCCTCTCCCCGTAAAGACTGAATGAGTGCATGTTTATGACCCCTGGCACAGCGTAAGCACTCGGTAAGTGCTATACACTGTTTGTCTTTACCGTTATTGTCATCATCAATATGCCTACCGCGACCAAAAATCAAGCTTCCAAGAACCTGACGCCAATTCGGAAGCTTTACGAAAGTCAAACAAAAATGCAAAATCCACTGATCCAAGAAATTTTACTGGCTGAATTATAAAAATAGGCTAAGTGAGGATCTGGAGACAATGGCAGAAAACTGAGCCGTAGCCAGAGGTGTGGGGTGACACAAAAGACACTATGGATTCTGTTCTAAGCTCTGCCTACACCTGTCCCAGCCTCACTTCCCTCATCCGTAAAAGGTGAACAGCAGCTACTTCGTAAGTCACTGAATAGCAAAGACACGAAGTGCCCAGCAAGGCACCTGGCACATTGAGGGCACTCTGTAAATGGGAGCAAAATATTATTGTCACCAGGAGACATCCAGCGCTTTGGAAATTTATAAAAGATTTCCCATCGTGAGAGCTGCCCGGGCCCCGAGAGTCCGTGCGTTCTCAAAGGGAGGCACCAGGGCGCAGAGCCGGCCTGGCCAGAGTCACAGGGCAGTTAAGTGGACGACCAAGTCGAGAACCCAAGCCTTTCCCGTCTAACCTCCAATAATGCTTCCCGTCCCGAGCTGTAAACGCGGAGCTGAGGGGCGCTCAGTCTGACTTCCCGGCAGTTTGTTCTCTCCATGTTTCTAAACCCAAATCCATCCCGTTCTGAGGACAATTCTGCCTGATCGCCAAATTCTGGAGTTGGGAATGGACCTTTGTGACCAGAACCAAGCAAAACATTGGAAAGCATAAGATTCCAACATCAAGAGAATGATGACATAGTATGTGTCTGCTATAAAAATAAGTGAAAAAAACTTCAGTAGACTATGCCTTCGACTATGAAAAAAAAAAAAAAAATACATGTACCCTAAAGTCACCTCAAATCCTTCTCGGATACCAGGCAGGCTATGCATCCATAAGAAGACAAAGGAACTATTTAAAAATTATCATTTGTAGGAAAATGAGAGATACTTTCCTCCTTTTAAATTTTCTATACTTCTTCATTTCCTTCAATAACCATCACTAGAAGAACAGACTCCATTCCCTAAGTTGAATATTAGAAATTAAAAACAAGTCCAGCCAGCACCTTTTGCAGATGGTGGCCCGAAGGCCCACACCAGCTTACTGGTCAAGCTTAGCCGACAGTCTGGTCTGTACATTCCTGATCTGGGGTTTTCTCCACCACAGACCTCACTTACCACCATTGGCTGAAACGGCCCATCGACGACTCCAGCCGAGATCAACCACACTGGAAAACTACATGGCAGGCAAAGCCAAAGAACTTGGTCTTAGACAAGTTTCCAAGAGGCAAACAATGAAGTTTGAAAAATGACATCTGACATCCCCATTTATGAAAAGAAACCACTATTTAATGCAGAAGTTCCTGCCTGGTTCCTGCCAAGTTTCCACTTGGACTTCACCTAGCCACTTTTAAAATGCTATGAGTCTCTGTCCTCCGCAGTCTCCCGTCGGCTCCAGCAGCCCTCCAGCTTCAAGCAGCTCCCTCGTCCCACTCGGATCGTTTGCTCTCAGCCGTGGGACTTCAGGGAGCCCACTAGAAATCAGAACTATGCAAGCAAAAGCAGAGGGCTTAGGTACAATTTTATCACAGTGTCGGGAGAGCTGTGGCTGGCACTGGGCACCACGTTCGGAAAACAATTATACCAAGTGCTTTTGTCTGTCTTAACAACTCATTTTTCATTCTATGCTATTTATTCTTAATTAGTGAAGAAATATATAAACACAAAAAATCCAAAGTAAGACATACAGATGGCCAACAGACACATGAAAAGATGCTCAACGTCACTCACCAACAGGAAGATGCAAATCAAAACCACAATGAGATACCACCTCATACCCGTCAGAATGGCTAGACTCAAAAGGACAAGAAACGACAAGTGTTGGCGAGGATGTGGGGAAAAAAGGAACCCTCTGTACCGTTGGTGGGAATGAAGACTGGTGTAGCCACTGTAGAAAACAGTATGGAGGTTCCTCAAAAAATTAAAACTAGAAGTACCAGGTAATCCAGTAATTCCACTACTGGGCATTTACCCAAAGAAAACGAAAACATCAATTGAAGAGCTATGCACCCCTATGTCATCACAGAATTATGTACAATAGCCAAGATAAGGAAACAACCTAAAGGTCCATCGGAAGACAAATGAGTAAAGATATGGTATATACACACACTGGAATATTACTCAGCCATGTAAAAGAATGAGATCTTGCCATTTGTAACAACATGGATGGACCCAGAGGGTATTATGCTAAGTGAAATAAGTCAAAGAAAGACAAATACCATATGATTTCATTTATAATAGAGAATCTACAAAACAAAACCAACAAAAAAGCAGAAACAGACTCATAAACACAGAAACCAAACGGATGGTTGCCAGAAGGGAAGGGGGTGGGGAAGGAAGGGGCAAAATGGGTGAAGGGAGTGGGAGGGGAAAGAAGAAAAGACAAGCCTAAAGTTCTTGACTACTCCTCACTCCCATCTGAGCCCCCTAGGAGGTAGTCACTGTTGTCGGCAAGACGTGTGTCCTTCTAGACTTTTTTCTATGTGTCTACAGATAAAGGGACATAGTTTTCTTTTATGGTTTAAAAACAAAACAAATGCAATCAAACCGCATATATTATTCTGCAGCATCTGTTCTTTACTCAAGGTGTCCCAAAGATGTTTTCATGACAGTACAAAGAGATCTACCTTCAGTTTTTAACTCCCACAGAGCATTCGACAGCAGTGTTTTTCAAACTTTACTGACCACAACCCAGAGAAGGAAATATATTACCCTTAATTCCTGAAATGCTTTCTATTCTGTGCTACTACATTTTTTAAAATTCTGGTTGCCACCTACAAAATTGAATTTCATTTGCTGCCAATGGGTCACAGTCTGAAATTCACTTTTGAAAGGATGTGCATTTACCCGATCCCCTGACGGTAATTCAATTTGCTTCCGAGTTGTTCCTTTTACAAACAATGCTTTATGAATATCCTCATACAGGTCTCCCTGTACAGGTGCGTGATAATTTCTATAGCATAACAGGAAGTGGAATTGCTGGGTCAAAACATATTCATATTTTTTTAGTGGGCGAAGGATTTGAAAACGCAGTGGACCCTTGAACGACATGAGTGGAACTGCATGGGTCCACTTACACGCAGATATTTTTCAGTAAATACCGTACCGTACTGTAAATGTATTTCCTCTTCCTTATGATTTTCTTAATCACATATTCTCTTTATGTTCTAGCTTCTTTACTGTAAGAATACGGTATATATATAATACATCTAACACACAAAATATGTGTTAATCGACTATTTATGAATCAGGCTCTCGGTTAACAATAGGCTAGTAGTTTAAGTTTTGGGGGGAGTCGAAGGTTACATGTGGATTATCCACTGTGCGGAACATCGCACCCCGAACCCCGTGTTGTTCAAGAGTCAACTGTACACAAACGGCTATGGAAACACAAGGAAAAATGTTCAACGTCATTAGTCATTAGGGAAATGCAAACCAATGCCACGAGGAGACACCGTGTCACACCCCCGAGGCGGCCATCACCAAACTGACAGACATTAACAAGTGCTGACGAGGCTGTGAAGATACAGAAGAACCTTCTTCCCCTGCTGGAGAGAGTGTAAGAAGTGCTGGCGGTTCCTCAAGATGTCAAACATACACAGAGTTAGCAGATGAGCCGGCGGCTCTCCCCCCGGCTCTATATCCAAGAGAAAGGACAACACACGTCTACACAAAAACTTACACATGAATAAATGGTTATAGCAACATTATTCATAGTAGCCAAAAAAAAGCAGAAACAACCCAAATGTCATCAGCCAATGAAAGAATAAAGAAAACGGGTTACATGTATACAATGGAATATTATTTGGCCATTAAAAGGAATGAAGTATGTCACGGATGTACTACTACATGGATGAACCTCACAAATGACCACATAGTATGACTTCATTTATATGAAACGTCCAGAACAGTCAAATCAACAGACAAAAAGTAGACTGTGGTTGCCTAGGGCTCGGGGTATGGGGAGAGGGGGGAGGAGTACTAGCTAGTGTTATGAATGTTTTATTCCCCCCAGAATTCCTATGTTGAAAGCCTACTCCCCCTCCCAAGTGATGGCATTAGGAAGTGGGGTCTTTGGGAGGTAACTAAGATTAGATGAGGGCAGGAGGGCGGAGCCCCCATGAATGGGACTAGTGCCCTCTCTGCTCTCCACCCTAAGAGGAAACAATGAGAAGTTAGCAGTCTGCAACCCACAAGAAGGCTCTCACCAGAACTCAACCATGCTGGCACGCTGATCTTGGATTTCCGTCTCCAGAACTGGGACAAATAAATTCTGTCATCTGTAAGTCAGCCACAGTCTCTGACATTTCTGTTACAGCAGCCAAGCTAAGACAGGGAGTGACTGCTAATGGACACAGGATTTCTTTCTTAGATGATGAAAGTCTTCTAAAATGAGATTATGGCGATGATTGTACACAACTCTGTAAATGCACTAAAAAATCACTGAATAGTGTATTTTAAGTGGGTGAACTTTATGGCATACAAATTATATTTCAATAAAGCTGTTTTTAAAAAACACACCTGGGCATATTTTTAACACCAAATTGTGTTCCTGAATGACTATAGCAGTTGACACTGTGTGTGTACACTTTTTCAGAGTGATTACAAAGCGGCATTTCGCAACTAAATATGGATCCTGTATTTACATGGTATTTATCTTTTCAGAGACTGAACAAAATTGACTCATTCAACAAATATTTGTTGATCCTCTACTATGTTATGTGCCAGACGTGGCTCTAGGTCTAAAGATACAGTGGGGAACAAACCAGCCACGCTCCCTGCCCTCGCTAAGCTTATACTGGTGACTGGGAACATGTTCCTCAAACTTCAAGCCTAGGGGCACCCCTGATCCAAGCTCAGCCTTAGATCAAGCCTACAAGCCTTCACCAAAATTTCATTCCACCATCCTCTTTCTCGACCTCCTTCTACAAAAGTCCATGAAGGCATTCTTTGCCTGACAAAGTATGACTGTGTACAAACTTGCACGAAAACATTTCCTTTCGGTCTGCCCCTCACCAGACAGCAAGCACTTACTGGCCATGCACTGGAGGAACCCACAGACGAACAAACCTGGGCCCAGGCCTTCAGAAGCTCACAGTTAGGGAGAGGCAGAATCCGGGCATGAAAACAAAGGGACAAATCCAGGGTAGTGGGTACCGAGGATTTTGTCCAGGAAACCGTGCAACACCGTAATGATAAAACAAAAACAGCTAACGTTTAATGGGCTGCCAGCAGTTGTCAGGCACAGAATAATACAGCTCTCCTCCATCCATATAGTCACCGATAACTAGGTATTGTCACTGAAGAGAAACTGAGGCTCAGGAGGGTTGAATGAATCACAAAAGCAACTCAGCCAGCAAGTGGCCGAAGCAGGATTCAGACCCAGTCGTCCTGAGTACAAAGCCCAGGATCTTCCAAAACCACCAGGCAGGGCTTAATAAAGGGCCTTAGCTTGGGTGAAGTTCCCAGGCATGGCATCTGAGCCTCTCACAGGCCTGGAGCGCTTTGGGGCGCCCACAAGTGATCAAGTTTGGAAAGAATGACGCATATCGACCTGATTCAACAAAAGTCTGGGGACAAACTGGACTTCTGTTTAGTCTCTAAAACTGAGGCTTGGAAATTACCAAGCAGAAGGATGCTCGTATTAATATAAAAAGAGATGATTTTATTCCAGGGATTTTTCTCTTTCACTGTTACCATCTAATGGGGAACCTGTCTCGCTCAGGACCTTTCCGCCAATCTCGAAGGGCCGGTTCACATGCCAGCAGCTCCCTAAAATCATCGCAGAGGCCTCTCAGCACAGGTTCAGAGAACTAGCTGGAAGGTAGGACAGGTACCGAGAGCCAGGCTTTGGAGTCAGTAAGCCTGGATTTAAATCCTGGCTCCAAGAAGAGACTCCTAACTAATAGAGAACAAAGGGGGTTGATGGAGGGATGTGAGTGGGGGATGGGCTAGATGGGGGATGGGGATTAAGGAGGGCACTTGTTACGATGAGGGCTGGGTGATGTAAGTGATGAATCACTGAATTCTACTCCAGAAACCAATATTGGACTGTATGCGAGCTACCTAAAGTTTAAATAATATAAATCAGTAAATAAATAAGGTAAATTTTGGCTCACTCGCGTACTTTTTTATGGAATCCCAGACCATTCACTTCACCTCTCTGAGCCTAGTGTGCCCACCTGTAAAAGGGGGATTCCTGTCACCTCCCATTTATGTGCCTCATACCAGGTTAGGAACCGGAGTCACAAAGATGAGCAAAATGCAGCCCCTGCTCTCCAACAGGTCAGAGTCTAATTAGGGAGACGGACATGTTATAGGTGTCCCTGCACCATCCATCACAGGAGCCACCAGCCACTCGTACCTGCTGAGCACCTGAAATGCGGCAAATCCAAATCAAGAAGGGCTTATAAGCGTAAAATGCATACCGGGTGTCAAAGACTTTGTAAGGTAAAAAACAATGTGAAATATTGCATTAATCATTTTTATTGTTTGCAAGTTAGAATGATGACATATGGAAATATCGGGTTAAATCAATATATTATTAAAATTAATTCTACCTGTTTCTTATTTTTTCACTGCGGCTCCTAGAAAAGTTTAAATTACATATGTGGCTCACGTTATATTTCTATTGAACAGCGTTAGTCAATAAAACTCAGTGAGGTAGGGGCGCCTGGGTGGCTCAGATGGTTAAGGGTCTGCCTTCGGCTCAGGTCATGATCCCAGGGTCCTGGGATTGAGCCCCGCATCGGGCTCCCTGCTCAGTGGGGAGTCTGCTTCTCCCTCTCCCTCTGCCCCTTTCTCCGCTCATGCGCACACACGCGCACTCTCTATCTCTCTCTCTCGTGCACTTTCTCTCAAATAAATAAATAAAATCTTAAAAAAAAAAAAAAAAAAACTCAGTGAGGTAAACAAGGGCTGAGCTGGGGTCAGTGGCTGGAAGAGCACAGAGGGCCCAGGTGGGGATGGGGGCGTGTCAGCGAAGGCTTCCTGACATTGAAATCTAAGTGAGACCTGAAAAATAAGAGGCATTAATAAGGCAAAGGGGAGAAGGGAAAGCAACCCAGGCATCAGGAAGAGCGAGTGCACAGGTCCAACAGTAAGAAAGAACAAGGCAAGGCCACTCAGGACAAAGAGCTTGGCAGCCAAGCAGAGGGAAGTGTTCGGGGAGGAGAAAGGTAGGGGCAGAGAGGACAGAGGAGGTCAGTGAGGTACATGGGGCCAACTTATGGAGGACCTTGGAAGCTATATTAAAGTGCTTCATCCTGAGGGTGATGGAGAGCCAGGGAGGGTCTGAAGCAGGTAAGCGATCAGTCACAGGAACGTATGGAGCGAAGGCAGCAAGGGGAGGCAAGGGAGGAGATGTGTGTTGAGTTGCTACGCTTTTAGACACTCGTCAAAATCCTTTCAGATTCACCCACTTTTCAGATGACAAAAACGGAAACTCACAAGGTGTCTTGCCCAAGACCAAGAACTGGGATTGAAACCCACCTATGTCTGGGTCCCAAAGCCCAAGGGCTTGGCCAACTGGCACAGAGATAAGAAGAGCTGAGAATATTAATGGACTTTATCTTAACGGCAATGAGAAGCACTAAATATATATACAGCAGCAGACTGACCGTTAGATTTACACTTTAAAAAGGCTTCCAAACTGTAGTATAAAGGACTATTACAGGTGTGAGGACAATCCAGGCAAGAGGTCCTCCCCAATATGTTGGGACAGTGGTAGTCAGAGGAAGAGAAAGGGACGTGCTGAACCACCACGGGATGCTGTCAGGCAGGAGCCGCAAAGGGCCTTGTTCCGTGCCTGATACATAAGAGGTTCTCAATAAACAGAGTAACCGTTTGTGCAGGTTTGCCCAAGGTAGGACCAGTTTATGCCTGCTGCCTAGACATAAATATTAATTGTGCCCATTTCACTCTTAAAATTATCCCGGGTTGCACAATAAATAACATGGTCACCCTCTCAATGAGGGTCTGTTGACTAAGACCAGCAGCCTATCCCCAGCAGAGCTGCATAAACACCGTGGATTCTCCTTCAGGGCTCTCCTTCACGTCCTTCTTCCCACTCTCCACCAGGAGCCCCCCAAAAGCAAAGGGCCCCAGCCCTGGAGCAGTATAGAGCTCCTTCAGGCTTTCCTACCAAAAGGTCCCACTGACAATGTGGGCTCCAACAACCTCTTCGGACAGGACCATTGGGAGGCCACTCCCAGCCATTAGTCCCCAATTTGTCATACCGATGATGATGATGCTGATGATGATATGATAACACAGATCATTTTTTAAGCACCAATTATGCGCCAAGCAAATCACAGGGAAGGCATCTTCTCTTTTCATCCTCACCCCAATTCTGTTGGGTGGATGTTACTACTAGTCCCATTTTACAGACAGGAAAACAGGTTAAATCCCTTTACTAAAGTCATACAACAACTAGGGTTGGATCTGAATCCAATTCTGTTCAACTCCAGCCACGGTTCTTAACCACTGCACTTCATTGCCTCCGCCTTGGTGGCCACTATGTGATCCCATGAACGAAGTCCAGACACACCAACTACCTTGCCCATAATGAAAGCAAACCTCCAAGTCAGAATGAACCATCATGTGCCCCCAACGTCCCTACTCCCCAGCCAGCCTTGGTACACTCCAAGAGGTCCCCCTCCTCCCCCTCTTTCAGAAAACCCCTTACCTGACCCTCACATCCTCTTCAAGGTATTTCCCGAAATACGAGTGGCAGGTGTGATGTAGGTCGGGACCCCCGGTCCCCCCCACATTCAGTATCAGCTGCTGGGTCCTCGAGACACCCACCATCCCAGACCCCACCCCATACACTGCCCCTGTCCCGACGCCCTCAAACACCCTCAAGGGCAAACCCCAAGTCTCCGTTAGGGTGTACCCCCATCAGCGGGAATCCCGACCGGGTTACCGCGCCCCCGCAAAGCCCCGGCCGCACCTGCAGCCGCTGAGCGTCCCGGGGAGGGTGACGTCCTCTTCCAACACCGAGTCCATCGTGACACAGAGGAGGTGATGGCGTTGGTGTCTGTGGCAGCGGGGCCGACTGGTTCCCCCCGCTGTCGCGACCCGCAGGCTCCCCAGGTCCCCGCCCCCTCCAATCCTGCTCTTGTTCGGACTTTGGCGGCGCCGCTGGAATTCAAACCGCAGCCGCCGCCATCTTTCCCGGCGCTTCTTCCTACGGAAACGGGGCGGGGTCACCGACGCGCGCGCGGTGAAGCCGACAGACAGGGGCCGGAGGCCGGGCAGGGAATCACTGGCAGGTGCCATCTTGATTAAGGGCAAGAGCATTCGCACTTGGCCCAGCAAGACTGGAAAGAGAGGCAGCTGCCATTTTTTGTGAGGGCACCAGGCCGAGGCCAGGGCAAGCGCCATCTTTGTTGAGGGCAAAGGCCGGCCTTGGTCCGTTAATTCAAGCGGGAGATGGGAATCCAGTCTTTCACTGATCCTCAGAGTTCCTAACCCAGTAAATGCTTTTCTAGAACAATGACCCCCTAACCTTACGGGTCATTATACTGTGCATCCAAAAGGCTTTCGCCTTGAACTGAAACTCAGATAAACAAGTGCCGCCTCACTTTAGAAAAATCCTTCCTGCGGAATCCTAACCCAAGCAATAATTTGCACACTTAGTTTGAAGCAAATAACTCATCCTTTTGCGCTGGTGGTTACCAACACTTCTCCAATCTCCCAAGGCTCAAACGCACCTGAGATTAATACACTGAGGCCCAGAGAGAGGAACTGAATCGCCCAAAGTAAGGCAAGGTAAGTCTGTCAACAGACCCACGGCTCCTGCCAACTAGATCAGGGCTCTCCTATAACCCTGGCTGCCCTTCCTAAAGCACAGACCAACCAGCAAACACACAGATAATTTTGACAGAGCTGGGCCAGTGAAGTCAACCTACCTCTCCCCCTCTCGGTGTTGCTACCTTCCCCTGCCAACCATCAGAAGAATCTGGGAGGAAAATAACTTGAAAAATGAGGGAGTGGGTGGAGGGTGACTTTCTCTATAATCGGGTACAAGTCCTCCTGGTGTGCTAAAATGTAAGCGTACTTTCCAAAAGAGGCCTTCTCTAATCCTCTAATGTAAAGCAAGCCCTTTCTTGTATTCTTAGCAACCCATATTTTTCTTTTGTGGCACTTACCCACATTTTGCAATTATGTGTTTCTGTGTTTTTTAAAAAATCTTCCTTTTGCTCTAGACTGGAAACCCCATGAGGACAGATATTGTGTTCTGATTGTTCACTGCTATATCCCCAACACTATGCCTGCCACCCAGAAGGTGTTTTAAAATATATGTGAATGAATGATCAAGCAATCTGGAAAGTGGGGGCTAATAGCTATCCTGCAAGGTTTTTGTGAGGATGTGAGGATGACCCGAGATACCTCTAGAAGCCCTGTCAACAGTAATCCCATAAATCCCTCCCCAACCCCTTTATTAGCTTTAGTGAAGTCTACAGAACTCATGGTTCTGCCCCCGACCCTCTGCGAGTTCTGCAGACCACTCCTCTGGGCCAGCTTCTACACCTCTGAAATAAGAAGGGTGGACTGGCTAGATGTCTCAGGACCTTACAACTCTGGAGGTGATTTCTTTGTGTCTCTCTCAAAGCTACAAACACACAGCCAATTCTGTTCTGATGAGGGAGGCTGAGTCACGAATCATCACTTCCCAAATGAAGGCACTAACTCTCCATCCAGCAGATGGAAACTCTTGAATGAAAAAACTGAGGACGAGGACTTACACATTTTGAGCATCTCCCGTGTATGAGCTGTGTCCAGCATATCTCACATACCACCTCCCTGAACTCCCGCCGTTGTCCTCTGGAGTAGGTACAGCTGTCATCCCCGTTTAACTCACAGATGAGAAGACAGAGACCAAAAGCGGTAAAAATAACTCACTTCCGGTCTCATTGCTGCTAAGTTGCACAGCTGGCATTAGAGCCCTGGTCCCTCTAAACTCCAATCTCTTCCTTGTTTCAGGCAGCCTGTCTTTCCTATCTGTTTGGTTTTCTACACTTTAGAATTTAGGATTAAGAGGCGAGGTCTACATTCCAGATAACAATATTTCGGTGATGTGTTCACCAGACTCTAGTCCTTGGGTAACCAGGGCAGGGCGGCCACAAGGCAGGTCTTAGCGTGGGCAGTATGACTGCAGGACTGGAAGTCTGAGCACACCAAGACTCAGACTCTAGAAAGTCCTCCGACTTTTCCTGTGACTGAGGCCCCTTCCCCTTGCTCCTCTTTGGTTTTCCCATGTGTAAAATGGGGCAGACAGTGCTGAGCTCACACAGTTGCATTAACTAGCTAGATACTTTGAAAACTATAAAGAAGAAAGAGCCCGTGAGCTCCTCTCCTTATGATGACTCCATTGACCTGTCCAGCAAATGACCATGTTCCTGGATGGTATGCTTAAACCCTTTAGTGAACCTGGAAACTGAAAATAGAAACAATGGACAGTGGATAGCCTATTTGGGAAGCTGTTTTTCCCATTTTCGTGGTCAGGGACAAGCCCTTTGCCCCATCTCTGTCTCACCACGGCCCTTCTCTCTGCCAAGCCTGGAGATGACGTCACACCACCAGCTGTTTGGGCTATCTGGCCCCATCTCCTTGACAACAGCCACCCAGCCACAAAGCTGGCATTATTATTCTGTTGGGCAAGGTCAGAGCAAATGGCTGGGAGGAAGTAGCTTGCAGGCAGATGTTTCTCATTAGGGTAGAACCCTCCTGAAGTTTTAGCAGCTCACCCATCTCATCAAGATACTTGAGCTGCCATTACTAGCAGCAAGAATAACTTTGTAACATCAATTCATACATGTTGCTGCTTTGCGCTATTTCATTTTTTCCTCACATCCCTAGGAAGGATTCGGAGCGCATGCCCTAATCTACAGATGGGAAAAGAAAGGATCATGGAAGGGAAGAGGTTTCCCAAAAGCATTCTTTTCTTCTTTCTTTCTCTCTTCGTTTCCTTCTCTTTTTCTTAGCTTTTCATTCAGAAATAATTTCAGACTTAGAAAAAGAGTTGCAAAAACAGTACAAAGAATTCCCCAGATAGCCTTCATCCAGCTTTCTAATATAGTAACATCTTCCATAACCATAGTGTAATCGTCAAAAATAAGAAATTGCATTGATGCAGTACTGTTTACAACAGACCTTATCAGATTTAATCAGTTTTCCCCTGAATGCCGGTTTCCTGGATCCCGTGAAGGATCCCTCACTGCACTGAGTTATTCTGCCTCCTGCCTGTCCTCCAATCTGTGACAGTGCTCCCTTATATTTGGCTTTCATGACATTGACACCTGAGGAAAGTTCTTGCCGGTTGTTTGATAGAATGTTCCTCGGTTTTGGTTCACGTGGTGTTTCCTCGTGATTAAATCGAGAGGTTATGCACTTTGGGCACGAAGGCCACAAAAGTGATACTGCGCCCTTCCCAGGGTGTCAGGAGACAGACGATGTTCATATGTCTCATTCACTGGTGATGAGAACTCTGATCCTGGCTAAGGTTGTATCTGCCAAGATTCTCCCTGGCAACATTATTATTTTTCTTTTTGTCATTACTTACTTTTTTATTATTTAAATAAATTATTTATTTATTTAAAATAAATATTATTTATTATTTAATAATATATAATATAACATATAATTATTATATATAAATATATAAATTATTATATATTATTATATAAAATAATATGTAATATATAAATATTAATTAATTAATTAATTTAAAAAGTATGTCATCACTTACTTTTATTATTTACTTTTTGTCATTACATCCATTCCATGGATAACTGATATTAGAGTCTTGTGAGGTGATATTTGAGACTATGGAAACATCCTGTTTTTCATCAGACTTTCACCAACTAATTTTATTTTATATTTTTATTTATTCATGAGAGACAGAGAGAGAGAGAGCGGCAGAAGGAGAAGGAGCCCGATGCGGGACTCGATCCCAGGACCCTGGGATCATGACCCGAGCCGAAGGCAGAAGCTTAACCAACTGAGCCACCCAGGCGCCCTCATCCGCTAATTTTAGCATCCATGGAAAACTCCTTCCTAAAACATTACACAATTGTGACCGCGTATTCACCAATTGGCGATTTACTATTTTCATCTTTCCTTCTATATATTTTTTAAAGATTTTATTTTTAAGTAATTTCTCCACCCATTGTGGGGCCGGAAGTCACAACCTCAAGAGGAAGAGTCACACGCTCCACAAACTGAGCCAACCAGGCGCCCCTCCTTCTATTTTTTTTTTTTTCCCTCCTTCTATATTTTTTAACTAGAATTCTTCTGGAAGAAAGAGCTTTCTCTTCTCCCTCCTTTAGTTAAAGTTATTTACTGAAATCCATATGGACTTGTGGGTGTTCGCTTTATTTGATGGGCTGTAATCCCTTACTATCCTTATTTCTTTTGTTGCACAGATTGTCCTAGATTTGGCCAAGCCGCCCTTCTAATACATAGGTGTGCCAAGTTCCAGACCCAGGTCTGACTGGTCCCAAGGCCAGCAGAATTTCTAGCATGTCACCCCAGCCCCTTGCTCTCAGGAGCTCGTCCCAGCCCTCCCCAGCAGCAGTCCTTAAATACCCTCTGTCTTCTCCAGAGCATGCGGGCTTACTAAGCTAGTGATGCCATCTGCGCCCACACGAATCCCAGGCTGAGCACAGAGTGCCAGTTTGTCAAATTCACTTCAAGTCCCGACTTCTGATTCGAGATGGAAAGAGGAACGAGAAACACTGCATAACGAGGGAACAATAGGTAAAGAGGGTGACACACAGCAATGGGATATGACCACGGACCTGCCAATTCAATGTTCTGAGCCTGCTTTCTTGTTTGTAAACTCAATGCATCAGAGCGCAACATTGAGGGCCCCCTTGGCTCTGACCTTCCATGGATAACTGATATTAGCGACCATGTATCAATGAGCTCTTTCTATGAGCCGGACATGTGCTAATGACATTCTATTCAATCCTTACATTAACCGCATGAAACAGGGACAAATTATACTCCAGTTTTATAGTTGACAAAACCGAGGCTCAGACAGAAGAGGGAGTCGCCTGGCCACATAGCAGTGAAGCGGAGGGGATGGGCGTTGAACCCAGAAGAACCCAGCACTTCATTCGAAAGCCTGTGCTCTTAATCACGAAGCCACAATGCCTTTCGCTGAGTGCCCATGACCCCTGCCTTCAGAAGCTGGTGAAAAGGCATCATTAAAAATCAAAGGAAAACATTTTCAATACTTTGCCGGTATAGGGAAACTAATAGCAAGGTTCTAGGGGCACAAAGAGAAGAGACTGAGTCATTCTGACTGAGGGGTTGGGGAAAGCTGTTTTAATAAGCAAGATCCATTCCCTGCAAAAGAAAATGCAAACTTGTTCACGTCGTATGTGCGCGAGGCCCTCACTTTTTAAGTCCAGCAGAAATAAAATCACTTTGATGCAACACTATTGACAAAGCCCATATCACATTTTTCATCCCTTGATGCTTTCTCACACGCAGACAAGTCTGTGAGCCTTTATGAATAAGGACATTGAGGCTCCAGACATGACCCAGTTTTCCCAAAGTCACACAGCTAAAGCTCGTGACAGGGAAAGGAACTCGGACCTCAATCTCCCAGTTCCCAAAAGCTGATGCTTCTGAGCCTTTTAGCAACTTACAAAAGGCCTAGCTCCACCCCAAATCAAAATCTCCCGTCATTGATCATCCTCAGTACCACAGCCAGATCCCCATGTGTCTAAACCCAGAGGCTGGCAATTAGAGAGTCAAAGGCTTTGGGAAAATTATCCAGAGAGAGCTTTCCAGCATCCTTCCCAGCTAGACATCAGAATATGTAAAGTAGCAATAGCTGTAGGCAAAAAAAGATAGTGGAATTAATCAATTTTCTGAACATTTTGTATCTTAAAAGAAGCGCGGAATGTCTTGATTGTAAATTGCAGGGGGTGGGGGGAGACTGGCCCTCTCCCTTAAATGCAGTGACTTTCTACTGAGAGAGCAGGTCAGGACCCAGGGAAGGAGGACCACAAGTAGGTGGCCGCAGCACGGACTTCCTCAAAGGGATGAATGTAAGGCCCTTTGCCTAGTGGCTACTGTATTCACGCAGATATAAAGCATGTCCCTGACCCCGAAAAGTGCCCTTGTGGTGCAGTCGAATCTCCCTTCCCCCTCGGGAAACCACTGGTCCACTTTCCATCGTCAAAGATTTGTCTTATCTCAACTTCCATATACCTACGATCCTACAGTATGTACTCTGGCTTTTTGTGACAGCAGAGGTTTTTCATTCTGTATCCTAGGGTCTCTGATAGTCCCCGGCAGATAGTAGGTGTTTAATACATGTTGGCGAGAGAACGAATAAATCTAAATTAGAATTAACCATCTCCTCCCCAAAACTTTTCTCCCGCCCTCATAGAATACAGGAGCGGAAAGGGCCCTCACAGAGGACGTTTAACTAAGTCTCTCGGACGTTCCGAAGGGTAAACTGAGCCCCAGATGGGTCAGTGGCCTGTCGCAGTTCACTCTGTACGTTTCTCACAGCCTGGATTACACACTAAGCGTGCAGACTCCAAAGCCCGTTCTCCCCTCCGTTCACAGAGCTCACTGCCCACCCACGCCCACAGGTGACCGTGCAATGCTTACGAATCCCTGTGGGACCCCAGGGACACCTGCCACACTCAGCCTCCTGAGGATGCCGTCCTAGCCCTGGACCCGTCTGCAAACCTCCCCCCCTCAAAACACAAAAACAGCAGCAGTTCAACTTCGAAAAGTATTTCATTTCACTCCAAATATACCTAAAACCAAGGAGTGGCCTCATTCCAGTCCTGGGCTGTGGATTGGTTTTCTACTCAGGAAACAAGCCACCTGGCCGCTGGTCCAATTCCCCACTCGTTACAGAAAGAATAACACTACTTTTTGGAGGGGCAAGCGTGTTGGGGTGAGTAAAGCCTTTATTAAAGATCTCTTAAACAAGAGGGAGGGAGGGAGGAAGTATCACTCATTGTAGACAGAGCGTGAGCCGGGGTGCTTCTCGTATACGTTTAATTTAATCTCGGTGCAGCCCTGAGGTCAGCATCATTCCTTTTACACGTAAGGACAGGAGGACTAAGCCCTTTATGAACTTCCCCAGGTCCGGAGGGTTGCGGGCTGTGCTGGGATCCACGTTGCTCTGAGTACAAAGCTGATGCTCTTCGTACCGCGGTGGATCGTTTTTTAGAATTCTGTGAAAGAGATCTTCCTGCTGCCGGTCCAGTATGCATCCTTTAGTTAGATAGTAACCGCTAAGTCACAGATGTTGTTGGTTGACGGGAAACTTGGGGCAATTTGGGTGTCAGCTGCTAATTCGGCCTTTGGCTTAGGTGTGCTGACAGATTTCTGCCTCTTCTTTGTCACCCTTAACCGATGCTTTAACACCTTCATTTAATAGTGTGATGATCTCTGTCTTTTCAGACAAAAAGGGGAGGTGCGTGTTATAAGGAAATAAAGTTAATTCTTTACCCAGGTCCCATACCTGTTCACATTGCTACCTTTTCCTTTTAACTGAGGAAATTCAAAATATCACTGTCACCAAAGTCTGATTCTTGCTCTGGAGTATAAAGACCTCTCCATTTCAGACAATTCCTTTGGAGATTAATGGTCCGTCGGAGTCTATACAATTTGCTTAATTACCCCCAAATTATTATCTCAACTAAAACAGAATGTTAATAGACAACCATTAATGTCTTTATCCTTGTCTGGAAGAATCTCATCTCTTGGCAAAAGTAGCTTCTTCAAATGAAAGTGGATAATCCCCTCGCATGGTGATTAAAGATAACAATGGCTCATTTAGAAAATGTTTGGAGGAAATTAAAAAGCTGAGCGATAGCCTGTTGGTTCTGCAAGCGACTAAAAATAAAGGCAGGGAAGGGAGGGCCCCCAAAGCATCCGTATGTCGGACTGAGCTTGCTTCCTACACGGTCAGCAGGTGCCAAAATGTCTAAGGATCTACAGTCCAGTGTGTGGGCGAGATCTCTCTCTCTCTCTCTCTCTGAAGGAATGAGCTTGGTCAGCACCATTCCACCAAAGGAAATCTTGTGCTGCTTCTTTCCAGGGTCATCCCCAGAACATTCCTACTTAAAAGTGACGAGGTTCTGCCCAGAATAACAGTGTGTTTGGGTTTTGGTTCAGGCTTACATTAATTGGCAGCCTTTACCAACTGAAGTATACCTATGTCTCTCCACCATGTTCACCAGTCTAAAAACTGCAATATAGCTGATTCGCTCATTCATTTACCAATATTTGTGGAACTCTTTCTGGTACCAGGGCCTGTGCTTAGCAATGGGATTAAACAGGTGAAGGTGGCCCAACCATCACTCTGAACAGATAACTTGAGAGTAGACAGAGTACCATCATCATCTTCTTCATCATCATCATCTTGATCATAAATCAATGTTGGATTTGGTCCAATGCTTCTTCTGTATCTATTGAGATGATCGTTATATAATTTTTTTTCCAGTCTGTGTGAATATCATTGATTGATTTTCGCATGTTGTACCAGCCTCGCATTCATGGGATAAATCCCAGTTAGTCAGGAAGTTCTATCTTTTTTAATATTTCATTGTATTTAATTTGCTTGCATTTTCTTAGAAATACTGATGTTTGTGCTCATGCGGGATATTGGAGTGTAGTTTTCTTGTGATGCCTCTGCCTAGTTTGGGTATCAGGGTAATGCTAGAATGAGTTGGCAAATACTGGCTCTGGAAGAGTTTATGTAGAATTAGTATTATTTCTTCTTTAAATGTTTCGTAGAATTCACCAGTGGAGCTATCTAAACCTGGATTTTTTTTTTTTTTTTGTAGGAGGTTGCTAAGTATAAATTCAATTTTCTAATAGATATTATCTATTGCTTTTCGAGAGAGCTTTGAGTCTGTGTCTTTCAAGGAATCTGTATGTTTCGCTTCAGTCATCAAATGTGTTGGACTATGTCGAGAGCCAGATGGAGTCACTTGTCCAGCAGGGGTCAAGCAATGATGCGGGCAGCTAAGGGCACTGCAGCTGAGACCAGATATTGCCCAGACAGCTGATGACACCCTCAGAGCTGGTAACCAGCAGAAACGGAGTCTGCAAAGGCTCAAGTCTGATTAAATCCCTTTAAAAAAGGGAGGATTTTTGTAGCAAACTGTCAGACTCCTCAGATACCCTTCTCTGTCTGACCACTTCGAAAAGCAGCTGCAGCCGAAGGTTCCGCCCAGCTGATCTCTGAAAAGAACTGAGATCCTTCACAGCTTGAACACAGGAAGCAGCAAGCGCCGACAACGGACCTGGACGGGAACCGAGGCCTTAGCTCAACTGTGCGCCCTCAGACGAACTCTGCGTTCGGTTCTTTAACTTCCTAACCCCCTGTTCTATCTCGTAGGTTGTGTGGCTTGCTTTGTGCTTTGCTTTGTGTGATGTGTGAGAAGCCAAGCTAAGCACCTAGGGAAATGTCACCGGGTTGGGAAGCCCGCTTTATAATTATGTTAACTTTGCTTTAAGACTGAAGAAAAGCCAACAGCATGGAAGGATACAACTAGAGTGTGTGCCTTCTGAGCGAGCTCATGACAGCCTCAACTTCCCTTATTACCCCGTTAATAGTGACAGCCCCTCATTCCTGATCTTGGTTCTGTGTGTGCCTTCTTTCTCTCTTTTTAAAATTTTCCCGATCATTCTGGTTGCAAGTTCATCAATTTTATTTGGATTTCTCAAAGAACGAACTTTTAGTTCAGTGGATTTTCTCTATTGTTTTCCTTTGTATTTATTTTTGCCCTTATCTTTATTATATCTTATCTTCTGTTTATTTGGGGTTTGTTTTGCTCTCCCTTTTCTAGTTTTTTTTTTTTAAGATCATTGATTTGAGATCTTTCCTCTGTTCTAATATAAACATTCAGTGCTCTTAATTTCCTTCTAAGCACTGCTCCACCTGCGTCCCACAAATGTGAAATGTCATGTTTTCATTTTAATTCAGTTTAAAATACTTTCTTTTTTTCATTTTTTTCTTTGACCTATGGGTTATTTAGAAGTATGTTAGTTTTAAAAGACTTGAGAATTTTCCAGCTATATTTCGGTTACTAATTTCTAATTCCATTGAGGTCAGAGAACATATTTTGTACAATTTGATTTTTTTTCTTGATTTGTAAGACTTATTGGGGGACGCCTGGCTGCCTCAGTCAGTAGAGCATGGGACTCTTGAGCTCAGGGTTGTGGATTCAAGCCCCATGTTGGGTATGAAGAAAAAGAAAAGAAAAGAAAAGAAAAGAAAAGAAAAGAAAAGAAAAGAAAAGAAAAGAAAAGAAAAGAAAAGAAAAGAAAAGAAAGGAAGGAAGGAAGGAAGGAAGGAAAAGAAGGAAGAAGGAAGGAAGGAAGGAAGGAAGGGAAAGAAAGAGAGAGAGAAAGAGAGAAAGCAAGAAAGAAAGAAAAAGAGAAAGAAAGAAAAAGAAAGAAAGAAAGAAAGAAAGAAAGAAAGAAAGAAAGAAAGAAGAAAGAAAGAAAGAAGAAAGAAAGAAAGAAAGAAAGAAAGAAAGAAAGAAAGAAAGAAAGAAAGAAAGAAAGATAAACAACAGATTAGAGCTGCTATTGGTTTCAAGTCCTACATTCAAGTCCTCACCTCATTTTGAGTTAATTTTTGAGTACGGTATAAGATAGTGGTCTGGTTTCACTCTTTTGCATGTGACTATCCAATTTTCTCGGTACCCATTTATTGAAGAGACTGCTCTTTTTCCCTCATATATCTTTGGCTCCTTTGTTGCTATAAATTAATTGACCATATGTGTATGGGTTTATTTCTGGACTTTATATTCTGTTCCAGTGATCGATCTGTCTGCTTTTATGTAAAAACCATACTGTTTCATTACTATAGCTTTGTAATATAGCTTGAAATGGAGGAGCATGATGGCTCCAGCTTTGTTCTTTCTCAAGATTGCTTTGGCTAGTCAAGGTCTTTTGTGATTCCATACAAATTTTAGGGTTATTTGTTCTATTTCTGAGAAAAATACCATTGGAATTTCGGTAACAATTACATTGAATCTGTGCATTGCTTTGGGTAGTATGGACATTTTAATAATATTAATTCTTCCAATCTATGAGCATGAAATATTTTTCCATTTATTTGTGTCTTGTTCAAATTCTTTCATTAATGTCTCATAGTTTTCAATATATAAGTCTTTCACCTCCTTGGTTAAATCTATTCCTGGGTATTTTATTCTTTTTGATGCAGTCGTAAATGGGCTTATTTTCTTAATTTTCTGATAGTCCGTTATTAGTGTGAAGAAATGCAACAGATTTCTGTGTGTCGATTTTGTATCCTGCAACTTTACCGAATTTGTTTATTCGTTCTAACAATTTTTTTTTCCCCCAGTGGAGTCTCTAGGGTTTTCTATATATAATATGATGCCATCTGCAAATGGTGACTGTTTTCTTTCTTTCTTTCCAATTTGGATAGTTTTATTTATTTTTCTTGCCTTATTACTCTGGCTAGGACTTCCAATACTATGTTAAATAAAACTGGCAAGAATGAACATCCTTATCCTGTTCCTGATCTTAGAGAAAAAGCTTTCAGCTTTTCACCATTGAGTGTGATATAGATGTGTCATATATGGTCCTAATTATGGTCATATATGGCCCTAATTATGTTAAGGTAGTTTCCCTCTATACCCACTCTGTTGTGAGTTTTTATCATAAGTAGATGTTGAATTTTGTCAAATGCTTTCTCTGCATCTATTGAGATGATCACATGATTTAAAATTTTTTTTTCTTAAAGTAATCTTTACATCCAGACATAGGGCTGGAACTCATGACCCAACATCAAGAGTCACATGCTCTACTGACTGAGCCAGGCAGGTGACCATTTGATCATATTATTTTTATACGTCATTTTGTTAATCTAGTCTGTCCCACCGCCTGATTTGTGAGTGTTGAGCCATCCTTGCATCCCTGGAATAAATCCCATTCCATCATGGTGTATGATTCTTTTAAAGTATTATTGAATTCAATTTGCTAATATTTTGTTGAGAATTTTTATGTCTATCTTCATCTGGGGTATTGGCCTGTAATTTCCTCTTCTTGTGGCATCCTTTTCTAGTTTTGGTATCGAGGTAATGCTGGCCTCATAACACGTTTGGAAGAGCTCCCACCGTACTGCTTTTTGGAAGAGCTTGAGAAGGATTGGTATTAATTCTTCTTTGAATGCTTGGCAGAATTCACCCAGACTTTTGTTTGTTGGAAGGGTTTTGATTACAGATTCAATCTCCCTGCTAGTAATTGGGCTGTTCAGATTTCCTATTTCATCGTGATTATGTCTTGGTAGATTCCACGTTTCTAGAAATTTATGCATTTCTTCTAGGTTGTCCAATTTGTTGGCATATAATTGTTCATGGTAGTCTCTTAGAATCTTTTGTATTTCCCATGGTATCAGTAGGAACGTTGTATTTTTGGTGCAGGTATCACAAGTATTGGTATTACCTTCCAAACATTTTCTGTATTATTTTTTCAACATAGTTGAAATCATGTTGTATCCACCAGTTTATATCCTATTGAAAATTTTCACTGTAAATGTGACACATATACCAGAGTACGTGTGTCTGCTTGAGTGTATACACACACAGTATTAAAAAAGAATACATTAAAAAGCCCATGTAAACACACACTTCTTAAGAACATTACTAGTACCTTTGAGGTAATCTGTGCATCCCCCTCTCTTTTCCAAAGTTATCTTCACTTTTGTATCAATCATTCTCTTGTTTTTCTTTATACTTTTCTCGTATATGTATGTATTTTTAAACAATATATTCTGTTTCCCATTTGGGGACATTATATAAAATAAATTATATTGTATACGTTCTCCATGGCTTGCTTTTTTTTTTTCTTGGCATTATGTTTGAGATTCATCCATACTGATATATAGCTGTAATTCATTTGTTTTTGACTACTGCATAAAATTCTGGTCAAGTACTTGGATACATGACAATGTATCCATTCTTCTACTGACAGACAATTGGGGTGTTTCCAATTGTTTTGCTATAACAAATGATGCTGCAGTGAAGAATTTGAGGTGTGGGTACTGGTGCGCATACATCGGAGTTTCTGTAAACTGTATACCAGAGGGGGAATGGCATGCACATCTGCAAAATGCCCTGTTTTTCTCACTAAACCTTGATTGCTTTTAGTCATTCTTCCTAATTCTTTTCAATGATTGTATTTTATCTCAACAAGTGCATGCACTAAGCCACATCTTTATGGTTGACCATCTATAGAGTCTGTCCCCATTTTTTCTTAACTTTATACACACTCTAGGGAAAAAATTTTTTTTGCTTTTGCACAGAATTCTCTACTTTTTAGGTTATTTCCTTATGAGGAATTCCCAGAAGTGAATTTCTTGAATCAAGGCTGTACTGACTACCATTCAATGGGAAGGTTTTTACTACTGAAGTACACAGAGTAATCATCATCCAAGTAGTTGTTAATCCTTTGGGGATCATAGATCCTTTAGAGACTATGATTAAGGGTATGGACCTTTCCTCCAAAAAGCACACACGTGTGCACATGTGCACACACACGTGAATTATTTGTATTCACAAACAAAGCAGAATGCCACTTCAAGAGTTTCTTGGACCCTCTGAAGTACATATGCTGACATCTCTATTAAAGAAGATATACTGTCTTACCTAATGAATATTTCTTACACTTCACCAATTAAGTCCTCACACCAACTCCAGTATCTGTCAAGTAACTTTTGTTGTAAACCACAATTTACTGAGTATCTACAATGTGACGGCACCATGCCAGATACTAGAGATAGAAGAATAAATGTTCCTGGCTTCAAGGAATGTAGAGTCCACTGGGGAAGACATAAAATAACAAGTATTTCCAACAAAACATGTGCAATAAGAGACGTATTCATTAGGCAAAACAGAGATACAAATTAAGGACTGATCAACTTTCCTCTGTCAAGGGGTTGCGAAGAGTGAATAAACATTCTCAAGGATGTTATAGATAGGAGCGACTATACCAGCAAAGGGAGAAAGGCATCATAACGTGGCACCTATAAGAAGTCATACATGAGTCAAATATAGTTGGGTTAGAAGAGTAATGAATGTAAGGAAGGGCTGAGTCCCTTCCTTATTTGAGAGCGAGATTAAGAAAACAGTATGGACATAGAAGACTGCAGCTGTTGGTCTGACAACAGAAAGGAAACCGCAAAAGATTTCCTCCCAAACACTTCCTTTATTACCCCAAATCTACTCTTATTAAACACAAAGGAAAACGTTTTGCCTGTTTTTTGTGCAACCGTCTGAAAGTTCAGTGCTCAACATCCAAGTTTAAAACCTATTTATTAATACAAACAACACATCTAAAAGTCTGATGGCTTTCGTTTTGTAAGTATCAGAAAGCCAGTACAATAAGTACGGCAATAATTTCTTCATAAAATTGCCTTGAAAAGCTAACTTACGTGTAAAACTATGTCTTTTTAATATTCACTTAAAATACCTCTTTTCAGCCTGTCAGTTAACACTTTTAATACTATCATCTCATGAAAGTCACTTTGTTTTGAACTTAGCCTTTTTAAATATGACTAAACATAATTGTTACTTTGAAGTCACTAATTATAATGGGAGATGTGGAAGTTTTGTAAAACATGCCTCTTATACTCCTATCGAAAAGGAATACACCCAGTTTTAATAACCTAATAAATGTCTGATAGATTTTCATCCAAAGTACGAATACAATACCATAAAAGCAATATTTTTGGTAATATTTCCTCTTTGTGTGCTAAGATTATACATACATTTTCTTTCTTTTGAAATTTTAATTTGTTCAGTTAGATTTTTGCCATGCTTATTCCATTTCCTCAAAATAATACCCAAATCAGATACATTATAGACCTACATGTGTGGGCACACATGTATAAAAATACAAGGTGGGATTATACAGTACAATGACTTGTTTTCTTCTGTGACTAGAAAAGAAAGGAAAAACAGGGTTTTGAAGTTTAACTATCAACCGACTGAAGTTGAATAAACCAATTGAAGTTTATATAGCTCTCAGCACAAAGGAAGACCTGACTTACTTTTTCTTTTTTTTCAAAGTACTCCTTGGATCTCTAGATGGCATCCCATTAAACACCAGTGAGCTTTGTCAAAATACAGGATCTTCAGGGGTACCTCAAAATAATAAAAAGATGTACTCTCATTGCAGGTCTAATAAACACATAGAACATGGTTCCCATCAGATTTTTACTGAAGAAAGAAAAATTTTCATAAGTATGAAAAAGAAATTCAAAAGGAACAAGCTTTTTCTTTAAAATTTTCATGGAAATCCCCATGAATCTCATAGGGGACAGGCAAAAGCACAAACAAGGATATATGTTAATAAATGCTTTTTTTTTTTTTTCCCTTCAGGGTGTTTTGTTTTGTTCTAAGAGGGGGAATCGTACGGCACTTTTTTTCCTAAGTGGAAAAACATTATTTAAAGGAAGTTAAAACAAAAAGTATGGTCAATAAATGAAGGGTTCCAAGATTTTCATGAAGTGGTTTGAAAATAAATGCTCTGTGACATATATTCAAAGACTTCCAACAACTCTGACCACATAAAAAAAAGTAAAGCAACAAATCTACAATAGGTACAAATTATATACATTTATTTTTTTAATAATTTTAAATAACACTCTTGTATAAATTCTTTTCATATATTCAAATCATACACAAATTTAGAAATGCATCATGAAGCTTAGTACAGCATATGTAAGAGACACGTTTTTAAAATTTGTGTTAGAATTTTAGTGACATACAGATGAGTTTAATGTTTCAGAAACATTCCCTAATCGCTCAGGCTGACATGTAATGCAGGACAGAGTGCGTGTGCCTCGCGGGAGAACTCAGCCGCGGATCATTCGGCTCTGGGCTAATGTGGCTCACGTTGTCGCCCCCCGCTGCAGTGATTGCACATGCAGCAGGAACAAGTAAGAAAGACTCCCAACTGCCTTTGGAAAAGCATCATTCAACCACTGCCATCTTAACGATCCATAACCTTCCGTCCATTTGACGTTGTTTGGCGTCTTCGGATGAACTGGTGTGCTCTTCCTGCTTTTGCGATCGGCATAGTCGCTGGCTCAGGGTTAAAGAGGAAAATTGTCGCTAACCCTCCTGTTCACACCAAATTCCTGTTAGTTCTCAAACCCCATAGTGTCCAAGAAGATCATAATGGACCAAAAGTTCTTTGTGAATGAGGCCAGAAATCCTTTCCTTGCTCCGACAGGTTGCACTGGGTCACTTTTCACTTCTCTGAACTTTTTGCTGGAGAGCTTTCCTTGAGATGCGTAAATTCAACTCCTACCCACATACCTCAAAGTATAAGAACTAGGGAATGTTCATTACAAGTGCTGTTACGTTCACCACGTGTCCTACAAAAAACAGAGGACCAGGGTGAAGGATCTAATAACCTCGTCCCAAGTGAGGCTCTTAGGAAGACATACTATTGCTTTAGCTCTCTGCCTCCAAAACAGCACGAGAAGGGCTCAATGTCCGGAAGGCACTGGCTGACCGAAATGAACTAGTGGGGTACTGAGTATTGCTTTACTGACCAATTTTCTGGGGGACGTTAGGGCTAGAGAGGAGCCGTATAATCTGACACTTGGACAAATCCTCTCCCCCCAGATCTCTCTCTTCCCATCCCCCATCTTCTCTGTTCTCTCTTCAAATGCAGGTACCCTAAGAGTAGAAACACATCAAATCCATAGGACCTTAGTATAAGTGAGCTTTAGCTTTTATTACCGTTTTTCTCTATACCTGGAGAAAGTCCATTAATAAAAAACATCTGGGAGCTTGATGGTGCAGGGAAGGAGGGGAAAATAAGGGAGGACAGACTTAGATAACAACACTACCTAGGGCATCCGTCAGAAATGCATCAGGGTTTATGAAAATGAATGAATGAAGATATAATTATCACTTAATAGCAGTATCTGTCATTTATCAATAAGATTCACACTAGCCTTATTTGAAAATAAACACATCTCTAATCCTTATTTAAAAATTCTTCCAATATTATCTCTCTAAAGGACAGGTGGGACCCCAGTGCCGAACGCCATAGTTCATGGGGATCCTGCCTTCAGAGGAACGAATATTGTGTAATGCATATTCCCTACTAGTTTCCTAGTCTGATTTTGCTGGTAGATCACTTCATGATTGATTTAAATTCTAGAGCAAAATTATTTCCCCCAGCAAAAAGCAGGGGACACTAAAGAATATTGTTTAAAACAAATTTTAAGGGGCGCCTGGGTGGCTCAGTGGGTTAAAGCCTCTGCCTTCGGCTCAGGTCATGATCTCAGGGTCCTGGGATTGAGCCCCCATCGGGCTCTCTGCTCAGTGGGAAGCCTGCTTCCTCCTCTCTCTCTGCCTGCCTCTCCGCCTACTTGTGATCTCTCTCTGGCAAATAAATAAATAAAATCTTTAAAAACAAAAACAAACAAATTTTAAGACCTTAATTTTTTTTCCACTGGGAAGAATTAAGAACATGACTTAGGAGCTCCTAATAAGTACTTCGAGGTTAACGTCCCTTGTGATTCAATGTTTGCAATATCTCTTAAGGTCTGTTTAAAAAAAAATCTCTATATGGCCAGAATCTGGACTATTTGGTTTTGGCTCTTAGACCCCGACAAACACTCATGCTTTCCCTATTGGGTTAACGTCTACTTAACAAATGTTTCTTCCTCACCACCCCAGTCCGCCATGTTGGGGGGGGAGGCAATCTGGGAAAGAGGCAGGTGTGTCAGTTTGCACACTTCTTGGAATTGTGCAGTGCCCAGTCTATACATGCATAGGTGGCAGCTGCTGGGGAAAGCACATTTTCCCCCCCTGCTGGGGAGGATTAGTTCACGTTGATGAAGCACAAGCTGGTAGTTCTGTTTTCTTATCACCAATACTAGCTTCAGATAGTAATCCTCCTGTGTCCTTTCCACAATATCCCTCCCAGCTGTATGGTCCTGGACTGTGCCACAGAAGTCAGAAACGCTCACAGACAGGACTCTTCCTCCCAGCCTTCTTCGTCTGTGGCCGGGCAGTTTCTGCATTGGCATAGAGTTCAGAGAACATGTGCGTCAGTCAGGAGGCCTGATCCCAAGCCTGATAATGACATACTGTATAGCCTTGAACAAGACATTTAACCTCATCTATAAAACGGGGACAATAATTACTTCCTCAGGGGGCTATGATGAGGAACAGAGGACACATATATAGAAAGGTGCTTTGTGAACTGCAAAGGTCTCTAGCAATATTCACTGATTTTACTACAATGTAATGTCACATAACCTCTACTCTCATGAGCTATGGCCAAATATTTGGAGCATCTCAGGTTACCAGAAGTAGATTATCCGTCTGTCCTTCCTCCAGAACGTCATCTCTAAAACCTGAGGGGTCTCCTACAGAGGGATGAGCAAATTCCAGGTTTTTCTCGGGGGAAGTTAGGCAAGGCTGTCAGCTTGGATTTCCTAGGTCTGATCTAATAAATCTTTGCTTTTTTCTCTAACCACTTGACAGTTTGCCGTTTCTCCTAATAAATATCTGTATTTGACTTCTGGCTGCTTTTCCTTGCTTAACCCCCAGTCTGTCAATATCGTAACACATGAGAGCAACAGTATGTGGCCTCTTGGCAAAAACTATATCTAAAAGCAAGGATATGTACCCAGCCACCTCCAGAGCTCCTCTCTAACCGGACAAGACAGCAGAACTGTAGCTCTGTAGGAACATAGTACACACCTCCTGGCATCCGGGTGATAAGCTATGTTCAAATGTAGAAGGTATTTTTTTGGAGAAGGATGGAGGAAGAATATAAAAATTTCACAGGCATGAAAACAGGGGATCCTAAGTGATATGATGGCTTTTCTTTTGGAACTAAAATATTTCTAATTCCTTTGGAAGACTATCTTTTACATTTAGAGACTTTTTTTTTTCATGAGGATATGTTCTACATTAATCTATATAAAATATGTAGACTGGCTAATGGCTAATCGGGGGAGTACTTCGGAGAGCGCAGCCTCTGTCCCAGCTTCACAACCAATGACTTAAAAATCTATTGCTTGAATCTATAGTAAGTCAAAGAACATATAACTCTACTTTGAGACTGAGAAAGGGAAAGAAAGGTTAGAAACATTCAACCGCTTATAAATTTCAACAGTGTCCAAAGAGGGACTAAAAATGACTGATGGTCACCAGAGTCCCAGCTCTAGCAATATTGCCATCTATGTCACGCTATTTTAACCAATCCCCATATTTTCTTTTTACAACACCATTAACTGCTGTACAAATAAATTCTAGATGATAAAATATGACATGATTTTTTTTTACAAATAGATACAAATACAATGTTGACCAGATATGCTACATTAACTATATACACCTTATTTCTCTAGAGGCAGGAAGAGTCCTTATTTTGAGACAATTTACCATTTACACTGAGACCCTAAGGAGGACCATCAGCTTCCTGCTCCCAGATGTTGCCTTCATCTTCCTACCATTAGAAGCTTATCCTGTGCTTTGATCCTATCACTGAGCAAGAATGTGGGAAGGAAAAATCAAGCCTTTCTAAAGATCTCCTTGAGACTCTTCTGTCGCTATTTTAGAATCAATCGAGATTGTTTATTGTGACCCAGACATTAAGCTTTCTTCGGTGATGTCTTTTAGCACAGTAAAAGGAATATCATCCCTGACTCTCCTTTTAAGAAAGGCGTCTCAGGAGGGGAGATGAAGTCTTCCGGCAGTCCTTCCCCCTCCACTTCCATCATGTTTCCGCTGGTTTGGTGAACACTTCCTCAGGAGTCTATTCGGAGGTCAAAGTAGATGTGGGCTGCACTGCGGGGTTCAGCCTTCCTATACTCCCACATAGTTTGGTACAAAAATATACTTTACTACAAGTCCTTATTGACAGTGACTGCTTCAGATCTTCATGAGGGAAATTAAGAGTAATGGGCTAAGTGCATTACAAATTTGTATCTGAAAATTTCAGATGCACTCTACGCCTTTGCTTTCTCAGCAAACTCTACCCAGGCCTCGTCTGGCCCAGTAGCTGATGTGATCTTAGTGAGCACTGTGGTCTAACAACACAGACAATGGTTCAAGCTCCTTAGGCTTTGTAGTTATGTATGGGTGTCGTCAGGGTCAGTTGCCCGTTGGGAGCCACTTCATTACCATCATCTTCCAAGAGTCCTGACACATCTGCATTGGGAATGCTGTCATGGTAGCTGCTGAAACTGATATTGTCTTCTTTTAGCTCGATGGTCCAAAAGGGGGCATTGAGTTTCCGGTTTTGGTACTCCCGGTACATATAGACAGCCCCCACAAATCCCATCAGCAGCACCACCACAATGATGATGACTGTCAAAATGATGATGTTAAACTGGGTCCATGAAACATCAGCTAACGCCGATGTGCTGTTTTCAGCAGAGCTTACTGAAAAGATAGTCTGCAGGGTTGTGGGGGTAAATGTACTATTTATAACAGGGGTGGGCACTGATGTGGTCAAAGAGGCATTGGAAACCAAAATGGTAGAACCTTCAGGTGTTGGAACAATAACTTCTGAAAATAAAAACAGAGAATGAAATGTAAAAGACAAAATCATCCAGTTTTAAGAAACAATAAAAGAAATACACATGGGAGTGGAAGTTGATATGGGATGTTGACATGATATTTTGCTTTAAGGTAATGCAAGTTAAAAATAATTTTTAAAGAAATATAGTGAAAAGAATCAAGGTCTAGAAAGCTAGATTATTACATCCATGGCTATTCTCCATAATGTATAATATTGAAATCTTTGGGGAAATTCCAATGTTGGAGTTTCCTATCCTTCTTGATTCTTGGATAGATTCATAAAGATTCCTGCAAAGGCAGTAAATACGTCATTACTGAGTCCTAAATCAGTTGATTAAAAGTGACAGGGATAAAAAAGCAATCATTTGAACTAAAATAAGTTCAGCATGTCTGATGGCATTTCATAAGGGTGAAATTCTCTTCAAAAGAGGCAAAAACGGAATAAGGAAAATTATATTTCTAGTTACTTCTGAAAAACACAATTTAAATGTCCAAAGTTGATGTCAGCCAAGAGAAAACACAGCATTCCTTTAATCGTATGTGTAGTAATTCTTCCTTTGTGTAGATCGTAGATGATTTCATAATTCAAGTGCTAATGCAGCACAAGCCCAGTAGAAATACCAAAAAAGGCTTTGGAATCACGTAGAGCTGTGTGGCTCTAGATGAGTAAGTGAATCTTGTTAACACTGAGGCTCCTCGTCTGTAAAATGGGAAAGATAATACCTACTTTGCAGAGTTCCTGGGGAGGGTTAGCTGAGACAGCGAGCTATGGACCGTTACCACATGGAACGTTCCCAGGGCTCGGCGCATCCTAGGCACTCGATAAAATGGCTGCTGTTGTCATTCTAATTCATCACCACAGTCAGACACATTAATATGTCCCCAAAAGAGGCATGTTTTACATTATCTAGTAACTAAAAAAAAAAAAAAAAAAATCATCACAGTCCTGTCAGCTAAGTATGGACGAAGCATGCCTCCAAATGGGAAAGGGAACTGAGCGACACAAGTCCAGGCTAGCGACAGCGTTCGGTCTCTATCTTTTGCTCACAACAGAATAAGGATATCAAGAAAATGGGAGAGGGACACTTGCCACAGACCATCAGCCCAGTATTCAGCACCTGTCACGGTATCAAAGAGTGGTTTCTAGAAGAGCATGGTCTAATCAGTCTGTGACCATTTAGAGCATGGTCTAAAGCCTGAATATCTCTAACTCATCCTGAATTTCTAATCATTAATTTTTATCTAAACCTTTACTGACCTTTCCTGCAAGGAACATTTGGTCATATGAGTAACTTTTTCTTTTAAAAGTCGAAAGGAATATTATTACTCTTTCCTCTTCCCTCCATCATATACAGGGAAACTCAGGCCCAAAGACAGATGCCACGGCGGACTCTTGTTTCTCAGCTGGAACTTCTAACCAGATTACAGGTCCCTACTTCCAAAGACCTTTGATGGTCACTGGAAGTGATGAGAATATAGGAAGCAAAGGATAAAAGAAATGATAGGACTTTTAAATTATTAACATAAAAATGAAAATAGATGAAGAGAAAATGTGGGAACCCTGCCATGACTTTGTGGTGGGCCTCAGATTTCTGGAGTTGACTTTGGAGCAGCAGGAGAGCAGCAGGAATAGAAGGAGATCCCTTTAGGCAAATATCTATCAAAATCTATTTCCAGAAAACTCCTCTGGTGGGATCGGAAGGTTTTATAAAGCTAAAGGTAGGTGTCCTGAACTTTTCACTGCTAGACTTAGATATTAAATGTACCACCTTAGGTGAAGTTTTACCTTTCTTGATGCAATTTCCGTCGCGGTCTCGGACATAGCCTTCGAGGCAGTTCTCACACCAAAACCCAGTGGTGTTATGGAGGCAGTTGATGCATTCACCGCTCTCGGGCTTGCAGATCTTTGGAGCTGTCATTCGGTCCACGTGGCCATGACATTGGCACTGGGTGCAGATGCTGTCAGAATTGTAATAGCCATTTTCACACATGTTGCAGTTCTGGCCTGTGTAACCGTCTTTACACTGGACACACTCAGGTTCCAATTCACCCGATTCTAAAAATGAGAGAACACCAAAGTAATTCAGTACAGCCCCGAGCTACAATTAAAAATGCAAAACAACTACTAGTCCTCGAAATGGTTTTTAAACCCTCCCTACTATCTCCTCTCAAACTTAAAGGGACTAATGATCTATAGCTTATTTATTAATTCTTAATTATCCAGTTTATTGTAAAAATGATGGGGCCCACCAAAGAATCTTGGTAGATAGAGAACAGAAGAAATATGCTTACATAAGGAATATGAATGATTGTAATGATGAGGTCCTCATGACTTTTTTATTGCTTCTTTAGTCCTGACAGATGGAATAAACATGACTTTAACAAAAATTTCCTCATCTCTCCCTCAAGTCTCATTTCATATGTGTATTTGGATTTGGTTGCAAATCCCTAGAAAGAAAAACCTTTGCTGTTTTAATAACTGTCCTTCACCTACTCTCACCCCATTCTCACTCCTCTTTGCCCAGACCTTCATTTATCAACACACGTGATAGGAACTGATAGCTGATTGCCTGGTTTTTCCTCTCAAAATAAAGAATTAGAGGAAGGCCTTACTTATGACACAGCTGCCTGTCGATGTCACTGCTGAACAAGGGCAGCGAAGACACTCTTTCGTGGCACCAGGACTCGGATAAAATCCTTCTTTGCATTCTTCACAGTGATCCCCTTTGCTATTTTCCTGGCAGTTTAAACAAGCACCTAAAAGAAGCAAATTATTTTAAGAAGTTAAAGATTTACTCTGAAAGCACAATAACTTTAAATAAATCATACCTACAACCAAAAGACCTTACGAGTTCACCAGAAGAAGTGATCTGACAGGAATTAGATAGCGTTCAGTTTCTACCCCATCTTATTTCTACATTGGCCACGTCTGTGAGGTCTGTGTCCCCTTCTAGATTGTAAACTCTAGGGAAACTCTAGGCTGGTTACATGAGCAGAGTGCAATAAGCCTGGGTTGATGGTTGACTACATATGGAAAGCAGGCCAACTATTTTCAAATTAAAAATAAAAACAATCTAAAGACCTACTTAAAAAAGAATAAATTATATACTATTTTAATAGTTGGGATACTATAGTTAAATAAGTGAACTAGATCTATATGTATGAACATGCATAAATCTTGAAAATGATTTTGGTTAAAAAAAGCAAATTGCAAAATGATACAAAACAGATGGAGAGTACTTACTTGTCTTGTAAAATTTAAAAAAACATACTAAACAATACTAAGCAAATGGATACAGAATACACTAAGCAAATGGATACATACATATGATACGCAGTAAAAATTGAATGTGGACTGAGGGGGCATAGGTGAATTTCATGCTTTGCTTTTCTTTGTGGAGGGAAGGAGAAAAACGAGACTGCGGAAAAAAAAGAGGACTCTAAATGTATTTGAAATTTGCTATTTCAAAAATATATAACTATATATAATGTGTATAAATATTTGGCAAAATACCAAAAGGTTAACAAAAATGTTAATTAACAAAATTAATGTTTATTAATTCTAGCTGTAAGTACATGAGTATGCGTTATTTTATTCTCCATACATTTTTATATTTAAAAAATTCAAAATCAAAGTAAAAACAATTAACTAAGAGGAGTGCCTGGCTGGCTCAGTCTGTAGAATGTGTGACTCTTGATCTTGGGGTCATGAGTTTGAGTCCCATGTTAGGTGTAAAGATTACTAAAATAAACAAAAAAAAAAAAAAAAAAAAGATTACTAAAATAAACAAATAAATAAAAACTTTAAACAAATCTGTAGAGAAAATGAAAAGGAATGAGGAGAGCAAAGCGATGTGTTTTGTAGTAATCCTCCTATGGTACCCTAATTAGTAAAGATATTGTCCAGGCACTGAAGCAGCATAGTGTCTGAAAACAGAAAATGAAAAAGTGCAGTGTAGTTAACATCCTTTCCTTAAGGGGCCACAAAGACGCGCAGGGACTCTTCCAACTGCTATTACAGGAATAAGTGAAAAAATGTGACATAGAAACCTAAGATAATGAAATTTTACATGATAAGATAAACACCATTCACTGCTAAAACTATTCATAAACAGTTGTATTTGATTTCTTTTCCTTATAAGTGAAATGTTTACAGAAAAAGGGGAGAGAGACTGCAGTTGTGAAATAAAATGGTCTGACAACTGGAGCAAAATTTGAAAAACCAAATAATGACAATGTTATTAACACACATGGCACATCTCAATTATTAAGTGATTACAACAGAATTCCCCCAAACTTCATGAACAGATGGGGAAAGACAGATTCAAAAGCTTATTACCTGAACACTTAACTTTGAACTAAATCAAACTTGCATGCAAATATTGCTTTCAATCATATAATTTTTTTTAAGATTTTATTTCTAAGTAATCTCTACACCCAACATGGGGCTTGAACTCATGACCCCAAGATTGAGAGTCGCATGCTCTGCTGACTGAGCCAGCCAGGCACCCCAGTCATTTAATGTTTTAAGGCCTGCTAGTGTTAATGATACTTTTCACATATATAACAAAGTGGTAATATATTCTCATACAGTGATAAACACATGAGGTGCTGACATTTTTCCAGATCTTCTTATATCCTGATTCCTCTTTAGCTATGTATCTTTGGGACAATAAAAATAGCTGAAAAATACATACTAAGAAACTGCAAACTGCGGATTTTGGCTCTACAAATAACATAATCTTTTGTTTGTTGTTTGTTTACAGAGGAAGGGGGAAAGGGTGGAGGGAGAGGGAGAGAGAGAATCTTAAGCAGGTTCCATGCCCAGCCAGGAGCCCAACACAGGGCTCCATCTCACAACCCTGAGATCATGACCTGAGCCAAAATCAACAGTCGGACATTTAGCCACCCAGGCGCCCCAACAGATAAGATAATCTGAAATGTTAAAATGTTCTGCAGTTTGGAAAAATCAAAACCTGCATTATGTGTAAAATCTGGCCACCTGCTCGCCCCTTATTAAAAATGTGCAACAGAAGTAAGTTTTAAGAACACAAGTTCTGATAAAGTCCTGAACTTTCAAAATACCTTAAAAATGTTAATAGTTCTCTGACAGAATACGGATGTTTGAGGAAAGATGTGTTCCAATAACATCATTTGCATGTGACTAATGTGGCAAGATCAGGCCATATTGCTATTTTTATTTAAAATGATAAATATACATACTGTTAATATTTTGCTTCTACAATGCTATTGGGCTTACATGCTTATTGTTTGGGGGCTTTTTACTATTTTACATAAGACCTCAAGCCTTGGCGCTTATCACAGTATCATTCTGTTCTCTTAAACCATTTATAATAGAACATAAATTTCTTTAGGAAATTATAAAATTTATAACAATTCAACATTTTTTCCAGAAGAATTTATTTCCATTTGTTTTATGCCATACTCTACAATGAGAAGTCAATGAGAAAAAAATAACCCTATGTGGTAAATAAGTTGTCTCAAAAGGAAAGATGAAAACTTTACTCAAAAGGTAAGATGAAAACAAGTCTAATAATAAGACTCATTACCCGACACTGCTTCAAAAATAGCATGCATCTGGAACACAGCCACAGAGAAAAAAAATGAATAAATTACACACAAACAGACATAAATACAGCAGAAAGCTAACTGTAGCAGTGAGGGCAACACTCCTTTTGGTTTCTCCCCTCTAATTTGCACGTGTCTCTGGTATGCAGTATCCTTTTTTTGTTGTTGTCTTGATTTTTTTCCTGATTACAAAGCTAATATATTATAAACTATCGCATGTGTGTCATAAAAACATTTTAAGAACACAAGCAAGTTTAAAGCATTTCATGAGAAACTTGGAGAAAATGTTTTTATAATAATAATAAAGATCATATCCTTTCAAACCCACATCCAGCAGGAACAGATGGTGTGGATTTGCCTTTCTAACAGCTTATAGTTCCCCTTGAGGAGGTAAGAGAGCATAAGAAACCTGGTACACTTTTTAACGTCAGATCCGAGTCCTACTCCCAGTATGAGACCTTCAGGAAATAGCTTCTCTGACTCTCATTTTTCTAATCTGTAAAGTGGGATAATTCTTGGGCTAATGATTTAGGGTAACATGAATATTTCAAAGAGTGAAAAACTGGGGCGCCTGGGTGGCTCAGTGGGTTAAAGCCTCTGCCTTCGGCTCAAGTCATGATCTCAGGGTCCTGGGATTGAGCCCGCATCTGGCTCTCTGCTCAGCAGGGAGCCTGCTTTCCTCTCTCTCTCTGCCTGCCTCCCTGCCTACTTGTAATCTCTCTCTCTCTGTCAAATAAATAAATAAAATCTTAAAAAAAAAAAGAGTGAAAAACTATTCCATAAGACAAATATTTTCTCTTTATGTTTCAATTTCCTCATCTATAAATTAAGAAAGCTGCACTAGATGAAATCTAAGTTCCCATTAAAATCTAAAAGTTGTGGGTCTCTCTTTTATGATAAAAGATATGTAAAAATTAGCTGAAGTTTAATTTTACTATACTTTGCCTGCAACCTCCCAAAATACAATAAAACTGCCTTAAAATTCACATTCTCTTTGTTGAAAGATGGCCAAAGAAGCGGATTACCAATTAAAAAAAAAAAAAAAAAAAAGGAATGAGTGTTTCCTGAAGATGATCTCATGCTCTCTGGCTAGGCAGCAAACCAATCTGGTAGGGGTAACCAAGAAAGCAACCAGTCAAAGAAAAGAATGTGGGGCTCCTTTCCAACCAAATTCAATGACAACGCTTTGAAAACATAAATCGCCACCTGTAAAAAGCCTTGTCCTTATTTATTTTGCCATTTCATAGTTTATATATACACCTGTCAGAAATACAGCAATGTGCTTTGTTGTGGAAAGAAATGCCTGATCCTCCCTATAGAGGAGAAGGCAAATTTTAACTGTCAAAAAGAAAGAAAGCCGAGCCCAAGTGAACAAGGGAGGGTAACAGAAGATAAGGTCAGAGAGAAAGGCAGGGGCCACAAAATGTAAAGTCAGGCAGGCTCTAGAAAGAAGTCTGAATTTTATTCCAAGAGGGATGGGAAGCCATCCGAGGGTTTAAACACGGGAATGACATGATGTGGTTTTACATTTTAAAAAGATCGCTCTGGTTGTTGTGTGGAGACTGGACTGTGGTGGGTGGAGCTCTGGGGTGAAAGGACCAGAGAGGTAAGATGAGATCAGAGAGTGTCACGGTAGTTCAGAGATGACAGGGGCTTGGACAAGGATGACAGTAACAAAGTGGTCAGATTCCCAGTGTATTCTGAATGCTGGGCTGATAGAACTTGCTGATGGATTGGCTATTTGCAGTGAGGGAAAGAAAGGAACCAAATATGACTCCTAGGCTTTTGGACTGAGCAACTGGCTGAATGGTGTCAGTCACCAAAATGAAGAATACTAGGGGTAAGGCAGGCTTGGCTTACAGGGTAAAATAAAGAATTGTTTTGGATGTCTTGGGGCTTTGATGCCAGTTGAAGCATTCAGACGAAGATGTCCAATGCACTATTAGTCTCTGTGAAGATCAAGGGAGAAATATAAATCTGGTAGTGAGCACAGACGTAGATGGCATTTAAATTAAATCCAGGGGACTGAATGAGATCACTTAGGGGACAGTATAAATGGAGAAGACAAACATGTAAGAGTTATTTATTTATTTTAGAGAGAAAGAGAAAGAGAGAGAGCGTGCACACAGTGGGGGGAGGTGCCGAGGGGGAGGGAAAGAATCCTCAAGCAGATTCCCCACTGAGCATGGAGAACGACAGAGGGCTCGATCCCAGGATCCTAAGATCATAACCTGAGCTGAAACCAAGAGTGGGATGCTTAACCAACTGAGCCACCCAGGGGCCCCAAGAGGAGCAAAAATGAATAAATCTTCTAAAAAAAAAAAAAAAAGAAATACACCATGTGAACATAAAGTTCTAGTTTAAAAAAAAAATAGCCTTCCCCCCTCCATTTTAAAGGAAATATATACTCAATAAAGAAAATCGAGAAAATACAGGAGAGCAGAAGAAAAAAAAATCACCTTAAGAAATATGTCATTAAGATTTTGAATACTTTTCCTGGAAAACTTTCCTTATGTATAGAAGTTTAAGTTTTGCTTTTCGAATAGTCTAAATATATGGCCATGTCATTTCATGCCCTGCTTTTTTCGCTCTCTCATGTTGTTATATATACCACTCTTTAAAAATTTTCAATGACAACTAATAGTTGCCGTTATTGATTACTCATAATGAGCCAGGCACTGTATTAAAGGCTTTATATATAATATTGCACTGAATCATCACAACAAACCATTAGACAGTTACTGTTATTATCTGCATTTCTAGGCAAAGAAACAGGCTACGTAATTTGGCCAAAGTAAAGTCAAGATTGCACTTGCCGTGCTCTTAACCACGTACTGCCTAGGTAACATAATTAGCTTCATTCTGTGTTGATAGAAATACTGTTGTCTAATTTTTAGAATTATAACTGCCACTTTAGTAAGCTTCTTTGAATGCAAAGCTTTTTATGAATTTAGAATTATTTCCTCAAAATAGATTTCTGGAAACAAAACTACTGAAGGAGATATTCTGAAGACTCCAATACAGATTGTAAAACTGTTTTCCAAAGTGTTTTTCCCCAATATATTTTATCACAAAAAGGTTACTTTAAAATCTGCTTCATCTAAAACACAAGGTCTAGAAAAAGACTAGAAAGGGGAAATGTAAGGACTGTGAAAACATAGTACGTGGCCACCAGAGGGCAGCCGTATCACAGCACTGTTGAAAAAAAATCTTTGAGACAAAAGGAAAGGCTGATTATATATTAAGCTTGCAGGTTTAAATTAAGTACCTGCATCCCTTCATGTTAAATTCCACTTTTATTATATTTCCAAACAGAGAAACCATTTATTTCTCTTATTACTAGCTGCTTTTAGAAATCGTAACCGTGGAAAGGATATCTTTTGCCTTAAATTATCTTGAGCAAGGACAGGTTGGGATTTACTTGACGTTAAAGACAGCTACCTCATTGCTGCCAGCAAAACTAGCAGTGAGAGCCAGCAGTGTAGACCGCCTTCTTACTGTAGAAGACCCGGAGAGAAATGTAAATCAACTCAGTTTGATGAAGTATTCCTGTGCTTACCAGGATTGAAATTTCTCTTTCCTCTGTGTGTTTTTCCATTTGTTTGTTCAGTCACCTAACAAATATTTAGTGAGTACTGACTGCATGCCAAGTTCCATGCTAGAGATTGTGTACAAGGATGAACCGATATTGATATTGATATTGCCCAACTGATATTGCCCCTGTCCTCACGGAACTTACAATGTACCGAGTAAGCCGCACGTGACTCATAGTCACAAATAAATACATAATTATAAACTATGATAGGTACTATGACAAAAAATACAAGTGCATATGACAGTGTATAATTGGGGACTGTCATTCAGCCTGGAGTATGAGGAACTGCTTTCCAACGTAGTAAACTTTCATTGAAGGCCTGAAGGAAAAATGATGATTTAATAAGGCAAAGGGGCTAGCGGCAGGGTAGGGCAATATTAGAAAGACCGTTCTAGGCAGAGGAAAGATCATGTATGTAAACCTTAGGACAAGGAAACTTAGCTTGTTTTAGGGATAGAAGCCAGTATGACTGGATCATAGGCAGTTGAGAAAAAGAATAGCACAAGAGAGAACCAGTAAGTAGCCAGGGACCAGATCACATAACAGAAAAAAATAACACAGTTTCTCCTAAATCAATTTGTTTCACCATGGACTAGAGGAGTAAAACGAAGAATTTCAAATACTTGCCAGGGTACTTTCAATGTTAAGTACTCAGCTACCCTGCTGTCGTAAAAATACTTGTACTAGTCAGACTAGTTTGTCCTGATTTTTCCGTTGGGACAAAAAGATTTCCAAGGAAGAACTTCTATTCCTTACATTTAGGAAACCTGACCATTGGAAGAGTTCATTGTCTTTAGTTTTTATAGTTTGCCTCAATATGGTTTTCTTTGTTTTTTTACTGCCTGGGGTTTGCTGAGCTTTCAGAATCAGTGGGCTGATGTCTTTCGCCAGTTTGGAAAATTCTTGACCATTTTCTCTTCAAAGTTTGCTTCTGCCCTAATCTTCCTCTCCTTTCTTTCTGAGTCTCCATTCACATTTATGTTAGTCTTTTTGGCTGTGTCTCACATGTTCCTTCCTGCTCTGTTCTTTCCATTGCATTTTTTTCCCTCTATGCTTCAGTTGCGTATTTTTAACTGAGCTGAATTCAAGTCTGCTCACCTTATCTTCACTGTGAATAATCTTTTGTTAAGCCCATGCAATGAGTTATTCATTTCAGATGCTGTATTTTTCAGTTATAGACTGACCTTTTGATTTTTTTTATAGATTCCAATTCTCCAGAAATTTGCCTCTTTTTACCTATTTTCTGGGTTTTCCTCTATTTTCTTAAAAACATTAATTTTAGTTATTTTAAAGGCATTTTTTGCTAACTCTAACATCTAGATCATCTGTGGGTCTGCTTCCATTGTTTCTTTTTTCTCTTTATTATTGGTCACATTTTCCCTCCTCAGCATTGTCTAGTATTTTTTATTTTACACCAGATACGGTGTATAAAAGAACCACAGATGACTCCTCTTTTCTCTGTTAGGCAGATATAATGAGAGAATAGCCTCAATCCAATTTGAAATGGAGATGGATTGAAGATGGACTGTGATTTTAGTATGAGCCAGTTCACCTGTGGTTCAGCACTATTTCTTGCTCATGGCCCTCTAATGCTTTTGACTGAGAGCCTAGCATCCCTGAGTCTCCTCGGCCCTGGAGACTACAACAGACTCAGTACTGCCCTTTGGTGGTTTCAGCCCAGGTCCCACTCCACGCACTTCAGAACTTGGTAATGTCTTGAAAGAGAGATGGTGGTATATGGTAGCAGGGCCTCTCTTTCTAAAGGGATCTTGTCTCCTAAGCATGCAAGACTGAGAGACTTCTTTACACCTTCTGGGCCATCCTCTCATCTCTTGCACAATCAGCTAATGTCCTGTGGGAAAACTGGCCTTGTGTTTAGGGCTCCTCTAGGTTCCAATCCATCATACAAGTCCCAAACAAGTGCCAAAAACTCTTCTAGTATCTCTTTCCTCAAGAATTCCTTTGCTTGGGTCAAATCTGCTCCTCAGCCTATGACCAGAATCAGCAAATGTCCCCTGGAAATAAAATGGCTGATGATCATCCACTTACTTAGGAGGAGTTCTACCCTTTCCGGAATTTTTGGTCATATAGTCTTCTTTGCTTCCATAGTTCTCCAACCAATATGATTCTTGAAATTTATGCAAAGAACAAAAGACTACTTACATAACAAAGTTAAAGAAAGTGTGTACCTGTGAGGGCATCACAACTGGCAGACCGATTATTACATCGGCAGGGCAAGCAGCCACTCTTACTAAAGTCATAATATCCATCTTGGCATCGATCACATGTGGAGCCGGTGACACCCACTTTGCACTGGCATTTCCCAGAACTGCAAATAAAAGCAAAGACAATGAACAAAAGTAAATGAGTTTGAAAGTTTTGTTGCCTAACATCCCATCATAGATGATCTTAATGTAGAAATAGTTTCATCCAGATTCTAATGACTAGAATTATTGTGATTTTTTTTGAATTGGAAGTTGAACAACTACATGAGTATATACATTCAATTGACATACTAACACTAATCACTTGTGACAATTTAATCCTCTGCACTAAGGTAGCTTAAAATAATTGAGAAAAGAACCATGGAGAACATAAGTCCCCAGTTCTTAGAAATCTTTGTTTGCTAAGCAGTGGGGCATAGAACTGGTACCACTGATACATCTCACCCCTGGATCGTTCCACAGTTCCATCAGCATCCACCCTGCCCAATATGGAGAAGAGAAGAAACTCCACCTAGTCTTCACCCGACTAGCTTCTGGCTGAAGAATATGAAGACCAAGATCTTATATGTCAATTCATATCCATCTAGATGCTGAAAATGATATAATTTTCTACCTTAGGTCCAGGCTATATTAAAATCATATTTCTGGTAACTAAACTGGAATTCACAATTCAGTAAATATTACTATAAGGGGGACCTCTATTGCTTTATGGCTTAAATCCATATAAAAGTCTAGACTGTCAAAATCTGAAGTCTAAAATCTGAAGTAAGAAAAATAAGGGTGCCTGACTGGCTCAGTCAGTAGAGCGTGTGACTCTTGGTTTGGGGGTTGTAGGTTCGAGCCCATGTTGGGTATAGAGATTACTTAAAAATAAAATCTTTAAAAAGAAAGAAAGAAAGAAAAATACTTATTTAACAACGTAACTCTTCTTTATATGCTCATTCTGAACCTGAAATTTTTAGATTTCACTTGAGCATATCTTGGCACCAGTCATATTGGATGAAAAACTTTTAAGGTAAAACTGCTTTTCAATATAATGTTTTTTTAGAGATTCAGCTTCTAATAATGAGCCCCCATGGGACTGATAATTTTAGTTCAAGAACCCAAGCTCAAATTATTAATACTTACATATATCAGTTAAATCCCCTTCTAATTCCCATATTCCTATTTCTATAATAAAAACAGAAGTTCCAAATTTGAGAGTTACTGGAATTTTCAGTTGAACTCTCCAGAATGGAAGTATGGAAGTAAAGCAACTTTCAATCCTGTGTGTTCTACTTGTAGTATACAAACCTAAGGATTTTCTTTTCTTTTCTTTTCTTTTTTAGATATGTCTCTCTTTTTCATCAGCATCCCCTGGGCTAAATAATGAGGCTTTCATCCTCCATCCCTAAAAACTATTTCGAGCAGCTGAAGTCAAAGTTTACTTCTCTCTTCCACTTACAGTTCTCTGCACTATCCCAGGCTATGCCGAAAAGGAGTAGAAAAGTAGAAAAACGGTTCAACATGGAATATTTTTAGGGCTTTACTCAAACAAAACCAGCCCAGAAGGGAGAGGAAGCCAGGCTTATGCAAATAATATATACTTTACATATTTCAAAGTCTTGTGTCCTGAGAAGCCACCCATAGACCTCTGTATTCCTATCTTAAAGCTGTCTAGTATATTAGGTTATGCAATTGCTTGACTAACAAGTAGTTTTACAGAAAATGTAAAACAGAGTCATCTAAAGCAGGAGTGCTGCTGTTGCTGCTGCTGAAGATGATGATAAAAATAATGAGCCATCACTTACTGAGAACTATGTCAATAAATATAGATATGCTCTCTAATCCTCAAAATAACCCTACTAGGTGAAGTCCTAATCCTTGGTTTACTGTTGAAGGAAATCAGAGTGGTTAAAGTTATTGTCCATACCTAGTAAGGCAGGCTGATTTATACAAAGCCAGACTTTTCCTACTCGACCATGGTACCTATTACTGCCTAAGTCTGAATTGAAATTTGCATAAGAAATTTGCAAGCCAAATAACTTGATACCTACTTGGGTATCAAGATTCATTCTGTAGATTCCAAGCACCACAATTCACCATTTATTTAGGTGCCCACCCCAGTGAGCTGTTTCTGCCTTGCCCAGAATAAACCCCACCTAAGAAAAGTAGTCTCTTCCTTACTGCTGGTAAATATCAGGTCTTCCTTAACAAAAGCTAAGAGTTCTCACTGCTTGAAGAGAAACTGCCGCCTAGTAAAGTCCGAGGTTCCCAGAGATGCAAGCCCAAATATTTTGATACTTAAAGCTTAGTTAAAATTTGCACTGATCATAGTGAAGAAGATGAGCCTTGATTTTAAACACACAACAGACATGTAGATTACTAAGTATGTCTCTTAAGTAACATCACAAAAAAATAAAACCAAAGGAAAAAACCCCAATACACATACACTTATACAGTCCTACACAAGAATATCCCAAGGTACTTAAAGACCTAGCAAAGTAAATCTGTATTCATCAAATATGAAGTTCAGGAATGTTATCACTCAACAAGAAGGAACTAGTCAACCTAAGTCTCACTAAACTGTCAGAAAATTATAAAGGATACAATTGCCTTCCAAAGAATTGCTAACAACATTTTATTAGCCAATTTCTAAGGCTTTTAAAATGTTAATCAAAATATGCTTGTTCTTCATTTCTCTATAGATAGATTATTCAGTAAACAGAAGAATTAATAGTTACTTTTAATGACAGTGTTTGCCGAACTCACCAACCTACAAGAAAATATTATCTTGGAAAACCTAATCACTTCATAACATCTCAAAATCATAGTCAGTGTTCTCAAAGTAGTTGCTATTCCTGGAAGTGGACTTTCCCTTCGTAATTCTGCTCTGCATACTCAAAAGACTGATTTAAGCAGGAATCTTTCTCCCTGGAGAATATATTCCTTAGTTGTTGATGTAAAAATAAAAACCCTACGAGTGGTTTTATGAATCTGATAAAGTGATTGACTAGTCTAGATACCATGAGTTACTTTCCCTGGGTAGATTTTAAAACAACAGGAAAGGAGGTGCTTTCTCTCTCTCTTTCTTTAAATATAGCAGAGAGTGGGAAAGTTTGCTGTGAGACCACGCTAGTAGTGTTCTCCATGTTACTCATGGCTCATCGCCAGTTCTGCATGTATAAGAATTAAATCACCCAGCAAATATAAAGCTCTCCCTGTGTGACTTCTTTTACAGAATAAAGCCTTTACAACACCCCCTTTCATGGTCTCTCTCTGTTAAAGACTGTTGAATGCTTTTTGAAGCAAAGGTCAATGATATAAATGCAATGAAATCAAAGACAGAAAAAAAAGTCCTGTTAACAGACCACTTATGCTTATCCATAGATTTGAAATGAAAGAACCAAAGACTCATAGCTTCATATCTGGAAAATGAGGGCACAAAATTAGATTTTGAACAGAAGTCAGAAATCTCTACTACTAAGATCAACTCAGATAAACTAAAAATTTGCTCATCTGGTGTCACTTTTTATAGATATGAGTTAGTTACTAGCAAAGTACTACTGTACTGAATTATATCAGAAAGAAGAATATAGAGTTATTTATAAAGGAAGCACGAGCATTGTGCAACTAAGCTATACTGAGTATAACTAAGTATATAGTTAGGTACTTTATATATACTTAGTACATATAAGTACTATTTCATTTCTTAAATACATTTCTTAAATTATCCCAAATAGGATTCTCAGATTTTCTTACAGTGTCAGGTGCTTAGTTACAGAATTTATTGCACTCATAAGTGTGAACCATTATTAGAAGGTTTGATCACTTAAAAAATGATCTCTTAAGGGGTACTTGGCTGGCTCAGTCAGAAGAGCACGCAACTCTTGATCTCTGGGTCATGAGTTCAAGCCCCACATTGGGTGTAAAGATTACTTAAATAAAACTTTAAAAATCTATCTTTTAAAACATGAATAATATATTTTTCTGACATGAAGTCATTAATTTTTCAAAAGGGAATTCAATGGTGTATCACGTTGCAAGATACAGTACATATTTATGTCATACAAGTACTAAACAAAATGTCTTTTTAAAGGTTCTGGTCTAAGATGAGAAGATGGAAAATCTCCAAAATTTCCGTTATTTTATAACAGCATCGACTAGGGTGGGAAGGGTGGAACACAGGAAGGAAGGTATCAGGGTCTATGGAAAATTCATAGCCTAAGGAGACAGAGAGCTTGGTTCATATTCCAGCTCTGCTAGTAACTAGGTGGGACCAAGTGCTTATTCAATCTTAGACTCAGTATTCTCATTTGTAAAATGAAGACAATTATACCAAACTTTGTAGAGTTACTGTGAAAATTAAAGATACATGATACATACCCAGGGTACTCAGTGTAGCATCCGCTATATAATCAATACTCAAGAATAAAAGAATTACGAAATGATGACAGTAACCCTCGATCTTGCATTTTTTTCTGAGAATTATAAAGAAAATGGGCTGGACTCTCTAACAGGCAAAGGCAGACAAGGCTAAGTTATTTACTTTTAAAATTCTGTTAACAAACCTAGAGAAACTGCAATTTATGGCATAATTGCTAGTTTGGAGGAAAAAGGTGGCTAGGAAAAGAGAGCACTATTATGAAAAGCTGGTAGAAATGGTTTGGGGAAAGAAAATTCTAAAACTGAGAAGGGAGGGGCACCTGGGAAGCTCAGCTGGTTAAGCATCTGACTTCGGCTGGGGTCCTCCTGGAGTCCTGGGATTGAACCCTGTGTTGGATTCCACGCTTAGTGGGGGGGATCTTCTTGTCCCTCGCCCTCCCCTTCTGCCCCCTCCCCCCACTCATGTGCATGCACACTCTCTCAAATGAATGAATAAAATCTTTTTAAAAATTTTTTCAAAAATAATAAAATTGAGAAGGGAAAGTATCTGCAAAAGCCTACATAAGGTAGGACTTAAATCGGTGAGACTTGATGTGTTTTTGTATAAACTAGCCAATTGATTTAATTTTTTTTCTAAATTGTCAAATGTCTCAGCAAGTTTTGTGTCATCAAAAACGTTGTCTATTTTCTTCCTAAGAGTTATAAGATATAAATGACACGTGCATGGCATATCTTTAGATACCATGTTATCGATCTGAACTTAAGAAGTCATAGAATAACTAAAAAGACACAGTTCTAATTAGGAGAAATTAATTTATTTATGCTTATTCAGAAGCCTTGCTTTTCCTTCTTCCTTACATAGTTTACATCTTGGCACTCTGACATGGAAAGAATAAGAAACAGAAAAAATGGATAATAAGAGGTATCAATTTTTTTCTTCTACCTTTTCTTTAATAACTAACAACAATTTAGTATAGAGATGTCTGCGTGGCTCAGTCAGTTAAGCATCTGACTTCGGCTCAGGTCATGATCTCGGGGTCCTGGGATTGAGTCCTGTGTCGTCGGCAGAGAGCTTGCTTCTCCCTCTCCCTCTGCCATTCCCCCTGTTTGTGCTCGCTCTCTCCCTCTCTCTCTCAAATAAATAAATAAGAATCTTTTAAAAAATAAAATAATAAAAACAATTTAGTGTAGAAAGAGGTTGAACCACTAGTTAAAACACAGTATGAAATTAACAAAAAATTGCTGATTATAAGCTCTTTCAATATATTAAAATAATATTAAAAAGAAGCTGGAAAAAGCTGTTCTAACTAGAAAAAAGTCTTTATATGGGAAAACAATGAAAATGAAAAGTTATTAGCCATCCTTAACTTCATGTTTGTGTCATGGTTTTGTAAAGGTAGCAAAAATAGTTTCTCCTTTGGTTATGAAAGAAACTCAATAATTGGACATTTTGGAAAAAGACCATCTGCATTTAGCATTCCTCTGTCTTTCTACAATCATGGAAAAGATCATGATGCAATGAGCAAAGTTCCTTTGCTGCAGAAAAAAAAAGATAGCTTTATTGTTGAAAACATTGGGCTATTATACTAAACATTCCTTGTATTTTTGCGGGCAAATAGTCCACAACATTCTTAGAGGAAATCCATATCCAGACAGAAATTCTTAACACTCAAAAAGGGTATTGCCTAAGTGCAAAAATATTTTCTGATAGCCAATCTTACTAAAATCAAATTTAAAAGCTTATTTGAAAAGTCAGAAATAAAACTTAATGGCAAAAAAATAAAAAGTGTCATATTTCCAGAGCCATAACTTGGGAAGGCTTAACTTAATTCAACTAGGAAAATTATTTCTTGTTTCCTTCACTTTCTTAGTGGAATAAATGAGGCCATAAGAATATTCAAACCCTGGAGTGCCTGGGTGGCTCAGTTGGTTAAGTAACTGCCTTCGGCTCAGGTCATGATCCCAGGGTCCTGGGATAGAGCCCCACACTGGGCTCCTCGCTCCCTCTGCTGCTCCCCCTGCCTGTGCTCTCCTGCTCTCTCTCTCTCTGTCAAATAAATAAATAAAATCTTAAAAAAAAAAAAAGAATACTCAAACCTTCACAATTACTCCATTATTTGATAGAGATTTCTGCATTTTAAAAGTCATTTTGAAAAGAGAAAAAAGAAAAAGCATGTCCCAACAGCATCTTCTTGAAGATGCCCCTCAAATACATTAACATTGTATTCTTTTGTAACCATTGTAAAAGGTTTGCTTAATGAAAGGGTAATTTTTTTTGAAAAAAAATTTTTAATTTAAATTCCAATTACTTAACAGTGTAATATTAGTTTCAAGCGAAGAATTTAGTGATTCGACACTTCCATACAACACGCAGTGCTCATCACAAGTGTCCTCCTTAATCCCCATCAAAAATTTCACCCATCCTCCCACCTCCCCTCTAGTAACCATCAGTTTGTTCTCTATAGTTAAGAGTCTGTTTTTTGGTTTGCCTCTCTCTCTCTCTTTTCCCTTTGCTCATTTGTTTTGTTTCTTAAAATTCACATATGAATGAAATCATATGGTATTTGCCTTTCTCTGACTTATTTCACTCAGCATAATACTCTCTAGCTCCATCCATGTTGTTGCAAATGGCAAAATTTCATTCTTTTTGATGGCCGAGTAATATTCCACTGTGTGTGTATGTATGTGTATGTATATATATACACACATACATATACACACACACATACGTACACACCACATCTCCTTTACCCATTCATCAATCAATGGACCCTTGGTCTCTTTTCATACCTTGGCTGTTGTAAATAATGCTGCTCTAAACATCAAGGTAGCAGCACCTGCGTGGCTCAGATGGTTGAGCATCTGCCTTCGGCTCAGGTCATGATCCCAGGGTGCTGGGATCGAGCCCCGCGTAGGGCTCCCTGCTCAGTGGGGAGCCTGCTTCTCCCTCTCCCTCTGCTGTCCCCCCGGCTTGTGCTCTCTCACTCTGTCAAATAGATAAAATCTTAAAAAATAAAAATAAAAAAGTCAAACCTTGCTGAGGCTCTAGCATGTCCATCTTTAAACAAACAAGCATCGGGGTACATGCAACCCTTTGAATTACTTATTTTTGTATTCTCTGGGTAAATACCTAAGCAATTACTGGGTTGTAGGGTAGTTCTACTTTTAACTATTTGAGGGAACACCATACTGTTTTCCGGAGTGGCTGCACCAGTTTGCATTCCCACCAAGAGTGCAAGAGGGTTCCCCTTTCTCCACATTGTCGCCAATACCTCTTGGTTCTTGTGTTATTGATTTTAGCCGTGCTGACAGGCTTGAGGTGATATCTTATTGTAGTTTTCATTTGTATTTCCCTGATGATGGGTGATGTTGAGCATCTTTTCATGTGTCTGCTGGTCATTTGTATGTCTTCTTTGGAAAAATGTCTATTCCTGTCTTCTGCCCATTTTTAAATTGGATTATTTGTTTTTTGGGTATTGAGTTTTATACATTCTTTATATATTTTGGATACTAACCTGAAAGGGTAATTATTAATACTTGATCTGTGTATATGCTGTGTTCCAAAAATTAACTTAACTTGCAGTGCCTTGAATTTAGAACTCATTTTCTCACAGAAATGACAGCATAAGTGGTGGCTTAGTTTCCAAATGAGCAAACAAAAACCTGTTTAACTCAAAATGTTGATACTGACAGTGCTAAGGACCAAGTCCTTTATATCCAAGCCCAAAGCTTTTGAGTTCTAAACCCTGTAGGGAATGAAGTAGTCAGGAGGCAATATTAACATTTAATGAGTTCTACTGTGGGATTATAAATAAAGTACATAGCACAATATTTATATATTCATTAGTTACTTACAATAGTTATCTATTACTAAACAATTAGTTATCTTCCAATAATTCTGGGGCAGCTGGGTGGCTCAGTGGGTTAAGCCTCTGCCTTCGGCTCAGGTCATGATCTCAGGGTCCTCGGATCGAGCCCCACATCAGGCTCTCTGCTGAGCGAGGAGCCTGCTTCCCCTTCTCTCTCTGCCTGCCTCTCTGCCTGCTTATGATCTCTCTCTGTCAAGTAAATAAATAAAATCTTTAAAAAAAATAGTTATCTTACAATAATTCAATGACATTCATTAAGTCTCAACTTTGCCACTTTCTAGCTGTTCGATGGTTGAACGAATTAATTTTTCACATCTAAAAAAATAATAATAATAATCCCTGTTTCAAATGATTGTGAACACTAGTTAAAACTACATATTAAAGTACCTTCCAAATTTTAGTAGCTCTGTATCTGGTCCAATTGAGGATACTCAACATCCCCAAACAATAGAGCTTCCATGACATGATCTGACTCAATTTTCAAGGTCACACACCAAGAGGGCAATCAGAATTAGAACCCAGGTCTTCTGCCAACTAATACCTGTTTTTTTTTCTTTCTCCTCTATGTTATAGATTACCTCTGTACACTTAATGTAAGCAACACAGAAGGATTTAATATGCTCATCTTAATAGACCTGCAACACCCCTAGAAGTTTTTTATGTTAGTCTTCTCCTGGCTCAATTGTCAGTTGTTTAAATAACTCCTCTGATGAATGGGATTTTGAAGTGATTGTCAAGGAAATGAGACATTGCTTTTGATCTATCTCAATACAATTCTATGACCTGTGAGCTCTAGTTTCCTACCTGCAGCTAGCATGGTTTGCAAATGCCTCTATTCTAGCCAGTTTCCTTGCAAAGCTCCCCACCCCTAATAGCTTTATTTTTTTTTTTAAGATTTTATTTATTTATTTGAGAGAGAGAGAGTGAGAGAGAGAGCATGAGAGGGGAGAAGGTCAGAGGGAGAAGCAGACTCCCTAGGGAGCTGGGCACCCGATGTGGGACTCAATCCTGGGACTCCAGGATCATGACCTGAGCCGAAGGCAGTCGCCTAACCAACTGAGCCACCCAGGCACCCTCTAATAGCTTTATTGATATAACTTTGCAAAGCTTTTTTAATCTTCATTTTTAAATTGTGAAATCTATCATTCATTCAGAGATAAATAAATTTAAAGACAATAGAATTTAAAGAAGAAGAATAAACTCAACAATTTAATATCCACTAGGCAAGACATTTGAAGCTCCTTGTGTGGCAATCATATCCCCTTCTCTCACTCCAGAAGCAACTAAGTTTTGGTAAGTTCAGCTCTTTAAGAGTTTCACCAATTCTATATGGATTATTAAATAACATATATAGTTTTGCCTGCTCTTAAACTTTATATTAATGAAAATCATATATTCTTTCATTTACTTTCTTTGTTCAATACAGTATTGTTTTTGAGATTTATCAATGCACATTTGTATAGCTGTAGTCATTCATTTTTCTCTGCTGTATTGTATTTCATTACATGAATATAATCCTATTTTATTCATTCTTCTAGATATTTGGGTTGTTTTTTATTAAGTATTTAGATAATACCTATACACATATTCTGGTACATATGAGCATGCTTTTCTCTAGGGTATATACCAAGGAATTAAACTGCTATGTAACAGTTTGTTCAAGATCAACACACAGTTTTCTGAAGTGGTGGTAACAGTTACACCCCTATTAGCAACAGAATCATGGTCTCATTGCTCTGTATCCTCACTGACACTTGGTATCACCAGCTTTTAAAATTCTACCAATCTGGCAGCTCAAAGTGATACACACTGTGGTTTTTAATTACATTCTCCAGATTGTTAATGAGATGAAATATGTTTTCAAGTTCATTGGCCATCTGAGTTTCTTCTTCAATGAAGAGTCTGCCCAAGCATTCTTTTTCACAAAAGGATAGTTGTCATATTATATTAGTTTCAGGTGTACGACATAATGATTTGATACTTATTTGCATGCAAACTAAACTTGCATAAGTTTAGTTACTATCTGTCACCATACAAAGTTACATATTTTTTCCTTGAGTATTTTTGACATTGATTTGTAGATATCCTTTATTCTGGGAATAACCAGTCCCTTGTCAGTATAATGTGCTACAATTACCTTCTCTCAGTTTGAGGCTTGTCTTTCCACTCTTAGTATAAGTTTTATAGTTTAACAAAGTAGTTAAGATGCAAACACTGGATCTAGACTACCTGGATTCAAATCCTGGCTTTAGCACTTAGTGGTCATATGACCATAAGTAAATTACCTCAACTTCCTGCTTCAGTTTCCTCACTTGTAAAATGGAGAAAATAATCTCTCATCCTCACAAGTGTGTTGTGAAGATTAATTTAGTTAGTATGTGTTCAGCATGCAGAACAGTGTCTGACACATAGTAAAAATTGTATAAGTACTGCTACTACATTACTAGTATTGTTGAAGCTTATCCCTAAGCTTTAGTACCTCCTCAACCATGTATCAAATATCTTTCTACACATGGGTTGTTTCTGGATCTTTGTTTTTGTTCTATTTATCTATTTGTCTATCCCTGGGGCACCTGGGTGGCTCAGTGGGTTAAAGCCTCTGCCTTCAGCTCAGGTCATGCCTCAGGGTGCTGGGATCAAGCCCCACATCGGGCTCTCTGCTCAGCAGGGAGCCTGCTTCCCCTTCTCTCTCTGCCTGCCTCTCTGCCTGCTTGTGATCTCTCTCTGTCAAATAAATAAATAAAATCTTAAAAAAAAATAAAAAAGAAAGAAACCAGAGGGTTTTGTTTGTTTGTTTGTTTGTTTGTTTGTTTCCACTGCTATATTCCCAGGGCCTACCACAGTGCCTGGCACATGATAGACACTTAAACTTTCTCATGTAATGATTGTGTAATTTGGCTCCAAAATCTATATACGCTTCTTTGATTAATTCATGATGCCTTCTGAGTACAATATTTGTCTTCAATTTAGCCCATTTAATATTTTATATTACATTTAAATAAACCTCTTAGAATCTTAGAAACAGGATATTTATCTAGGTGAGCAAAATGAGACATTTAATGACTGACTGGTCCATGATGGGCCAGTCAACATTGTAAGACATTGATCCCTTGGATTTGTTTTTTAAAGGACAAAGAGAGCAGAAAGAGAAAAAATAATTTACTAGCCCACAAAAAAAAAGTCTGTTTTGCTTAACCCCAATTTTCTATTATGACCCTACTAAAAAAGCCTCTTTAGCTTATGTAATCCTCATATAAACAAAGAACAGAGACTAGAATGCCTTGAATAAGCCTACTCGTTATTACTTCTGGTTTTCTTCTGCATATGTTACCTTAAATTTTTGGGGTCAACATACTGATCGGTAGTTGTGATTGTTAGGTCCTATCTCAGAATTTCTGATTCAATAGGTTAGGGGTTGGGCCCAAGAATTTGCATTTCTAACCAATTTCCAGGTTATGCTGATATTGATCTGGGGACCATACTTGAAGAACCACTGTACTAGATCAACCAGAAAAATGTCATTATACTTGCTTCACTTTACTTTTCATACTCCAAGCCCTGACTGGTAAAGCTGCTTGATTTCCATCTCTGCACTTAGTGCTTAACGCTTAATTTGGTATCAATTCTGACCTAAGAAGAGGGTACTTAAGGCGGTCAACCTCAGTGAACTGTCATTAAGTCTCATCCGCTACTGGTTCCTTTGACCTTAGTCCCCTATATTCTCAATGGCTGAATTACAACTATTGTCCCTAGTTTCCTGATGTCTGGCTCCTGGTCTCAGTGGCCCTGCCTCACCGCTTCCCACCCCAATGACTAGGTTCACAACACTTGCTTTCAGATCTCCCACGTGTCAAATGTCTGCCATTTAAGCCCCAATAAGTCAAGTGGACTCAACTTTGATATTAATGTCCTAATTCCTGACTTTCAAATGATTCTCTATGGTGCTCTCAATACTTCATGCTGACTTCTTCTATACAGTATTTCATTTCACTGTATAAGATCTGACTTCTAGATTTATGTCTCCGTGGGCCACTCCTTAGGTTGATGAATCATGCTCACCCATACCTAGACCTACACTTACACTGAGACTCACACTACCATATCTAATCTTGCCCTTCTATTTTAGGGCAGTGGGGAGAGCCTTGGAGTCAGACAGACCTGGGCCCAAATCTAAGCTCTGCCATTTATTAATTATGCCATACTGTTAAGTAACTCAGCCTCTAAGAGCAAGACAGCTAAGTTGTTCTGAGAAGTCAGAGAGGTTATATGTGTAAAGCGTCAAGAATAGAGGTTTAACAGTGTTTATCAAATGTTAATTTCTTTCTGTTCCTCCTGCTGCCTCTCCTGGATTATGCAGCTTCCTTAGGTGAAGAGTTTAGTCAAAAAAACGAACATATTTTCCTGTTAAAACTCTTCTTTCAAATATCTATATTTGATATAGATATTTGATATCTATAATATCTTTTACTGGACCTTAGAACTCTTTAAATAATCAATTCATGATCAGCAAAAGTAAAAGTTAATTAAGGAAATGGTCACAATGTATGTGTTAGGAATTGGCAGAAGTTATTGACAATATAAGCCATGTTTTTTTATTACGCTTTTGGCAGTGTGAGAAGAATGTCTATGTCCTTCCTGTATAGTATTTAGAAGAAAATTTAAATTTGATGACATCCCAGATCTCTTTGAGAATCTATTTAATCTTATAGACCTTCTCCATAGGAAAATACATATCTGCCATTACATTTCATGCATTTCCTCCTTCATAGACTAAGAACTTCTGACCTCGAGCATAGGGGCATATACTAACCAGGAACTGAGTGCCATGGGAGTTTAAGGTAACAGAAAGAACATGAGATAAGTTGTCAGAAGAGTTTGAGTCGACTGCTCTTGCTCTGGTATTTAATAAATATCCAAGCTTGAGCTCCAACCTTTCAATTATTACTTCTCACTAGTAATTTGGTGAAAAATCATCCTTACCTACCTCATCCTTACCTTATCTACAGGGTTGTTGTTAGAATCAAATGAGAAAATGTACAAGAGACGAGAATACTAGTTCAGATATTAGTTATTAACATTACTTAGAAACCTACTGAATTTATAAACACAGGAGCAAGTCTGAAATACCCTCACTGTTGAAACACATGGAACATATCATACCATAGAATTCATTTAATATAAAAAGAACCATAATCATGGAATTGATAATTTTTTTAACTAGCCCTATATACTTTGAACGTCAAAATAATCATGGCTAAAGCACTTATATCTTTTTTATAGGAAATCTAGAGAAACTTCAAGTCAAGATCTCTCTTTGGAATTGACAAATTTAGATATTTTGAGTGGAATTCAAATCCAAGGAGAAAAAAGATGAATAGTCCCATATTCTCTCTACCCTCTAGGAAACATATTTCTTGCTATAAAAAAAACCATCTGAGATGGAACAAGTCATGCTGATTTAATTTTCGTTCAGGGGACACAGGGGAAGACAAAGCCTTCTCTGTGGGAACAAGCGTCCTTCTATTTCAGCCCAAGTCTACTAACATAAGGTTTAGAAGCTTTTCTTTTAAAACTTTATAGAAAAAAAAATTTTTTTAACATTAAAACAGGCTATGAATTTGATTGTGTATTCTAACCACAATGCCATACATCTAAAGGGGCAGATATCCATGCCAGCAAAGTTAGTTTATTTCCTTACTGTGATTCCTCGTCTGGACCTAAGGCTAAGAGTTATCACTAGGAACAACTACGTCTTCATCCTAAGACAGTAATACTATCCATATTCCCTTGACTGACTGCTCTAAATAACAATTCTATTAACTTTTTATTTCTAAATAATATTAGTTTAAAGAAAAGTATAAAGATAGTACAGAAAGTTCTTGTATGCTATTCACCCAACTTCTCCTAAGGTTAACTTCGTATATAACCATGCTGTATTCATCAAAACCGAAAATTAATAGTGCTATAATACTATTAACTACACTATAACTTTATCAGATTTCCCTAATTTTTACATTAACGTGTTTTTCTGTTCCAGGAACCAATCTAAGATATTGGCTTACATTTGTTTACAGGGCATGTCTCCTTCGCTTCCTCCATTCTGACGGTTTCTTGGTCTTTCCTTGTCTTTTATAACCTTGAAACTTTTGAAGAGTACTGGTTAATTATTTTGTGAAATGTTCCTCAATTTGGGTTTGTCGGATGTTTTGTCATAGTTAGACTGAAATTATGTATTTTAGCAAAGACTATCTAAGAGGTAGCATGCCATATTGCATCGTATTAGGGGATACATGATACTACACACATGACTTATTACTGATGATGCTATCTTGATCACTCAAATGATAACTTTTCATGCTAGGAATCTGTCTGTATAGTAGCTAAACTTAGGATGGTTACCAGGCATATTTAGAAAATAAGCAGAGATTCAGCCACTTAATTAATAAATACTTAATAAAATACTCAATTAATTACTCAAGTTAAATTCAACTTAATTAAAATACTCAATTAAACACTCAATTGATAAAATGAAGGCAGTATAGTCAGACAGGTATTGGTTTGACCTGTTTCTGCCACTTACTAGTTGTCTGTTTTGGAACAAATTACTCAAGTCTCAGTTTCTTCATCTGTGAAATGAGACTAATACCACTTCAGTCAATTGTTATTTTATCCTTAGAAGTTAGTACATATAAAGCACTTAGCCTGGCACAGAGCAAACATTCGATAAATGTTAATGGTGTTCATTCTGGGGTTGATGGTGGTAGTAATAATGTTAATATTATTTGCCAACTTGTGTGATAATTTCATTGGAGAAAGAAGTCAAATTTTAGAACAGAAAAACACGATGTGTTTATAAGATTTTTACACTCTTTAAGTGTAGTAAAATGTCCTATCCAAGAGATGCTTAACTAGAGATTAAACTGTGGTTTCTTTCTTCTTTAGCAAGAGAAGTTTGCAATTGCTTTGCCATTTGGGCTGGGAGAGAAAATAATCTTGAAGCAGATTCTCCCAATTGGGTGAAGAATCACTTGTTGAGGCTTCTCTTAGTTGTGCATTTACAGAGTGAATAGGCCCTACTGTCCGGAGAGAAAAGTTTAGCGAGAACTTTTTTATTGGGGAGGGAGGGAGATTTGGGGCTTTGTTAGGTGAAAGATTCTACAAAACATCCTCAACTCGAATGCTTGGATCTGGCTTGCACACTGGGATGCGGTGGCATGCAGAAACCGAAGGAGCTGACTGCTAAGATCTAGTACTCTGGAGCCCTAATGTAGAGCCTCCTTGAAAGAACTTGGCACTGAGGAGTGGGTTCATCCTCCCTCAAAGAACTGCTGCTGCCTCTTCAAGGATCTGGACCAGTGAAAGCATCATTACAGTAGTGAGGAAGCATCATCTGTCAGGTTCAAGTTGGCAATGCCATACAGGAGTGAGAGCCAGTAACGGCAGTGAACTCAGAATCACGTTCCCTTGATACTCAGCACCAGAGGACTGACTCCTAGAGTTATTGGAAAATGAGTAATTAATTGTTGGAGAACGGGTTGCCTCAAAAGGAAAATGGGTTGCTACTGAGGCATATGAGTCTCAGAGTAACTAATTGGAAAAATAAAAGAGGTGTGCCTATATCTGAACCTTGTTTGTGGAAAAGTCTGCCATTTATAACCATTCAACTTTCCCATATCTATTATATCTGCTACCCCCACAGGCCTCTACAAAGATTAATGGTTTTTTAAACTCTCAAAAGGTAAAGGGCCCTTGGACTTATTTTTAGCAACAGAGAAAGAACATGGGTGTGGGGACCCTGCTTGACGCTCAGCACCAAGGCTCAGGGGGAATCAAAATGCCATGCGACGCAGCAAGTGGCAGCAGCTACTGAAGCATGGAGGAGAGCAGATTCAGCCCCCACGGCCTGCAACAAAGGGAGAACGGGAACACACAGAGAGAATATGGGCCTGAGAAGGAACCCTGGGACTTCGTGATTCCTTAAATTCAATTTAGAAATACAAATTACCTTTAGATTTGTGTGTATGGAGTAGTGCAAAAAACTACAAACTTGGTAGGCAATTATGCCCAGAAACCCTGCTCTCATGGGGCATATCACCATTTTCACTATTGTCCACTCTCAATTTTCTCTCTGTTCTCACTATTATCCTAATTTTGGCCCTCACTAGCTTTCATTCTGCCTCTAATCGCCCCCTACTTACATCCATCCATTCTACTACTGCTAGGACACAGTGCTGATCTTTCTTCTGCTTAAAGATTGCATCATGAATAAAAGCCAAATCATTTGTCTGGCCCTTGAGGCCCTCTGTGACCTGACCCCAGCACGACTTGCCAGATTTATCTCCTCTGCCCCCACTTCTCTTCCACCTTACATCCTGTGTAAGCACATCTCTGAGACATTAATCTTGCTCTTTCCTGTTCTCTAATGTCCTTTCCCACCTTGTCCACTTCTGTAAGCCTAACCTTTCCTATTTTCAAAAGCTATCTCTTCAATGAAATCATCTCTGATTTTTTTCAGCTATAAGTGAGATCTCCCAGTTCTTAATCCCCTTAATAGTTTACCCTTATAGTTTATGATCAGCCAATTTTTTTTATACTCGGCCAATTTTTACTTCCTATTATAATTATTTATATACTTTTTTTTTAGTGTCCTTACTTGACAGGAGGCTCCTTTGGAATAAGACCCATTGTCTTATTAATCTTTTATTCCCCACAAGGTCTGGTAAAGTATCCTGCACATAATTTGTTATATAAACACCTTGATACCAAATACTGCAATTTGTATGAACTTGATTATATTATTAGCATATATACATCTACATATTTGGGAGAGTCTCTCAGCAAAAGCAAAATAAATGAACTTTTAACATTATCAATAACTAAATTTTAACTTTAAAATATTTCTTTTAAGAATCTCAAACTGACCTAAAAGTGGCTTAATAAAATAAATGAGTAGAAGAGTCTGCAACATAGGTTAGGGAAAATACCATGTTTGATCAACAGCAACTATATCAACTCACTGTGACAGGTTATGTTCATGTTCTCAAAGGTCACCAATAGCTGGAAGAAAGATGTGTTGTGTTTTTTCACTCATTTGACTACAGCTGTTATCTAGTTAATAATTAGAAGACCAGGAAAGCAGAGCATGCCCTGTACTGAATGGATGATTTAAAACAGAAGTGAACTGAAAAACACACAGAGCCGTCTAAACTATAATAGACATACATTATTTACACTTAAATTCAATGCTCTTGGTGCCTTTTTCTGAATGAGCCCCTGTCTGGCCATTTGTTAACATTCAAATTTTAGTCTAATTTCTTTTACCATGAACTTAACATGATACTTGATGTAATGTGCTTAAAATATCTTCTAACACATAAACCATTGGCACTGTATGAACATTTATTGAAACAAATTAATCATGATAAGAGAAAGGGGTCAATTACCTCCTTCTGACTAAGACAGCTACATTTAAAATTCTACCTTCAAGGAAAAAACATAAAAGTGATTTTAAAAAAGATAATTTAAACTAGATATTGGTACCATTGCCAGAATGACAACTGGGATATAGAATAAAATTATTTTTAAATAAAATTAAAGCTGTAAGGCTCTGCTCTATTTTCCGAAGGAATAGCAGAAGAATATCCTAGAAGATTTCTTGAGTTTGTTACACAATGCACCTATCTTATCAGATATCTCTATCTGAATATCTCATAATCACTTCAAAATGAACACGTTTGAACCCTAACATCATCATCTCCCTCCAACTTGTTAAGCTGCCTGTATTCTTCATCTAGTTAATGGAATATCTCTTCACTCATGTGCCCAAGCCAGAAAGAAACATGGGACTCATCTCTCTCTCTCTCCCCCTCACTCCATATGTACCAAAAAACACCTAGCCTTGTACATTTTATTCTCCAAATACCTCTTTTATTGGTCCCCTTCTCTCTTGTACCATTGCCAATGCCAATGCCAGTGTCCAGTTTCATTGGTCTCCTTCCCTGAGCTCATTCTCTTTTATCCACCAGATTTCTGACAGAGTGATCTTTCTTAAAAGCAAATCCAATATCACTCCTTCTTCAATATTCTTCAATGGATAAAATTTGCATCTCTTCAATAGATAAAATTAGGCCCTTTATGGTCTGGTCCTTTTTATTCTTCATTTATTCATTCTATTCATTCATCAAGTATTTACTGAATCTACTTTGTGCCAGGCACTGATCTAGGTGTTAAAGATACAACAGTAAACAGACAAAAGTCTCATCTCATCATTTCCCACTTGCCTTCAACCCTTCTTTTCCACCACTAACAAGTGTTCTTGCCTTTGAGAAATAGTGAGCCACTTGCATTCTACTGAAGATGCCTTGCTATTTCATACAAATCTCTACTCATCTCTCAGGTCTCAATTTAAATGCAACTTTGTCACTCAACACTTCCCTGAATCTCCTGTGCACTTTATGAATACTCATATTTTGTCTGTGTTTCTGTCTTTCTGCAAGGGTGGTTCAACATCTGCAAATCAATCAACGTGGTAGAGCACATCAATAAAAGAAAAGACAAGAACCATATTATCCTCTCAATTGATGCAGAAAAAACATTTGACAAAATACAACATCCGTTCCTGATTAAAACTCTTCAGAGTATAGGGATAGAGGGAACATTCCTCAAGATCATAAAAACCATCTATGCAAAGCCCACAGCGAATATCATTCTCAATGGGGAAAAGCTGAAAGCTTTTCCCTAAAGATCAGGAACACGACAGGGACGCCCACTCTCACCACTATTGTTCAACGTAGTACTAGAAGTCCTAGCCTCAACAATCAGACAACAAAAAGAAATAAAAGGCATCCAAACTGGCAAAGAAGAAGTCAAACTCTCTTCTCAGATGACATGATACCATATGTGGAAAACCCGAAAGACTCCAACCCAAAATTACCAGAACTCATACAGCAATTCAGCAATGTGACAGGATACAAAATCTATGCACAGAAATCAGTTGCTTTTCTGTACACTAACAATACAACTGTATAAAGAGAAATTAAGGAATCAATCCCATTCACAATAGCAACAAAAACCATAAGATACCTAGGAATAAACCTAACTAAAGAGGTACAGGCTCTATACTCTAGAAAGTACAGAAAACTTATGAAAGAAATTGAGGAAGACACAACGAGATGGAAAAATATCCCATGCTCTATCTTTCCACCAACAATAAGTGCTGTGAGCACAGGGATAATGTCTTTGGACACAGAGTTGGCAAGGGCAATGCTTTTATTAAATGAAATGAGTGAATAAAACGACACAGCTTTCTCAATTGTTAATTGTTTCCAGTAATCAAATAACTTTTTCTTGATCTCCCAGAATTAAAAGCAAAGTAATAAAGAAGAGTTTACACAAGCAGCTGTTACTCCCAATTATGACACAAGCAATGATTTATCTGAGCCCCATGTGAACGTGAGCCTCAGAGGTTTGCCATCTTTCTATTTGACATTTATTTCATTATAAGTTGACTTCACGAGTAAAATTTTGCCTTCTGTCCTGGGGCATATGCCCATAATTAAAATGCAAAATAATAAATATTTCAAAATATACTCAAGGTATGGCAGCAACCACAGATTTTATGTAAAAGGATATTACACCACGGTGGAGCTTCATTGCTATCTTACAGAGACAGTCTATAATGATGCGCCTAGCATACTAAGCCACTATGAATGCATTAAAAAAATCTCAAATCAGTATATAATTGCCTCCATATAAAGCCAGCCCTGACAACATTTTAAGGGCTGTAGTAAGAGATTCAGGCTCTCACTAGGCAAGCTGATTTTTGAGATAAAATGTCATGTGATTTCTTCACTTACTTATTAAACATATGTCCAAATATAAATCAGGAAAACATTAGAAATGCATTGCAAAAGCAAAAAGGAAAAGTTAAGATATCGTAGACCAACTCCTTCCCAATTAAACAGGTTGGAACACCAATGATGCTGTGAGGGGGTGGCCATCTGTCAGTACATAAAGGACTTTGTGTTTGCACATAAAGACGTTGCTCAACCCACATCTGGCTCCCATAGCCAAGTTCTACCCTCACTAGGGCAACTCCCACTGAAAATATAGGGGCATAAAGAACAGGGAGATGAATTTTTTAAAAGCCAGCTGTTTGTTCTGTAAGCATTCGATGTACAAGAGAATCAGGATAGAATGGAGTCCACTATTCTATTTATTTTTAAAAAGAGAACAGGGAGGTGGACACAGAAAAGAATTTTAAGTAGGTGTTAAGAGCTCACATTTTTCATCTCATTGTATAATCTTAGGAAATTCAGTTAAATTTGCATGGTTTTTATTCTCCTGATAAGGTCTTCTTCTCAGTCCTTGGCATTCCCAAATCATAACTTAGAAGTTCCCACCTCCTCTGGAAAGCCTTTTTCCTTATACTTCAGTTTATTCTTTTCCCACTCTAAACTATTTGACCTAGAAATTCAGCATGTATTTATAAACTGTTTTGTATTGGCTTCTAGTAGTTTTGTGCCCTTTAGTCTAGCATAGGTTATAGGCCTCCAGACAAGAGCAAAAGCAATATTGTTTTACTCCAAAATTTTTGCTCCTCTTTGTGAGTTAGCAATTCTATAATCTAACATACAATTTATGTAATTTTATATATAAAATTTTATATACAAAATTTTATATATAAAATATATAGTACGTATAATCTAATATATCCCAAACTCTAGTTCCAAGTTGCAAATGTTTCAATCCCAACACTTTTATTTACCGGTTATTACCTCATAAGTTAGGCAATTTATCTGACTTCCAATTATTTTTCCTGTGCAAATGAGAATTATAATAGTGCTTAGCTGATACAGCTGCTATAGGGATTAAAACAACTGCTATATGCAAACGAAGGGCTTAGGATAGTGCCTAGGGTGTGTTCGATTAACTTTAACTATCATTATTATTATTATAAAATATAGATTGTTGGGGTGCCTGGGTGGCTCAGTTGGTTAAGCGTCCAGCTCTTGATTTTGGCTCAGGTCATAATCTCAGGTTGTGAGATCAAGCCCCGCATCAGGCTCTAAGCTGGACGTAGCCTATTTAAGATTCTCTTCTTCTCTCTCTCCACACTTATTCTCTCTCTTTCTCCCCCCGCCTCTTAAAAAAAAAAAAAAGAAAATATAAGATTGTCCAATTTTCAGAGGTTTAATATGTTTGTGAAAATGGAAGAAAATAATTTAAACTTTTCTTCTTGTTAGAATGTACAGTTTCTTCTTTAGCCTGCAAACAAAAACAAATACTCCAATCCCTCCTCATGCACAACACAGGTGGACTTAATCCTCCCCTTTGGTGAGTCACCAATTCTATTCATCATGTTTTAAAAAAAAACAGACTCAACCTCTAGGGAGTTACTGAGCTGAATCTATGTGCCAGTCATAATGTAAGTGGGGACACACACACACACACAATTTAAGTCTCACAAAAATCCTTCACGTCATATATATAATTTACAGATGGAAACACTGAGGCTCAGAGAGATCAGATATCTTATTTTTTTATTTTAAATTTTTTTATTATATTATGTTAGTCACCATACAGTACATCATTAGTTTTTGATGTAGTGTTCCAAGATTCATTGTTTATGTATAACACCCAGTGCTCCATGTAACATGTGCCCTCCTTAATACCCATCACCAGGCTCACTTACCCCCCACCTCTCTCCCCTCTAAAACCCTCAGTTTGTTTCTCGGAGTCCATAGTCTCTAATGGTTCGTCTCCCCCTCTGATCCCCCCCCCTTCACTTTTCCCTTCGTTCTCCCAATGTCCTCCATGTTATTCCTTATGTTCCACAAGTATGAAGGTCATACAGTTAGTAGGGGGCTAAACCAAGAATAGAATCAAAGTCACTAATTTCAGATTCCACTTCCTTTCTACTACACATACGCTACTTGCCTACAGTTTCCTTTTTCCTTAACTCATAATTTATAGCAGAGCAGAACACAGAGGTGTTTCTTCATAGTTCACCCACGTGTTCTTGCCAAAGTACATAGTCCTGCAATTTCCCATTTCTGTTCTTCTGGTCTTATGTCAATTTAACTTCCTTTCTGGTAGTGAGAAATGCACTGTTTACAGCTGGATTTAGAGCTCCTGAATCTTCCTTCTAAAGACTTCCTTTGAGCACAGGTTTTTAAGGGACTTCAGTGATGTGCTGTCTGTTCTGACAAATTGCCTGACATTCTGAAATAACACTGTTAAAATTTTTTTAATTAAATATTACTCTGCAGTAACCCATAGAAAAGGATTATGGATTTATCTCAAAAAATTAATATACCTAACTTTGAGGCCATAGACAACCAAGAAATAGGGCAAGTACAACAAATAAAGATTAGTGGGAGCAAGGAGGAAGGCTTATTGGAAGAGAGGTCAAGAAACTGAAAGGCCAAAGCATTGAGATCATCTACAGATACTGAAATCATCCAGGATTTTGACAGATGTCATGGCGGAGAGACAACAGTGAGCCGTGGATAAGAAAGCAGAGGTAGTTCCTGGTAGGGGAACAGCAACACAGAATAGAACAGCATGATCTGCTTCTATGAGCTTCGGAGGCAGGGTTTTTAGAAAGGGAGAGGGGAGAGCACTCTACAAGTGGCGATGAGGAGCAAGGAAGATTAGCTACTCCAGCTCCAGGTCCAGAGAGAAGAGGAACAAGAGAGAGAAAACAGACATCACTTTTCAGGGCTTCAGGGGAAGCAAGGTTCTTCCAGATGGCAATTAGAAGATGATGGTAAATGATGTGAGAAATCAACATACTTTCACTGTATGCAGATATTATAAAATTACATGTTATTCATTAAAAAAAGACCTACTAAGGATAATAGAACCCATCAGGTATGCAGAGAAAACAGTCCATATAGATCAAATAATAATAATAATAATACGGGTATCTTCTCCCTCCTGCTTAACATCAATCGTCCATTCCTGAAAACCATATATTCTACATGAAATGCCAATAAAGAACCTATTTTCCAATATTTCAAATGAAAATAATTACAATCCATTACATATCAACCCAAAACTACTAACCAACTTTCTAGAGTATAACTAAAACACAGTAAAGCACCTGTAAATAAGTAGCAAACTCCCATGTTAGGATGTAAAATGCCTACGACATCCCTTCCTGATCCAAAGCAATTCCCATGGTTGTTACCAGGGGCCTTATATGCAGTAACATGCTGCACATCCTCTTTGTTGACATGTGGTACACTTGACAGATTGTTTACATGGGATTCTGACATTATACCAATTACACCTGGCATTTAACACAAGACTTCCCACATGTTACTTTGTTTAAAATGTTGTATATGGCATTATTGAGTTTCCGGGATATAAATACAAATTTTTCTTGTATAACCATCAGTCAAAATACATTGAATTGAGAGATAAGAACATTCTAGGATATTTGGGTGTTAATTACCAAGAGCCTTTCTACTAAGAAAAACAATTGTGTAATTATGAAGTCATTCTGCTTCACAGAATAAGCACTTGGTTATTACATTTGTTCAACTGGATTGAATGGTAGCTTTCGTGTGTAAGCTTTCACAAGTTACTATGCCCCCTAAACATCAAAATCCTCATATTCAAAGTGAGAAAATAACAGTGCTCTCCTCAGGGGAGTTTTTTGAAAATTAAATGAGATAATGAACATTAGTGACCTAGCATACAGTACATGCTCAAAAAAATGGTTTCTACTATTATTTTTATTGTATATCTAGAAAGTGTAGATTGTAAAAATTTACACATGCATTTTCTTGTTTGATCCTTAAGACAAAACAACTCTATACAGGAGAGAAACAGGACATGGATTATTACCACCACTTCGCAAACGAAAAGATAAATGCTTAAAAAAAGTGAAGTGACTTTCCCAAAGCTACATGGTTACTCGGCAATATCTACCGGGACTGGAACCCTAAACCAGGGGTTGGCAAACTTTTTCTTAAAGTGCCAGACAGTAAATATGTTACGTTTGCAGGCCACACAGTCTCTGTGGCGAGTCAGCTCTGCCGCGGCAGCACAAAAGCCGTCACCGATGATAGGGAAAGAAGTGAGTGCACCTGTGTTCCAATGACACTTTACTTACGACAGCAGCAGCGGGCTGGATTTGGCTCGCAGCTGTAGTTTACAGACCCCCGCCCTGGATCTTTGAGTTACTAGTCCAATGCACTTTTCCACTGCTCTCTAGTTACGACCTATTTTCAGAACAGTGTTTAGCCTATGTCACTGAATGACATTAACTGTCAGGGGGAAAAAAGTCAGAAATAATTTACAGGGCTGCCTGGGCGGCTCAGTCACTTAAGCATCCAACTCTTGGTTTCAGCTCAGGTCATGATCTCATGGGTGGTAGGATCGACTGAGCCCCTTACAGGGCTCCATGCTCAGCAGAGAGTTTGCTTGAAGATTCTTTCCCTCTGCCACTCCCCCCACTCACGTGCCACCTCTCTCTCTGTCTCTAAAATAAATAAATAAACTTTTGTTAAAAAGAAATAATTTGTAAAAGATCAATGGGAACAGTAAGATATTACATGAATTTTAGAATTACTGTTTTTTTCATCCTCTCCAGCTTTTAAAACTCTCTCTCAATGCTCCCCTTATTTCTTTCTCCTCTAATAAGGCAGTTTGGCCTAGAAGTAAACACTGTTTTATCTCTCCAAAGTACTCAAGAAAAAATGTGTTTGTAGAATCTCATTCTAAAGGAAGCAGTAGTCATGCCATTAGATATTAAAATGAGCAAATTTAGCCAAATCTCATCTTTTAAAATGGTAAGAAAGTTGAACCTTCTAAGGATAACTTGTGCAGGCATGTTTTTAGGGGAGCAAAGGTAGCAATGATAAGCAACTACTATATTCTCAGTCTCAAATAACAGAATGAGTATCAGTTTTCTCATTATAGAAGCTGCATGACGTGGTGATAGGGACACTGGGCTTGGAATCCTAATTGGGAATTCTTCCTCTGCCACTTAGGATCCTTGTGATTTAAAAACCCACATAAAAAGAGTTCCAAAGATTAAAACAAATAACTATTTTAAAATATCAACAATCATAAGCATTGATTATTGTTGCATTACAAACTTCTCTTTGTTTTTTAAGGTTTTATTTATTTATTTGAGAGAGAGCAAGAGCTAGAGAGAGAAAGCATGAGTAGGGTGGGAGGGGGACAGAAGGAGAGGGAGCAGACTCCCACCTCAGCAGAGAGCCCAATGCAGAACTCAATCCCAGGACCCCGGGATCATGACCTGAGCTGAAGGCAGACGCTTAATTGATTGAGCCACCCAGGCACCTAAAATTATAAAATTCTTAATCAAGTTCACATCCATATATTCAATAGAGGTACAATATGATATAATATTGCATATCATGTGTATAGTATGATTTATAAAGCATCCAAGATAACCACTGCTTGTATAAAGAAACTTCTGCCAAAGAGCTAAAAGTTCTTCAAAACTATTCCCTCGTTTAAGCCAACAGTATTCCTTTGAAATTAAAACAAATCAGAACGTATTGTGTGATGTGCGGTAGGCATTTTACATGCATCCATCCATTTAACCTTCACAACAAACTTGAGGAGCAAGTGAGGCTCAGAAAAATGAAATAACTTGCTGAAAGCACAAAGCTCCAAGTGGCAAAAGATCTTGGATCTATACCCAAGTTAGACTGATTGTAAAGCTTATGTTTTTATCATTACATAACACTGTCTCTTCAGCTTTTTGATTTGGGGTTCACAAAAAGGTAGGTGCCTCATACAAGGTCAAAGAATAATTACTTTCAATATAGTAGAAGGCAAATCCTCAGATGGTGGGACACTGTTCTACTATATTAAATTGCCTCCAAATAACATACTATTTTAAAGGTCATTTCCAGATAGTTCCTGCTTAATCAAGTTTTGGTCCCCCAAACTGTACTGGTAAACCCAGTCTTTTCCCCACAAGTTAGAGAAATTAGGATATTACCAACTTTAAGCCTTAGATGTGCAAAGAAATAGTTCCAGCATTTGGATAAGAGAAAAAATAAAGCAAAGAGTAAGTTTCCCGAAAATCCAACAGCATGTGAATAAACATAACAAGAACATTTCCACTGGAAATGCCAGGAAGTTATCACTTCCAAAAGGAGATTGCTTTCTCAATAATTTTTTTCCATGAAATTTAGAGAAATTATCACAAAGCAAAATTGGTGACCAGGTGCTTTTGAAGAACTAGATCAGTAAATCAGAGGCTTTTTAATTTTGATATTAAATACGCAAAGTGAGGAGATACAAGTATATGAAATATTTTATAAATCTATGCCTCCCTTCCCCCTTTATTTAAAGCACTCTGGTCCTTGACAGCAAGAGCCTTTTCTCTTTCTTGATAAAATAGCATCACCTCCACCCTCTGCTGCTTACCTGGTGCAGAGCGCGCTGAGGGCTCCGTGGGGACTACAGTCACATGGCAGACAGAGCCCAGAAGTGCGGTTCAGGTAAAAGCCCTCCCTGCAGGTGTCGCAGCGGAGCCCTTGATAAGGTGGCCGACACTCACACTGCCCTGTGGTCTGGTTGCAGCGATTCACATCCAGGCTCCCCGCCACAGAGCAGTTACATGCATATTCTATAAAGGAGAGAAGGGAAGAGACATCAGTAACTAAGATTTAATGCTTTCTTAATAAAATGAATGCTATTTTATTTTTCCTAATAAGCGTTCATGACAATTTTGTAAGGATGAAAAAAATGAATTCGGGCTCAAATTCACTTGCTGCCTCATTTATTTAAGATGGGAAATATAGACAATCAAATATCTAAAACTATACATCACTCATAGTTATGAAGCTAACATTCTCAATGTCCTTGCCAGTACTCTTTATCTTCTAGCCCTCCTACCCTACATTCCAATATAGGGGGTAGGGAGAATGGGGGAAATCCTGCATACTATTCAGTTTTTCTGGACTAAAAACCTGTAAAGGCCTATGCTTACCTACATGGCACAGAGCACATGCTGGAAATGGCAACACGTTAAATAATGAATAGTCCCATTGTACAGCAGCAAAAGCCTAAGGCTCAAATGGTTTTCTGTGGTCACTTACACACATCAGACAAAATTATGCTAGAGCTGGAATCATAAGCTAATATACTCTACCCAGGAAAGAATTAATGGAGAGTTGAAACTTTAAGGTAAGAAAAGGATGAACAATAAATCCCAGATGAGAAAGTTTACACAATCATCCTGATCAGTGGGCTAAAACCAAACACAGTTTGAATCTCTTTCCTAAGTTTCAAGATTTAGAAAATAAACTTTCCTTTAGCTACATTTCAAAGAGTTCTTTGGATGAAAATATTTAGAAGTCTTTGGCTTTAGCCTTTAAACGTAGATGTATTTAAAGGTCAGCTCGAATTTGGTTTTTGCTATTGCTTACACTCATTTTATCAAGAAAGTATTTCCAACATGGTTTGACACAGTATCAACACAAGACTTTGTGAGCATGTGAAAAACAAGTAGTCAACTGCAGATAAAATAAAACCTTGTACACAGTTTAGGAATAGCCCTAATTCCAAAATAGCTATAAACTTAGGTTTAACAAGCCCCCCCACCAAATCTAACACAAATTATACTTCTGAGTAGGTAAGGCACTATATGAAATGGCATTATATTGATAAAAATTTAGCTTGGAAAAATAAATCTTTTATGCCATTTTTGATGATTTTTTAAAAGTTACTGAATAACTGCAAATCCAGGGTCTTAAATAGAATGTTATAAAGGCATTTGCTTCTCTAGTCTGGAAAAGGAAATTAAAATTCCTAATGTCATCACAAGCTGCTTATCCACACAAGTCAAAGCAAATGATTCCACAGAGAAACTCCCACTTGGCCGTGCCCATACCAATCCATATCTCCCACTCTTCTTCAGTTCCTAACCTTTGGGGTCAGCTTATCTCCCTACTCTTTCCATCTCTTCTAATTTGTAAATAGATCAAATGAATGAATATACATATATTGGTGACTGATTTACTTTATGCATAATTCAAGCGTGAGGGGTAAATTAGTTACAAATCTCAGAGAAGAATTCAAGATTTCTTCAACTCCAAACTTAGGAAAGGTATCAGTCAACTTTCCCAACTCAGTCAACTTTCTTATTTTCACTAGGCTATGTAAGCATGACATTTCTTTGACAGAGTTACTTATTTTCACATTATTTCTAGTGTTTGGTGTGTGTGCATGCGTGTGTGTGTGTGTGTGTGTGTGTGTGTGTGTGGTTTTTGTAAATAAGGAAGCCATGTTCAGTGGTCTGAAAAGTTGCCAATGACAACTTCATGGTAAGACCTACACTCCACCAAAAATGACCAGAATGCTTAAAACAACATTTTTCTTCCAAATCTGGCAGAGTTTCAACATACATCCAATTCCTCCTGCTGGACCAATTTCATCACAAGTTAAACTAACCAAATTATGCTGGTGTGGGCAGAACTAGCTCAAGAAAAATGAACAGATTAAGAAAAAAGTCTAAGACTGAGAATTTTATTCTATTATTTCCTTACTAATGTACTTCCATCTGAAACCTGAATCAGTGTTCCCAATCAATTAGATAAGTATTTTTAATAACATAACTAATCTAAAAACTTTGAAGAAAAAAATAGTTTTTTTTCAATAAAATTCTAATGGATAAAGTTCAGTACTAATCAAGCTCATTAGCTATTTATACTTTTATAGAGCCTAGTCAATATCTTCAATATCCTCTGAACATATTCTTTTTAGTCTCATCTTTGGACTGTTGCTCATTCTGTCCTCCTTGAAATGCTCTCTACTCTTCACATATTCAAACCTATCCCCTATTTCAAGAATCAGCTGAAACTTACTCCTCCCCAAACTCTAATTCTATTACCCCTAGTGTGAGTCTGTAACAACATCTACTACCTCTAACTCTCATATGCCAATAATTCAAAGAGGCAGGAAAGTGAAGCAGTTATGACTATAGCCATTGAGGCAGACAGTCATGGGTTGAAGTCCAACACTCATTACTAACTTTATGACCTTAGAGAAGTTAACTACCCTCCTGTGCCTTCCTCTTCTTGTCTGTAAACAGAGCATAATATACTACCTATTACACTCAGCCCCAACGCCTAAGCTGGAGGTAGTCTGGGGTGCTGTGAGAAGTAATAGAACAGCTGGAAGAAAGAGATACCAGATAACATAAACAACAATTCAGATGTCAGATTCATAGGCCACAGCTTTGTTATACCCTGTGGACAAGAAAGCCTGGGGTTGGGTTTATTACCATGACAGTTTTTGTTTTTGTTTTTACCATGGAAGTTTTTGACAATGTTTAGGAAATGGAATTAGCATCCCAACATTCAGAAATCCAAGTTGTAAGTTATCTAGGAAGAAAATAAGGGGTATAATATGTATCCTAGGCTTCATATATTACCAATATGGGTGCGTACAAATACAATGATGAAAACAGAAGGGTTGAGGATGTGGTTTATGGAGGATGAAAAAGAGCACTTATTGATTATATGCCCCTTGTATTAATCATCCTAGCAGTAGTGGAATACATGGCAAATATTCAGCAAGAGGGACAACCATCGTGCCAGGAAGGGGGTTGATTTATGAAGATAAAATGCACTATCACATTAACATTCCTCCCCAAATTAACCAAAGGAAAGGAAGTTAAAGCAAAGCACACCAAATGCCAGGGAACACATGCATCTTTTCTGTTTGGAGCTTAGAATCTGAGGCCCTATCCCAGTGACTGAGCTCAAATGAAATGACCCAAGTTAAATGAATAATATGAGCAACAGTGATAAATGTAAAGCACTATGAATATCCAATAAATTGTGTCAGGATAACTTGTTAGCTTGTAAGTAGAGTAAAACCTCAGAGCCTTCACAGTTCTTGACATTCATATAGAACCAGACAGGAGTTAATGCAGAAACAATGCAATTTACTAGGAGGCCGGCAAAAATGAAGAAGAAGAAAGGAATTTCCATTGATAGAAGTAGTGGGAAGGACCTATAGCCAAGAACAAGAGATGAAGTGCTGACTTTTTAATGAGGTGGAATCGTAGACAGCAAAGCAGCACAAAGGAGTCATGACATGACTGATGGTAAGTCACTAGTACGGATGTTCATGGGGATGAAACAATACGAAGAAGACACAAAAACTAATCACAGACAAGTCTGGATGAAATGCCAAAAATCTCATTTGGCTGCCTAAGAGTACATATGAAGTAAATTCTCCATCATTTGAGCTGTGGGTTTTCTTTCAATGCCCCGTGATTCTTGGGAAAGCTCTATAGAGAAATAATTAGAGGAAAGTAACGTAAATGTTAGCAGAGAAATGGCAATCTTTGGCAATATTTTTTATTTTTGTTTGACTTCTGAAGAGCAATGACATACTTTGAAGAGCAATGAATTGAACCCTAAGGAAGAATAAGAAACTAAAATCTGGTGCCAAACTATTTGAAAACAGAAATATAAAGCCCCAGAGAAGAGACAATAACTTGGCATTCCTCTCTGAGAACCTGAACATATGTGATGATTTTGTAGTAAAAGTATCCAAAGTAATCATTGCATTTAAATCAAATACTGAACTATTTCAAACTTTCCTTACTGAGGGCCAGGAAGATGAATATTCTCAGCAAAGAAAAATAAATATAGAGTAACTTTGTTTAGAAGTCCCATAAGCTCCCCCACCGCCTTTGTGCACAAACACCCGTACTGGTAAGAGATTGTTTCCCGGCACACACTTAAGACCCTTTCTCATACACCTGGTAGCCTTCTTTCTGCATCCAGCTCTTAACCACCTCATGTCACTGCTCAGTAAAAAGTTCACCATATCTTCTAGAGAATTTTAATTGTATTTTGGTATCTGCAGCTACTTTGATGGTAGTTTTGAGAAAAATATTAATTGTGATACTATGTCCCAATTAATGTGTCCTCTCTCTCTCTGTCTCTTTTTGAAGTCCTTTCTCAATGTTGTAATTAACTATGAGGTCTGGAAACTCAAGCAATTTGGTACAATAGTATGTTAGCCTTTTGCAGATAAAAAAGAACTATAAAAGCAGTAAATGAAAGATCTGAATAAGAAAATGAAAGAATTATGTCCTCAGTCAACTCATGATGCAAATGTCATAGAACAAAGAAATGTTCGCTGATAAGAGCACTGGTACTGAACTAAAATGATTACAAAACAAGTATTGAATTTATGCATAAATACTGGAAAAATATTTGTAAATATAACTAACACAGAGCACTCACAGGAATCTGATTCAGGAATATAGCCTGAAATTCTATCTATAGCCTCCTGCAAAATGTGGAAACACCTTTACAAAACTCAATTTCTGACTCCTTTTCATTCCTTCAACAAAGCTTTCACTCTTGTTTTCAATATCTTCAGATATTGAAAGAATAAAAAAAATTATCTATTAAGAACCTGTTTTTTAAAAAACTGCTCTAGGCTATTCCAAAACTTTTCATTCTTCCCCATATTCAGAAGACATACAAAATGTACTATAATATTTACTGATGTATCTTCTGTTTAATGTCAAAGTAGCAAAAGCTAGAAGACATGTATTTAAAACGTATCAAGGCTCAGCACTTAATCTTATAACCAAAATTTAAAACATTAATGGAACTGAATACCATGTGAGTAAATTTTTTTGGATGTAAATTTTAAAAAAACAAAAGTTTCTTTTTAGGAAGCAATGAGGTTTTACTAGACTCCGGTTTTTTTGTTTGTTTGTTCATTTGTTTTGGTTTTTTTTTTTACTACGTTCTTAGATTTTGCAAGAAGGAAGCCTTGGTGTCCCACAAGCAACTACTTTAGCTAGACTGTGACACTAAAGTCACATGGGACCCAACTAATAATTGAAGCCTTTTGCAAAGCTAATGTTACAATTAAGATAGCAAGAACTGATGAATGCTTCAGTTGATTACTGCACAAAAATTTGTGGAACATTTTAGGATTTAAAATGCTATTTAACTGGGGCACCTGGGTGCTCAGTCAGTCAAGCATCCGATTCTTAATTTTGGCTCAGGTCCTGATCTCAGGGTCGTGAGATCAAGTCCAGTGTCAGGATCTGCTCTGAGTTACAGCGCAGCCTCCTTGAGATTCCCTCCCTCTCTCTGCCTTTGCCCCTTCCCTTCACCCCCATCCCAGTTCCCACACGTCCATGTGCTCTTTATCTCTCTAAAATAGATTAATTAACTAATAATAAAATAAATAAATAAAATGTTATTTAAAAGAAGTAGAATCTTTTTCCTTTGGCTCCAACTTAAGTCTTTGGTTGTAATTGCTCCCATGTAAAACGAAGGAGAAGAAGAAAAACTAAGATAAAGATGTATAGGATTCCCAACCCTTTTCCATACACAACTGTGTCTTTTCCTTTGAGATTCATCATTAAAAACCCTACTCTATTTAAGTAAACACCAGGGAAATACATGTAAGTATAATGACTTTGAATCTACCTGGTCTGTCTTTTCCACAAACCTAGGATAATATCTACAAAAATAACATAGCTCCTGCTTTTCAAATCAAAAAGAAATAGAGAAATAGTTGTCAGAATCAATAGTAGGAATACTTAATTCAAATTCTGCCTGTACATCAAAAGAATACAAAACAACAACGACAACAAATCATAATACTGTCTTGGCTACAGGCCTGATTTCCAAAGTATATGGTGTATTTATTTCAAAATGTACTTTTTATTAGGCCCATATTCCATCTTCGGAGGTTTAGAGTAAAGGAATCTTGGAAAGGCCTCATTCTAGAGAAAAGGAATTATCAACACAGAATTTTTATTTTTATAAAAGATCTTACTCTAGCATAACACTGATACTCAAATTACATTTCACATTTATGTTATGCCAGGGTAGGGTCACAAATCTTTGCAAAGCTGGGGAACTCAATATTAAAGCTGACGAGTTTCTTGCATTAAACCAGACTTCACAGAAATGTGGAAAGTTTTAAAGCCACTACTTTTAAAGAAAAGCTTTAAGCTTTACCTTTTAAAATAAAAATGTATCCATTAAAATTCCCAGTCATAATTCACTATCACAAAACATTTCTTTTTTTTCTTTTTTTTTTTTTTCACAAAACATTTCTTCTACTTTGTGGTAGACACATGGAAAAAAAGTGGGTAACCACGACACAGGTTTTGTAGAAAATTTTCTGTCTCACATTTAAGGACCATGTTGTTAGTGCTTGCCTCTGGCTCACTGCCAGTTTTCCACAATTCAAAGACAATTCATCTAATTAATGAAACAAAATGACAAGTTCTGGGAAAGGTTGTCACAACCAGCTTTCACTACTACTACTAATAACCAAGATGATATGACCGGTTACTGAGCATGCACTACATGTATATCCAACACCACACTAAAAATTTCACATGTACACATCCCTCAGCCTTCACTACAATCCTGCGAGGTAGGTGTCTTGAAGGAGGAACATGAGTCGTAGGGAAATGAAACGATCACACAACCAACCAGTACTGAACAGATTGTAACCCAAACTGAAGAACTCCAAAATCCATGTCTTTTCACCGTAAGAAACTTCTATCAAAATGAGTACAAAAAAACACTAGGCAGACCCAGGACATCTTACAACCAGAATTTGCTGCTAATTAACCAGCTCCGTGACCTTCAAGAAGTCTAACTGTTCTGAGTTTCAGTGTCTCCATCTATAAAATGCGGATAATTGTAGTCATCTGCCTTTATGAAATACTTAGTGATAACGCTAGCATAATATATATATGATCTTTATGCTAAAAACTGTAAGACACTGAAGGGGAAAAAAAAGCATTAAAAAGAAATAAATAGACACAACATAACAATTAAATCTATCGATTCGGTGAACACCAATCAAAATCCCATCAGGATTTTTTGGTAGGTATTCACAAACTGACTCTAAAATAAATTTTTAAAAAAGTAAGAAACTTGAGCAGCTAAAGAAGAATAAAGTTGGAAGACTTTCAGTAATTTCAAGACTTACTTTAAAGCTATAATAATCAAAACAATGTGTTATTGTTGAAAGGAACAATACAGATCAATGGAACAAAACAGCCCAGGATTAGACCCTCATAAATATCATCAACTAGTTTTCGACAAGGTGCAAAAGAAGTTCAAGGGGAAAGGATCATTTTTTTCAATAAATGGTGTTGGGAACAGTTGGTGTCCCTATGCAAAAGCCTGAACTTTGACCTAACCTCACACTTTGTTCAAAAATTAACTCAAAATAGATCACAGCCTCAAATGTAAAATGTAAAACTACAACACCTCTAGAAGAAAACATAGGAGAAAATGTGATTGACCTCAGACTGGGCAAAGAACTTTTAGATACAACACCAAAAGCAAAATCCATAAAAGGAAAATTTATAAATCGGACTTTATTAAAATTTAAAACTGTTGCTCTTTACAAAACTGCTAAGAGAATGAAAGCACAGTCACCAACTAGGACAATATCTGTCAAAGGACTTGTGTCAAGAATATGCAAAGAACTCTCAAAACTTAACAGTAAAAAAACCCCACAATTTTAAAATGGGTAAAAGGTCTGAACAGATACTTCACCAAAGAAGGTGTATGTCTAACAAACACCTGAAAAGATGCTCAACATCTTTTATTAGGAAAATGCAAATTGAAACCATAATGACATACTACCCCCCACTTAATAGAATGACTAAATTTTTAAAAACCGGCAGTACCCAGTGCTGTTAACAGCACCGAGCAACTAGAACTCTTCCATGTTACTAATGGGAATGCTTAGAAAACGATCTGACCATTTCTTATAAATTTAAATTCACACCTACCATATGCCTTTCCATCTACTCAGTCTTCCTCTGTATCTCTCAGCAAAATTTCATAACTTAAAAATATATGTATGTGAGTTTCATACATATCTTGATGAGACTATTCCTAAACTTCCTATCATTTGTGGTAGTAGTAGCAGTATTAGTATGACTTTTTTCCCATTATCTCCTCTAATTAGTTATTAGTTAGAAGTACTTAATAGCTTCATTTTTTTGGAGATATATACATAGTCATTTTGATGAACTCTCATTATTTCTAATGGTTTTTGCCTTGATGCTTTTGAGTAAGACTTCTATTTTGAATTACACGGAGGTCTTCCGCTGAAGGTCATATCTTACCTGGCTATCAATAGATACAATTCTGAGTTTCTTCAACCACAACAGTTTGTTGGTAAAAAAGAGCAAAGCATTTCACACAATTGATTATTTTAATCCCTAGGTCAGTCTTTTTATTAATTATAATAAAAGTAATTACCACTTACTATTACCTACAATGTCTCAGGCTTTATCCGTCACATATTTGACTTGAATGGGTACTTTGCTTCACAACAATCTTGCAAGGGGTGTTTATAAATAGAGAAACCAGAACTTGGAGAGGCGAAGTCACTGCCCTAGACCACAGAGTTACTGTACGTGGTGAGACAGCATTCAGACCCAGGTTTCTCTTACTCTAGTGCTCTTCCTCATTCCACTTGACCACAGAACTTTCTTCCTTTAAAAAAAAGGGAAGGAGGGAAGGGCAAAAACAAGAAAAAGAAATTGAAATTCCACCTACTGCTGTTAAATGCAGTTAGGTGGGTTTTTTTTTTTTTTCAGTCTGTTTTCTTTGTAAGCAGATGACATCAATTCAAATGATTAGCAAACAGTTGGGGGGGGAGGAACAGCTGCTCAAGCTACAAAAATAATTTTCAATGGGAGACTTAGAACACCTTGCATTTGCTTTTGGTCACCGAGTCTTAATCTATTGTTGAGAGCCAAAACATACACTCATGATTTAATATTTGGGACCAGTTTATTTTATTTAAATACAATCTCATAGCTAAAATAATACTGCCAATTAGTATCTCCAGTATCTCTCTAAATTCTGGATACAGACCATGCTGAACTACAAAACTGCTACCTGAACGTAGGCAAAAAAAAGTTTCTTTTTGTGCCACCATTTTCCTATTTGTTTGCATTTTTCAAGGCTTCTTTTTAAGAACCAATTTTGCCATTTAGTAAGTTATTGTTTACTTTTTGGAAGGACATTTCATTCTTTCTGGCTATTATCAAATTGAGAACATACTGCAAGAATTGACCAAATATCGCTTATATGGCTTGAAAGAATAACTGTTCTATCAAACTCTGAACTTATATGAAGTTTTTTATTTAGAAAATGTTCACAATATCCTTCAGTTTAAGGGGAGGCTGGGAGGAGGGAGGAGAAAATACAGGAAATGAATTTGTGCAACTTAAAATCTGGCTCCAGGCTATAATAGAAAGAGAGCAGTCTATGAGGTCAAGGGACCTGGGTTCAAATACTGAAACCATTGTTTATGATTTTAGAACTCATGCCTTTGTAAAGATTTTTTTATAAAATTGGGATAATGATACCTAACTTTTGAGAATGTTCTAAGAATTACAGGAGACAAGGCAAAGAAAACACCTAGGATAGGGCCTTCCCTTTCCCCACCCTACATTTTTATTATAAGCAATCTTTTCAGCAAAGTAGCATCCTTAGATGTTACCACAGATTGCAAGAATTGAGAACAGGGACCATCAGAGATCTCTGAATGCACTCAGATTACCCTAAATAATGTCATTAATGCCTTAATTTTGTAGTAATAGAACAGAAAGGATAAGAAAAAGAGGAGAGCTTCAATTTCAAGTGCTGCCGATTGCTTCTGAGGTTGGGATTAGATTTGCCTTAGTGTGTCTATTTACAGAGCACAGCTGAGCAACTTAAAGGCTAGCACTATTTGCTCATTGTAATACCTGGAAAATTAGTTTGGAGAAAAGGAGCACAAAGAGAGCAAGAGAAAAGGTCAACTTAAAAATACTGCCCTAAGGTACCCAGTGCTTTAACCTAGAAATTGTTCCTAATTTCCAATAAAAGAAGGTTGGTCCCACATATTACAGTTTAACATTCATCCCAGCCAATTTTCAAACATATTATTAAATGGATGGTTTGTGGATTATTAGGAATAAATATGTATTTGATTACAAAATTATGCCATGTCATCTTGGGAAAATATATGGGATATGTAGGGACAAGCAAGTAGAGAAAATCTACTTATTATGGTTGCAACAAAGACTGACAGGGAGAAATAGGAGAAGAAAATACATATGAGAAAGGTATACTTGGGCACTTTATCCTGCATGGAACAATTCTCCAAATCAGTGCCACCTGCTTCAGAATCACCAGGGGAGCACAGTGAAATGCTGATTCCTGGGTCCCATCCTGCACGTACTGAATAGAAATCTCTGGTGGTGGGGGCGGGTGGGTCTCAGGAATATGCATTTTTTTTTTTTTTTACAAGCTTCAAAAAGTGATTCTGATGTACCTAAAAAGTTTGCTATAAGCAAAAGAGAAATACGGAAAATTCTTGAACACAGTAATAACGTGGCCAGAGGGGGACTTCAGAAGTAAAAACAACAACAAAACCAAAAATAACAACAACAATAATGACAATAGTAATGATCTCCACTCCACTACTCAGTGCTTACTTATTTATTGACTTACTCCATGCCAGGCACTGTTTTATGTACTTTACATGCACAAACATCTAAAACGTTCAAAGGACCTATCTATAAGGTAGGTCAGGTGATAAGGGGATAAAAGAAGGAACCGGAAGTACAGGGAAAATAAGGAATTTCCCCAAAGTCAGAAGGCCACCGATGTCCGACTGAGATTAGATTACCTTTAGCAGGAGTGTGAAGAAGGGACCAGAAGGGAGGAGACTGGAGGTGGCAGATTTACTGATAATCGACTGCAGCTGTCCAACAGGAAAATCTAAACTTGGGCAGTGTCACTGGTAAAGATTGCTTCTGCGAACACACAGATACCTGTCTGTATATCATACAGTGAAATTAAATCTGTTTGCTTTTTAAATGAATAAACACTGCAAGGCAGAAAATATACCTGCCTGCAGTTGTCTGCAGTGCTAAAAGTTTAATAGATTTGGAGTTAAGAGCCAAGTGAAATAGCTGAGCCTTCAGTTCTTTCAAAGGACCCTTAAAAGAAGTACTTTCTTCTTTTGGAACTGGAAGTGGGCTATCTTACTTCTATGCCCTATCTAATCCTCTTACTCCTCAAAACATGTTGACAAATTCTTCCCACTCTCCTGCCACTCTTCACTATTATCAAACACTTATACAGTATAAACACTGTTCTACACTGCAAGCTGTGAAGTTCTTTGCTTTATCATCATGACTAAGCATTTGGGTAACACTTCAAATTCAAAAATTTTAAGGGCATGACAGAGGAGAAACCCCTTTTCCAACTCCACAACTCACTCCTGCTTTTGTTCAGGCTGTTAGAGGAACCTAATCACACCCCCTTTACACACACACACACACACACACACACACACACACTCTCACTCTCTCTCTCTCTCTCTCTCTCAGAGGATGTTCAAAAGAAAACTGAAATGGCCAAAAGTCAGTGCTAAAAAAGATTGGGAGGCATTTTTTTTTAAATGAGAATTTGGAAGCACCAAGATGTTAAGTTTGCAAACAATACAAAACACAACCCTCACACTTCCCCTAATCATTCCCAAGGCACTAATGGAAGTTAACAATCTCAGAAGTTCTCAGGGACCAGCGGTTAATAACAAATTGCAACTGAAATACTTTGACTCCCTCCTCTACTCCTAAAGTAATAGTCTTGGAGAAAAAAAAAAAATATTAGCCAAAATATCTAAAAGAAAGGCTAATATCTAAGACGCTACGTGAAATTTACCTCCACTCTAGTGGAATTTACCTATTCCTCCTTCACTTCTGATTTCAGGCATTCCATTCACCACCTTCTATACCTTTAAAAGCTTTCACCACACTGTTGGCAGGATTGTAAAATGGGGCAATCACTATGGGAAACAGCATAGAGTTTCCTATAGCAGTGTAACTACCATATGATCCAGTCATCCCACTTCTGGGTATATTATCCAAAGGAATTGAAAGCAGAGTGTTGAAGACACATTTGTACACCCCTGATCAGAGCATTATTCGTAATAGCCAACAGATGAAAGCAACCGACAGGTCCATTGACGGATGAATGGATAAACAAAATGTGGGATATACATACAATGGAATATCATTCAGCCTTAAAAAGAGAGGGTATCCCTATGACCCAGCAATTGCACTACTGGGTGTTTACCTCAACGATACAGATGTAGTGAAAAAAAGGGCCATATGCACCCCAATGTTCATAGCAGCAATGTCCACAATATCCAAACTGTGGAAAGAGCAAAAATGCCCTTCAACAGATGAATGGATAAAGAAGATGTGGTCCATATACACAATGGAATATTACTCAGCCATCAGAAAGGATGATTACCCAACTTTTGCATCAACATGGATGGGACTGGAGGAGATTATGCTAAGTGAAATAAGTCAAACAGAGAAAGTCAGTTATATGGTTTCACTTACTTGTGGAACATAAGGAATAGCATGGAGGACATTAGGAGAAGGAAGGGAAAAATGAAGGGGGAGAATGATCAGAGTGGGAGACAAACCGTGAGAGACTATGGACTCCAGGAAACAAACTGAGGGTTTTAGAAGGGAGGGGGCGGGGGGGAATGGGTGAGCCTGGTGATGGGTATTAAGGAGGGCACGTATTGCATGGAGCACTGGGTGTTATATGCAAATAATGAATCACGGAACACTACATCAAAGACTAATGATGTACTGTATGGTGACTAATGTAACATAACATAACATAACATAACATAACATAACATAACATAACATACATAAATAAATAAATAAGGGCAAGGGTATCCTGTCTTACAACATGGATAAACCTCCAAGTCCTTATTTTAAATGAAATCAGCCAGTCACAAAAAGACAAATACTACACGATTCCATTTATATAAGGCATCTAAAGTAGTCAAATCCAGAAAAACAGAGCAGAATAGTGCTTACCAGAGATTAGGAAGTGAAAAGAAGGGGGTAGTTCTATTTAACTGATACAGAGTTTCAAATTTGCAAAATGAAAAAGTTCTGGAGATTTGTTTCACAACAATGTAAATATACTCAACACTACTGAACTGTACACTTACAAAATGGTAAATTTTATGTATCTTTTAATCATAGTAAAAAAAAAAACAACAGGTGGGGTAGAAGCTATTATCATACAGCATGTTTGTACGCATTTCTTACTTTACCAAAGGAGCTAGGAAATTTTAAGTGCTGGGATTTAGGAAGCTGATTGTCTGGTCTACCCCTTTTTTACAGGTAACTGAAGCTAAGAGTAGTAAAGTAACTTCCCATATAACCTTTGAAGCCTGAAAGACCAGACACAAACATTGGCTCTACCACTTAGCTGTGAGCAGGGACAACTATGGAGTTGAAACAATGTAGCACAGGGCCTGACACACAGTTCTCTTTCCCCTTCAGCAACTGGGATAGTTCATTCTAGAGTCATAGCTCCATCTGGGTTGACAATGATAAATGGAGTGACCATTCGAAAAGAGGTGAATTTTTATAAAATTTTTTTAATTTTATTTTTTCAGTGTTCCAAGATTCACTGTTTATGTACCACACCCAGTGCTCCATGCAATACGTGCCCTCCTCAATACCCACCACCAGGCTCACCATCCCCTAACCCCTTCCCCTCCAAAACCCTCGGTTTGTTTCTCAGAGTTCACAGTCTCTCATGGTTCGGCTCCCCCTCCAATTTCCCCCAATTCACTTTTCCTTTCCTTCTCCTAATGTTCTCCATGTTATTCCTTATGTTCCACAAGTAAGTGAAACCATATGATAACTAAAATATATATGTAATTTAGATCAATTCCTAAGAAATGTTGAAAGTAAGCTATCTACTGAAGTAATTTTGCTTTATTTTTTACTATTTCCCTTCCCAAAAATGTATCTAATTTTGAGAGAATGATTATAGATTAAATTTAGGTGGTCTTCTAAAAGAGGCTATTCCTAGAGCAACCAAATCTCTCATAGAGTCCTGATGGAAATACAAACTTGTATAAGGTCTTCACAGAACAAGGTGGCAATATCTAGAAGGATAATGATGTGCTACAACCTAGTAGTGCCTAGGAACTCAGTGTGTGTTCATGAATCTGCATTATCTGAGAACTTATGAGAAATGCTGATTCTCAGGCCCGCCTCAAACCAACTGAATCAGAATTTACATTTTAACAATGTACTCCGGTGATTCCTACGCACATTAATTGAGGAGCATTGCCCTAGACAAAATCTCCCATATGTGAAGAAAGAGACATGTGTAAGGATGTCCACTGTAATATTATTTGAAGCGACTACCAATAAGAAAATGAATACATTCAGAGTTACATGAATCAACAAAGATACATCTCAAAGAAATGCTGAGTGAGAACAGCATAAGATGCCATTACTAAAAGTTTAAAACATTGAAACAACACTACACATTGTATGCATGTGTGTATAAGCTTTCTTAAATGCATGGGACCACATTCAGAATACTGGTTACATCTGAATAGGGAAGGAAGAAAATGGGATAAAGGAGGAACACTTGAGGCTTTAATCATATCTAGTATTTTCTTTCAAAGTGAAAAAAAAATCCAAAGTGAATGTGGGTGAAAACACAGATATTATAAAGCCGAGAGGTAGGTATACAGAGGGTGTTCACTTTCTATAAGCTGTTCTGAAAGCTTGATATAGTTTATAATTTTTGAGACATACTTTCTCCCCATTAATTAACATTTCTCATTAAGAAATATTATCCTACCCAACCTTGTACTATGGTTATTTATCTACTTGTCCTATCTAGGTTCTAGAAGAACAGGTTCTACATCTGACTTATCCCTGAATGCATCCTCACCCTTTCCCAACACACACAGACATGGCTCTTGGGTTCAGATACTAGGTTAGGAGATGAAGAGGTCAGATGTAAGTGGAGTGATGGCTACCTAAGGCAATAAAATGGACAAATAGAATCTTTGCCTGGGCAGCCAAAACTATGGCCTCAAAGCACGACTAAATGTAAAGTCAAGAAATGAAAGAAAGAAAACAAATAGCATGGTACTCTAAGCAGGACTTCATCAGATGCATTGAAAAGGTAAAATAGAAAAAAATGCACATCCATGGGCATGAAGTTATTCATTCACTCGGCAAATATACATATCAGTTTACCATGCGCCAAACTTTGTATCAGGTGCTGGGGATACAGCAGTAAATAAAAAAAGACAGAAATTCATGCCCTCGTGGACCTTTTATCTTAGTGGGGGGGAGAAATACAAACAAGTTAAATATCTAGTATGTTAAAAGGTAATTAAACGGTAAGGAGAAAAACCAATGCAGGGAAGGGAAATATGGCAGGGGTAGGGGAGAGGAGGAGAAACTGCAAGCATGTGTATTGGGGAATACAGTTTTAAGTAGAATGGACAAAAGAACATATGGTAAGTATATGCATTAGTTTTCTTTTTTTTTTTTTAAGATTTTATTTATTTATTTGACAGAGAGTGATCACACGTAGGCAGAGAGGCAGGCAGAGGGAGAGGGGGAAGCAGGCTCCCCACCAAGCAGAGAGCCCGATGCGGGGCTCGATCCCAGGACCCCGAGATCATGACCTGAGCTGAAGGCACAGGCTTCAACCCACTGAGCCACCCAGGAGCCCCAGCATTAGTTTTCTTTTGACATGTTCTTTACACATACTTCTGGGCAAGGTTAGGAGGTTTAAAAGGTTAAAGGAATGTTCTGTTGAGTAACTGAATTAATAAATAAATGAATGTGGGAAACCAGGGTGGCTCAGTTGGTTGTGTCCGACTCTTGATTTCAGCTCAGGTCATGATCTTAGGGTCATGGGATCATGCTGGGCATGAAGCCTGTTTAAGATTCTCTCTCCCGCTTTCCCTTTGCCCCTCCCCGCCGCCCCCGCCCCCTGTGCTGCCCCTGTCCCCCGGCCACCTCTCTAAAAAATGAATGAATGAATGAATGAACAGGACTAAAAGATGGGAAGAAAAATACCAAGAACATGAAAACAGAGAACCCTAATTCTTCTCTGAGGTTGCTAGAGAGAAGATTCTTGGCAAGGCACATAATGATTAATTCACTCATTCAACAAATTAGTATGGTACCAGAAATGGGGAATACAATTTCTAGATGCCAGAGATACAACAATGTAGAAGAAAGCTATGATCCCTGACCTCATACAGCTTATAGTCTTACAGCAGAGAGAAAAACAAAGGAGCAATATAGTATAAGTAGTAAAATGGAAATATCCACACAATGTTATGGGAAAACATGGTATGTGTGTTTGCACAGGGAAAAATACCTAATTAAGTCTTTCCAAAGGAATAAATCTAAACAGGCACACAAAAAATGTGGAGGAGGTTTAGCCAAGCTAAGCGTAAAGGGGAAGAACAGCCCAAATTTAAGGGGGTAGCACATGTAATGACCTAGAGGTAAGATAGCGTAGTACCACAGAGAATTGAGAAAAATTCACTGTGGCATGGGCACAGAATAGGAGGCCAGAGTAGTGACAGGTCAAGGGCATTCGAGTAGCCATGGAAGAATTTTAAACAAGATAGAATGACATGATCAGATCTACATTTTATTTTTTTTTAATTTTTTTTAAAGATTTATTTATTTTAAAGAGAAAGAGCACACCTGGGGAAGCAGTGGGGGCAGAGGAAGAGAGAATCTAGAGCAAACTCCCTGCCAAGCACGGAGCCCGATGCAGGGCTGGATCTCACAATCCTGAGATCATGACTTGAGTTGTAATCAAGAGTCTGACTCTCAACCAACTGAACCAACCAACTCAACCACCCAGGTGCCCCCAGATCTTCATTTTATTTTATTTTTAAAGATTTTATTTATTTATTTGACACAGAGAGAGAAATTACAAGTAGGCAGAGAGGCGGGCAGAGAGAAGGGGAAGCAGGCTCCCTGCTGAGCAGAGAGCCCGACGTAGGGCTCGATCCCAGGACCCTGAGATCATGACCTGAACCGAAGGCAGAGGCTTTAACCCACTGAGCCACCCAGGCGCCCCAGCCAGATCTTCATTTTAGAAACATAACTTGGACTGCAGTGTAAAGAATGGACTGGGAAAGAACAAAGGCAAAGAGATCTTTTAGTAGCCTGTTAAAATAATCCAGTTGAGAGAAAAAGATAGCCAGAAAAATAAATGCCAAGAGCATGTGCGTGTTATTATGACCATAGGAAATTTATCATTACCTGGGCCCAAAGGTATGCTTATGTCCTAAAAACCTAGTTTTCTACTGTTGCAAATCCAAATCATATTTGCTGATAAAAAATCAATGTCTCTTATCCAAAAGGTAGGGGAGATCACAGAAAATCAAAGACCCTAATAAAACAGACCCTTAAAAATGTTCTCAGAGTTATACTTTATAACCACCTAAAGTCATTATGCCCTTCCCTAAGACAGCACCTTCATTACACATTATGTCAATATCTGATAACAATTTTCATTCTTTCCCTTCCCCAAACAATTTTTCTACCCATCTCAACAGACCTTGAGACTCATGCCTGGCAGTATAAGAGACAAGTACAGTTTTTCAGCTGAATAAACAAAGACAGACAATGAGGGCAATGTGGCAAACGAGTCTGCCCACTCAGATATTTTCCAAAGTAGGAGTTCATGCCGGGCTCCCTCGGTTGGAAAGCCCAGAGGAATAAACATTCCAAATATATAACTGAACCAGTATCAAAGACAGATTTCATCAGCACTATCATTTCTGTTCGTTGTTGAGTGGACAGTATACAAAACTTTAGGGAAAATTTTGAGGTTGAAGGGCTTAAAAATGAAAGAAGGGTAATAAAGAAGGTAGGTACACTGGGGTATTTTGTTGACAGCACCAGTTTTGACGCATTAAAACAATTTTACTCACCCACAGAGACCAGGAAAGCAATGTGCTTTCATCAATGCCCATTTTAATGTATACTAAAAGATTTGTGGCTGTAGTCTAAGTTGGCACCACTCAAAATGAAAATCATTTGTATGTTACAGTATAGTCTAAAAGCCTAATGTCTTATATCAACTATATATCATGTATAGAATGTTTGACTGAGGTGATGCAATGTTTGAGGCAGCTTCTCTATCCTTTTTTCTCATTCAAAATGAGCAGTACATTCTTCCCCAGGTCTGCTCAGACACCCAGGGTGCTAGTGAATGGTAGGACAGACTCTTCAGTGACTAAGCAACCAATATCCTGGCATTTGAAAAGAACTTTTTATAATGAAAAGTTCTACTATCAATAGACCATTTGCTTGAGTCGTTTTCATAGTTGCGACTGACCCTCTGCTGGAGTCCCAAACTGCCCCTTACCCGGAAGTCACTCCACCAGCTAAAAACTAGGGTAAGACAGGGGAGGGGGAAAGTACTTTAAAATTCTAAGACAACAAAAGATAGAAGAAATTAGGTAATCAAAGAGAAAAATGTCCTTGCTATAAAAATAATGTGGGTCATAGGCATTTATAAAGAAATATAGATAGCAAGTTTCTTGAACTCAATAAATATTTATGGAATGAGCATGATTCAAAAGATGGATTTCAGCACAAGGTACTTGCAGTTTATATGACCGCGCTGACGAATTGTTTCTTTGAGTCAGTTTACTCACATGTAGAAACTGGATAATAGTCTGTATCCAACTCCACCCAAACAATTCAAGTTGTCCTTCTACTGTTAGTTTTCATCCTCAGTTGGGCTATATGAAGTATTTAGCAATGTCAGAAACAACCACCAAAAAGAGCTACCAATTTTCATTACTTCTCCCAAAAAAAGATCAAGCCTTAGATTTTAAGCTGGATTTAGCTTAAAAAGAAAAAAGGATCTCCCCTCAATCATAAAGAAAGTATTTTGCTGACTATATCTGATAACAGCATTGTGACTATTTAAGAAAAATAAGAGAAGTCTTGTATTTTAGAAATACATGCTGAAATATTCATGGATGAAATGATATTATGTCTGGATTTTATTTCAAAATAATACAGGGGCAAAGTAAGTGGATGCAAGTATGGAGGAGGCAGGATTGGCCTTGATGGTTGTCTGGGTGGGTGATAGGTAGGAGAGAGGTCATTACACTATTCTGTTAACTCTTGTATATTTTCAAAATTTTTCAATAATAAAACAGTTTTTAAGTGTCTTTATGTTTCTTTCACAGGCATATTTTTCTTAGGTTTTGTTTATAATAGCAAGGCCCTAAACAAGAGATCATATTTCAAATATGCATGCTAGGTAAATTTCTTTAAGATTAATTTAAATAAGAATAGGTTGATTTAAATTCATTTTAATAAAATTTCCTGAATGTTTGGAAAATAGATGGGTTGCTATTCCAAAGATGATTTTAACAACTAACAGAAGTCTTTATTAAAGTCTTTCCCTGTGCTTTCATTGTTTTAAATGCTTTAGCAACATTATCTCATAAAAGTGACTCTATGAAGGGGGCTTAGATTAGTGACGGAGCTGGGATTTAAATCCAGACATTATGACTTTAAAGCTTGTTTTTGTTTGTTAGTTTGTTTGTTTTAGTAATCTCTGCACCCAACCTGGGGCTTGAACTTGTGACCCCAAGATCAAGAGTCCCATGCTCTTCTGACTGAGCCAGCCAGGTGCCCCCAAAGCCTGCACTTTCAAACACCAATGACTCGATCCTTCGAGGCTCAGCAATATTGGTTTGGGTTGTATTGGAAAGAATTAAGAGAAGAGAAGAAAACTACAGTAGGCTCAAAAATATATATGCATTGCCTTGTCAGTGAAGCAGTATATATGATGGGGGGGCAGAATGGAAAAAATTGGGGAGTTAGGTAGATTGAATATTGCATTGTAGCTATTTACCATTCATCATTATATGATCTTGATTAAGTTAAATACTTCTCTTAGTAGAACTTTAATATTCTCACCATAACACCACCAGCAAAATGATACTTATATGAGGTGAAGGATGTGTTAACTTACCTTATTGTGGTAAACATTTTGCAATATGTATGTATATCAAATCATCACACTGTACACTTTAAACTCACACAATGTTATAGGTCAATTGTATCTCGATTGCTTTGGGGGGAGGAAAAACCTCTACTACTTTCGGTTTCCTCATCCCATACTTCAAAGATATGAGGTAAGATGGCAAGTGAAAATGTATGTAAAGAAACCTAATACACAAGTATCCTAAAGTATTTGCATACAAGTCTGTCCCTCCACCAGACTGTAGATGCCTAAGTCATTCACAATTCCAACGTCAGCTCTAGCACAGTGCCTGGCATACAGGAGGCCCTTAGGTTTGTTCAGCCTAACACCAGATCCCTTAAGAGGTCCAGCACCAAATGCTGGCTTTAATTATAGTCTCTAATTTTAGTCATCTAAGTCTGTGTGTTATACCAACAGGCAAAATGTTTTCTTAATAAGAGAGGATAGAAAAACTAATTCATGTCACCCTTCTATTATTACATTATCTTAGCATGTAAACCCTTTAATTCAAAATTAATGCTGGAAAAGATTTAGAGAGACAGTCAGTGGCCTCTAATTATCTTTGCTGGGGATCATTTACTCTTTTAGGAGTACACTGTAGTTCCCAGGCTGATCCGAAACACAAACCCTACTATGTCACCTGGGAGCTTATAATTCTCCGTTACTTTTAGAATCCGTCTGACCATAACATACAAAACACTTTTTTATTCGATGGCTGCCAACCACTTCAGACTCAAATCCCACCAGTTCCTCTTCCATCCTCACATATCCTATCCTTCCCTAATCAAGCCATTCAGGACTGTAGGTCCCCAAACAGACCAGGCATGTGCTCTCTTCCCTCCGTGCTTTTCCACATGCTGCTCCCTTTCCCCAGAGGACCCTCCTCCTCCTCCACCTTGTAATTCCTATTTCAGTTCAGACCAAACTTCCTCCAGAAAGCCTGCTCTGACAAATCCTCTGCCCTCCCCCCACCCCCATCAAAAGTCCGGGCGAGGAGTCCTTCTTTGTTCCTGTAGTGAGTGCACACCACTCTGATGTAACTTATCACTCTGTAGTCTGATCTTCTGTACCCTCTACCCTCAAGGGCAGAAACCATGTGTTATTTGTCTCTCCAGCATCTATCTAGCCCAGCGCTAGGTGCACAGCAGGTGATTAACAACAATCTAATACATGAATTAAAGAATCTTATTTTGTTAACATGGAAAGTCCAATGTAAACTTATTGACAAAGGCATTTTTACTGAAGTAAAAATGAATGCAAAGTCTTAAGCTGAGCTGTCCTAGGAAAACACAGTTGAAGGCCAGTTTGGGCATCATGAAACAAAAAAAAAAAATCACATGGGAGCGCTTGGCTGACTCAGAAGGAAGAGCATGCGACTCTTGATCTCAGGGTCATTAGTTCAAGTACCACATTTGGGTGTAGAGATCACTTAAATAAATAAATAAACTTAAAAAGAATCAGATGAAAAAAGGGCCTAAAATCTTTTGTTAAAAAAAGGGAGGAGGGGGAGAAAGGATGAGGGAGGAGAAGGAGAAAAGGGAAAACAAGAGGAAGTTACCATTGTAGATTGGTTAAACAATAAGGAAATAGAAAGTAATAGTTTCCTGACACTTGTGGCTTTAGCCCCTGAAGACTACTTATTCATTGATTTTAAGTGTATTTCTAAACAAGTGATCAATTATATAAGATGATAAGCTGAAATAAATTTAGCAAGAGAAATCCTTCCAATAAGCTGTTAAAAGGCTTGTTGTTATCAAGAAAGATCACATACTAAGCCAAATAATTCTCTAAAACAGTAAATTTGAGTAATCATAATTTTTTTTGCCCGAAATATCTGGAGTCAATTTGGCATTTCTCAACACAAGTTTTAGGCACAAGTTAATTAATACACAGAAAAGTAATTTACTAGGTGGCAAACTTTTGTAGCAACTCAGTATCATTACTTGATATTGTCTCTATATCTGATGAACTTGTACACTGGCTGAAATGGCCCTTAGTTAGCTCTTGGATGTATGCCATTTGCCCTTCAATGCTATCCTAGCTAATGTATAAAATTCCTTATCTGACTCATAACAGATATCTAACTTTTCTCTTCTGGAAACCAGTCCACTGAACAGATCAATTAGGCTAACAAAAGAGTAAAAATGAAATTTAAGTGGACAGTCATAGCATGCAAGGAAATGCTTTGGTCTCTCTAGGTAAAGAGCCCAGTTTCTACTAAAAGTCCAAAGAATCAAGAGGAAAACCAATTAGGGTGGCAAACGGATCTTTGGTATGGAGAGAAAGAGAACGACTACAAATCAGAAGAGAGTGAAGGTGGCAGGGGAAAAAAGATGCATTAAAACTAAAAGGAGTAGAGGCACCTGGGTGGGTCAGTGGGTTTAAGCCTTTGCCTTCGGCTCAGGTCATGATCTCAGGGTCCTGGGATCGGGCATCGGGCATCGGGCTCTCTGTTCATCGGGGAGCCTGCTTCCTCCTCTCTCTCTCTCTCTACCTCTCTGCCTACTTGTGATCTCTCTGTGTCAAGTAAATAAAATCTTAAAAAACAAAAACTAAAAGGAGTGGTTGGAAGAATATAATAGAGCACATAAAACTCAATCTACTTTGAGATTGTTATTTTGCCCCAATAGAAAGAGCTTGAAAAATAAGACAGATTTGGGTTTAAATCCCAGCTAACCAGTACTTTCAGCTAGTGACTATTGGGCGAATAACTTAATCTCATTTCAGACACAGGTTCTCTGTAAAACAGGGTAATGGTACTAATTGAGGATTGAAAAGATTAGAGCTAGTGAAGAATTAAACAGATTGAAAGTAGTGAAAGTAAACAGGTATTCAAAGTATAATAATAAGAAGAAGGGCTAACATGTAGAAGGCCTACTTACGCAGGCATTCTAAGTATTTCACATATGTTAGCACTTAAACCTTATAAGAACGGGGTGAGGTAGGTGCTATTCTTAGGCCCATTTTACAGATGGGGTAATTGAGGCACAACCCAAGGTCCCACAATAAGTGGCAGAGAAAATGATTCAAATCTAGGCAGTTTGGCTCCAGATGATAGTATCACTTATAATAATAGTAATAATAATTCTTAATTTAGCTTGAACACAAGTTCTCTTTCAGCTTGACTTAATTGTCCTTTTGCTCCCTCCGAAAGCTAACCTCTAAAAGCCACAGAACTCTGGTCCGCAGTACATCTCCGCTACTCCACTGCCCTTGTACAAATCATTCCACAATTATAGGACCTCATTTCTACAAAGTGAAATACTAACTGCCCTAGGTTATTATGCTTTTTAATACAAGATACAAGACTGTTTGCCCAAAAGCCCTTTCTTCCCAGAATAGATGCAATCTCAGAATATAGCTGGTTATACAAAAGGGGACAAAAAAAGGTTTCATGTCAAGCAGGTATGGTACTTCGGCCCTTTTTGTGGCTAGTGACTATTGCGGTAGGTCTGGGAAAGAATTCCAAATTGCCCTTTTCAGGTCATGTTTCTAAATGGGAGGAAGAGGTAATCAGAGACAAATAAGGCCAGTTCTGGCCTCACATTGTATGTGGTCTACTTGGAAATTATGCCGGAGTGCTTTGACTCTGCCATCACATTCAAAGGTCTTTCTGACAGTGTCATTCCCAGAAATAAATAATTTTATTATTTCGGATTATACATTTATTATTATTTATTATTTACTAAGGACATACTACACGCTAGGACTTAACCTAGGTCCTGGGGATACAGTGGTTAAAAAAAGAGAGAAAGACAAAGACACAAATCTCTGCCCTTATAGAACCTACATTCTGGTGGTTGTGGGCAGGAGGATTACCCTTCAGTTCAGTTCAGATATTTATTGAATACTTACTATGTGCTGAACACTATTTTACGCAGATGCTAGAGAGTACAGACAACAATAAAACAGACTATAAGCTACTTGAGGACAAGGCATAGAGGAGTCATTTACATAAACAAGTAATACTTAAAACAAGAATGTTTAAAAAGCAAGTAATCAAAGATATATATATATAATAATAGACTGTATAAGGTATAATAGTATAGCAGGCCAAATGGATGATGTTTTTCAAGGACAAATAAATTTCTAAGGTGAAAGAAAAGGATGTGGTAGACATCTGTCATTGTTTCTGGCAGCCTAGTATCATCACATAATTTCCCACTATTTTAGATCTGTTCCTATCTGGGGAAAGAAGCCTGGCTCTCCCACCACAAACGTTCATAATGCCAGATTATTGTTTTCCCAGCCGCCCACCCCCACCTGCATCCAGGGCTTGAGCAAGTGTTTGAGGCTCCAACAATCATATCCACCCTCATTCCACTTGGAATGAGCAACTAAAGATTCCAAGGAATGAGCATGAGGCCCCCTCTCTGGTAGCAGATGAAATGGTTACAGTAGGACAAGTGGCGGCAGTACTTGCTATTACAACATACCCACTACCTATTGTTAGTATCAACGGGGCAAACGACAGCGTCTAACTCAGTGGTGGTGTCAGGGGCATATTCAGTGGACCTCCCTGGGGCACGACTGAGCATTATCTTTAGTTCCACGTCATGAATTTGGTTCCCCTGGAGATTCTGTGAAATCTTCCATATCCTTTTAATAAACTCCACTTCTGATTAAATCAGCAAGCATTGCTTTTTATTGCTTACAATTAAGACCTTTATTAAAACTGAACAGAAGGAGAATCTAGGCAGAGGGAACAGTATAAGCTAAAAAACGGGGCCAGTTAGTTAGCTTAGTGATTCAGAGAGGAGGCTCTGAGGCTAGACAGATTTGAATCTGAATCAAGGCTCTCTATTTTACTAGCTATGAGCCCTTGCTCAGTGTATTTAAACTCTCGAAGCCTTGATTCCTGCTTAGTAAAGTGGGGATAGTAGTGCATATTTCTTATTAGGTTCTTTTGAGAATTAAACAAGGCCTTGATAACTCATTTAAAGCTCTTAGTATCACATACAGAACAAGACCTCCACAGATGATTGCTTTATTAACAATAATGATGATGATAATAAACATGGTTTTTGGGAGAAAATATTAAGCAATTTGATTCCGCGGGCATTTAAAGCACAAGGAGAGGG
>CM052892.1:11411803-11448483 GCA_028534135.1 Potos flavus | reverse complement strand
AGAATGCATCCTCAGGTGACCGGTAGAACTATGAACCACATTTGCAAGTCTGAGATTCTTCTCTGACTTTTATGTAATCAAATATCACCTGCTATTTTTACAACATATTGTTTTGCACCAGCATCTTGACCTGGAGTCCATATTAAGTTAAAGATGAAAGGCTTTATTGTCAAATCAAGAACAATCAATACTGGGGCACCTGGGTGGCTCAGTGGGTTAAAGCCTCTGCCTTCGGCTCAGGTCATGATCTCTGGGTCCCGGGATCGAGCCCCGCATCAGGCTCTCTGCTCAGCGGGGAGCCAGCTTCCCTTTCTCTCTCTCTGCCTGCCTCTACCTACTTGTGATCTCTCTCTCTCTCTCCCTGTCAAATAAATAAATAAAGAAAATCTTAAAAAAAAAATTTAAAAAAAAGAACAATCAATACTACCATTTTGCAGTATGTGGTATTTCTTGCCAAATGCTAATAAGCATTACATTGTCTCTGTTAGCACCAATCCCTCTGGTGCTGACTAGACAGTCTTACAGTTAGTGTTCAGTCCTGCTTTCCATTTATTATGGTTGTCTGCCTGTTTATTCTCCTCTAATTTCCACCATTATTTCCTCTCTCCACCCTTACTCCACACCCATATCTACCTCTGAGAAATACTCTTTGATCTAATTTTGATTTTCCCAGCAGCTACTGAAATCAAACCAGAGTCACTGTGCAATTCAAAATGAGTGCTGAAAAGGACAATGTATGGGTTTGCTGGGGGAATGCTAGGGAAGGTGACAAAAACAGAACCCAAAATGTGTTCTGCACCCACTGAATGCTTTATTTCATTTCTGCTACTCCCATCTGCTTTGGCAATGCAGCATAGTTTAATCAAAAGACAAAAAGAGCACAGACTTTTAAGTCAGACAGAGCTGGGTTTGAATTCTAGGTCGACACTCAGGAACCGTATTAGGTTGGCACTGTTATGTTCATGTTACAGACGACGATAGAGAAGCCCAGAAAGATTATGTGACTTGCACTGTGTATGTCCATGTTGTATTTGGCATGCTTTCAAACATATCCGTGTGCAACCAATATAAAATTGAGTAGTCATGTCTTTCTATAGGCCCCAGTCTTATTTTCACTTTACTGGGTTATCTGTGGCTCAGCTGAATACGTACAGAAGATCCCAGAGGATTAAACATCTGTCAGAACCGGACAATGGCTGTTTCAGGGATTCCCGAGAGTCCCATCTTTGCATTTGCTTTTTGAAAATAGGCTTCCATTCAGCTCAGTTCTCAGCGGGACCATTACTGTGTATCTGGCAGCACGGCACAGGATAATTCTGGCTCGATCTAGGACGCTCTGGCAGGACAGAAGGCAGCCTTTTGCATCAAGCATATTGGTCCGACCTGTACCTTAGAACCACCTGTTAGGAAAGGCTGATCTGTGACAATGTGTCAGTCTTCCTGGTTACCAATGTCTTGCCAGTCCACAGACCGTGTCAGAGAAGTCGGTCAGGTATTAATCTAGAATTGACAAAGTTCAATTTTTTTGTTTTTTAAATGCTGTGGATAATAAAAACAATATTAATAATAATAGCAGCTAACTTTGAGTGTTTGCTACACGCTGATTATTAAGCACTACTCAATCAAGTTTTTTAACATGCATTAATTTAATCCTCTCTCAATAACACTTTGGTTCATTACTATTTCGATTTAAAAGTTATAGCCTTTTCTTCACAAAATTCAGAGAACAGAGATCATTATGTAAGGTAGATATCAGTTTCCTGGAGGCCAGAGCCATTTTTCTGGCATATTCTTTAACACAGCACCCAGGCCTTTTTTGGCAATATCTGAGCCAGGCAGATGGGCACTTTGACTTCCCTCGTCATAGAGTTGAAAATATCAAATGCCTGGCTTCATTCCAGACTGCTTTGGGCTTTTGAGGGCGACTTGAACCCAAGACAAATCATGCTTGTGCTGGAACAGACACATGAGAAGTAGTTGCTAGTTTGGTTCTGACAAGGAGTACCAAGTCTCAAGTACAGCATCATATGGAATCTAAGATCTCCATTCAAAATAGAGTCACATTCTTTTTGGTGATACAACAAATAATTTAAATGTAGTGAATTCCTTCCCATTTTAATCTGTCATATACCTGACTTCAGAAGAGTGCTAAACCCAACTCACACGTCTGTTTTCATAAAACATAAGTGATCTCATTTGTGAGATCCATTTGTGAGAAATGGAGCAATGTATGCAGTAATTAAATATGAAACGCAGTCAATGATAAAAAGCTTTATGGTTTAGTTATTTTTTTCTGTAACTATTAGGAAGCATCTAATACAGTAACTTAGCATCCAGAATTTGATCATTCAGATTAGAGTAATATCACTAATACTGCTACTTTCAACTTCATTTGAAAGATGTCCCATTTTAAAAGTTAAAATATTTGAAATATATTATGTTTAAGAACAGTATCAGAGCAATACATCCATATAGAATTATCTCAATGGCAGAGAAGTGGACAAAGTAAATATAGATGTAAAAAAATTCTGTAGTTACCATTAAAATATTAACTTTATAGTTATCTGGGTTCGTTTTTGTCTTTACACTTCTTTACATTTTCTAAAATGAACATATAGTATTTTTATAATCATAAAAATGGTTAAGTGATCCTTTCTAAACAGCTCGACCATAATATTGAAGATCTACAAAAGAACAACTTATTTATAAGTTAATATGAGATAAAGATTAGTTTATGTTCTCAAGGTAGTATGTGAAGAAAAATAATACCAAAGCATACCAAACTTTTGAAAATATCATTATGGTCCATAAATTATACAAATATGTTAATTACAAAATAGTATAAAAATATATTTTATATAAAGAAGCCACATATAAATGCACCTGTTTATTTCTTTGTTCTGTTTAGTCAAAAGCTATCTTGTTCACATTACATTATAAGATAATATGAACCATGTAATCAAGAAAGAATACCAGAAAACAGGTTGAATTCTATAAAGCCACTGCACTTGAGAAAAGCCCACAGTAATTTGCATGTGAGACTTTTCAAAAACCTTGGGAGACAGGAAGTAAGGAATAAGCTTCATTTTATAGCTAGAGAAACTAAGTCGCAGAGCCATTTTTTAAAAAAATGTACTCAGGAACACACAAAGTGAACAGAAAGGCAGACTGGAATTTAGTTCTGACTGCTATTTTCCTGATTAGCTAAACAATTTAGCTCTGCCTTTGTGGACAAGTTGAAGCAACAAACTAACTTAGAAACTAAAACCAGTTGAACAGGATAGGTTTGCAGGCAATACACCAACAATTCAGTATAATAATACCCAACAGCTAGATTGCTTTGTGTTTTTGGTACACTTTATAACTATTCATTAACCCACACAACATCAATGGATGGTGGGGCTATATTGTTAATGCAGTTCATACAGAATGAATAAGTAAAAACATACTGTAGGATTATAATGACTATAAAATCAAATGAGAAAACTACAGCAAAAAAAGTCCAATGCCTTCCTCTAATCAAACTTCAATCCACAAATAAAACAGAATAAGTTTGTTGAAATACCAAGCATCCCTTCTTTTGCCTTATTATTTCCATTAACGCTTCCCAAACTGAACATAATATTCCGAAAATGATAGATGAGACTGAAGAGAACCTAAAAGCTACTCAGTTCATCCAATCTCCTTCAGAGACAACAACATCTAAACTTTCCCTGGAATATTTTTTAAGGATTACACCTTCAAAAACCATTTACAAAATTAAAAGGAACAGAGAATATGATGTTCTCCTTATAATTAGCCATGTTACTCGTAATTTCTTGTTTTTGCTCACATACATCAAGTAAAAGCACTCGATTTTTAAAAATAAGTAATAAAAGTCTAGTAAGATTCCTGGTAATATGCCAGTTTCTAGGACGCATCTAAGACTGAAACAAAAGTTACAAAAATGAGTCATCTAAGGAGTCTACAATTTACTAAGCAAGGTTATTCAACATTCTCCAGCCAGGTTGAAAACATTCCTGCTCCTATCATTTTCCTTATGACTAGGCAGAATACATTCCTTTTTCTAATTGAATAAATTTCCCCTTCCCTCAGAGCTTACCTCTCTTCCTGGCAAGGATATCATATAGAACAGCTGTTATAATACCAGTATAAAAGCAATCCCATCTGATCTAATTGCAAAACATACGGACAGAATGAAACCAAACTTTTGGGGGCTCTGTACCTTTAAAGGAAGAAATAATCAAAGCTCTTCTATTGGTAAAAGCTGTGAACAATGCTATGAATTCAAATTTTGCACAATTTAAACAAGACATATTTCACTACACTACTAATTAATTTTAAGTGCATGTTTTACATCCCCCAAACAGAATGAGATGGATAAAGAACAAGCTCCGTTTTCAGCCTTTGCTAAGATTTCAGCTAAATGTCCCCGAGAGGTATCAAATTATAGATATGTTGATTCTACCCTATGTTTAAGATTTGTCAGGCCTCAGGAACAGTTTCCTTTCTTGGGTATTGTCTTCAGTAATCTATTTTCTTCAGAACCACAACTAATGAGAGCAAATATCTCTGATGCAGATCAAAATTGCTGAGTCAATGTCAAGAATTAAAAATTAAACTAGCCCTGGTGATATCACCTGACTTGATCTCACATAAATAAAAGCTTACCAAGCTTATCATAACTTTTTATTCATTTTTCCATTTTATTCATTTATTTTTTATGACTATAAAATTAAAATTGGATATACTCATTGAAAAAAAAAAAAACAACCTTGGAAAATTCAGAAAAACACAGAGGGTAATTAAATTGATCCATAATCCCATTACTTAGCTTCAGCCACTTCACATTTTGGTATTTCTCTTTTCCTATGTATATTGCTACTAAATATAATGTAAGCATTTTAATGGCTGCATAATAGTTCAGAGATTACCATAATTTCTTTATCACAGAAGTTTAGAATAGAAGAATTCCTATTTCAAAAATCTTTACTGAAAGAACAACGCTGGTATGTAAACCAAATGAGAGTGGAGCTGATTCAAGTGTGGACAAGGATGTAGGGGTCAGAGGTGAGGGTTGGGAGGAGGGCCCTCAGTCCCTATAGTGGCTCCCAAACACATGTGAGGAAACACAGGTCCCCCCAAATAATACAGTTGAAAAACCACAAAGCTAATCTACCTCTCTCATTTTACAGATTACAGTCCTTGCCTGAGCTCACAGAACTGGTGAGAGAACTGAGAAAGAACGTTGGGTCCCATGGCTTACAAAAAAACGCTCGGCTTCTCCAACTTAGCTACTCTTTCTACAAAAGTCTGCAGATGTTCATTTGCCTACTGCTGTTCTTCCTTCACTAAGATAAATAGAAGGAACAAAGTTAGGTAACAAAAACGGAATAATAAATGTGATTTGCTAGATCTCAAAGAACTCCACTTGCCCTAAGTAAGTTTCATACTTTTCCTGTGAGTGAAGGATAAAAGAAGGACAAAAGTTCATTTCTAAACTGAGGGAAAAGACCATGAGATTACATTATTTTCCCCAAGAATACACTGCCGAGTATAGTACAGCAACAAACCATTCCCTCTTCTTCACTCAATCAATCATTAAATGTTTATTGAGACTCTGTTTTGGGCTAGACACTGGGGACATAATTGTGAACAAAACAAACAGAAGCCCCTGCCCTCATGGACTTTATAAGCCTCATTTGTTTGAATAAGCTACTTTAACTCTCTGAATCTCTATATTTGCCATCCAGAAGGTAAGGATAATAATATTGAACTATTGCTTTGTTGAAGAGTTAAATGACATGATGTATGGAAAAAAAGTCCTGATAGGTAGCTAGGCATACAATAATATGCGCTCAGTTAACATTAGTTACTATTCTAGCCAGTGTCGAATATTAGGAAATGAGAAGTGAGAGTATCAAGTTTCTGTGCTACTAACACACTGATTTGAGGCAATACACCTGAAATAGTATATTAAGATAATTCCAAACAGGTTTCTACACTAGAAAAAAAGTAAATAACATATCAATCTGGAAAAAAAGGATATTTACATGAGCCCTTCCATCGAGTTCTGTAGTTCACCTTGTCATCTACGTCACACTTGTTTTCAATGACTAGTGGGCTCTTTCCTTAACAGTCAGCCCCACAGAGTGCCTGGCAAAGAAAATGTAAAGAAATCCTCAGGGGCACCTGGGTGGCTCAGTTGGTTAAGCCACTGCCTTCGTCTCAGGTCATGATCCTGGAGTCCCAGGATTATGTCCCACATCAGGTTCCCTGCTCTGCAGGGAGTCTGCTTCTTCCTCTGACCCTCCCTCCCTCTCATGCTCTCCCTCATCTTCTCTTTCTCTCTGAAATAAATAAATAAAATCTGAAAGAAAAGGAAGGAAGGAAGGAAGGAAGGAAGGAAGGAAGGAAGGAAGGAAGGAAGGAAGGAAGGAAGGAAGGAAGGAAGAAAGAAAGAAAGAAAGAAAGAAAGAAAGAAAGAAAGAAAGAAAGAAAGAAAGAAAGAAAGAAAGAAAGAAAGAAAGAAAGAAAGAAATCCTCATCTTCAAATACCATTTTTCCATCCTGTAATTGTGGGCAGCAAAATCAGTCAAAGATTTATATTCAACAGAGTAAACCTAAAAGATAGTTTGAAATACAAAATATCAAATGTGAAACCCACAAAAACCTGTAAAGGTTTGGTCGATATTCATCAATAACAGTACTAACAGAGGAAAATTAAGCCTTTATTCACGCATATAATACCCAGAACTCAACAAAATATGAATGTCACGGTCTTGGATACTCTAAGAACACCTTGTAAACTGTAAAGTACTGCATACTTTTTAATTATTAGAAGCATTCTGTTCACTATTAACTTTAGTTAGGTTTCTACAAAGGAAATTCTGTCATTCAAAATATCGAATATCTGTTTCTCAACAAAATTAAACCTTTTATATTGGTATACAGTCCAAATCTACCTACCCAACAAAAGCAACTTATATTATTTATAAATAGAAAAATAAATTTGCTACTTATTCAAAGTATTTAATTTTTTTTGGAAGCAGACAACTTCTGTTGTGATGGGTGTTTTGTTTTTTTTTTTCTGTATTGTTCCTTGGGAGAAGAAAGAAAGTCAGAAAGACAGACAGACAAAATCTGGGCAATAAAAAAAGAGCCCAGAGTGAAAAGAAAAAACTTTTCTCTCGTTATTTTCATATACAGAATTAATACCATGCCCTGAAAACTATATAAGTTATGACACTTTCTTCTCAAATGAGCTTAATAATCTAAATTAAATAGACTAAAAACAAATCCATAGGAAAAAAGTCAAAGTCACAGAGAAAGACAGACAGGTTTTGTTCAAAGTGCAAAGTGTTCAACCCTGTGCACCCTGTTACCAGGCCATCTTCAAGGACATCTTTTGTTCCTCCAGAAAGACTTCTTGGAAGAATTGGGCTTTGAGGAGGCACTGAAGGAGGACAAAGTGGTAAATTGTTAAATAGAGAGGATAATTTAATTCCTTAAAGAACATGAAAGAATGGATAGGGCTAAGAATAAAAGACAAGAGTGAGAGAGGACATAATGAGCAAGGAGAACAGAGGAAAGATTTTGTTTTTTTGTTTTTTGTTTTCTTAATGAAGGAAAAATAATGTGGAAAGGTTTTTTGGTTTTTTTGTGTTTGTTTGTTTTTTTTTGTTTTTGATAATAGTACTTATCTGTGAAACAGTAGCATTACCAGAAGGATTATTTTGACACAAATTTATCACATGTACTTAGAAGAGACATCTACAAGGATAATTTTTTTGACTAAACCTTTACTGTGATCCAAACACATATGTGTCCAAACATTATCTTTTTCATCATAATTTTTAAAAATCTCCCTTCAAAATACTAATGTAGTCTGGGTAGTTGTTTCCAGTGAAAAACAGATAAACCAAAAAAAAAAAAAAAAAGAAAGAAAGAAAAACGGATAAACCAAAATACATACTTGAAAAGAGACTAACTGACCACAGAAGAGGTGCCTGTAACATAATCTCAACATTAGTAATAAAGATTTTTATATCACATCTACAGTAAATAAACAAAAATCAAGATCAAGGCAAAAAGCATGAATTAAAGCTCTTTATAACTAAAAATATCATCTAACACTGTCTTTCAGCTAACCAAGATCTTATATTTCTATTCTCTTCTGATCTATTAAGTGCCCTAGAGCAGTAATCTCTCTACCCATAATTTACCCATCAGTAAAAACAGTACCATGATACTTTTCTTCCATTCTTTTTATATGGGTGCCAGGACGTCTGGAAGTTAATATATACATGCTTAGAAATGCTAAGATGAAAAGTAATGCACACTTTAATTTTATGGGTCTTTTTAAAAAAAATCAAGATAAAAAGACCTGGTCAGATTATTTCAATGTGTAAATTTTCAATTAGCCAGAAGGCTTCCTGGGGTCACAATTCAGAAGATTTGAAACTAATGTTATGGAGTTTAACTATGCTATTCCAAAAATAAATCAGACTAAGGAATTTCTACAGAAAGCTAGGCACTTAGGCCAGGAATAAGATACGGTAAATTTGAGAAGTCCCTGGGCCTGGACCTAAAAAGACTACAGACAAACTTCTCTATCACAGATCATATTAAAATCTAATCAAAGGAAGAACTAGAACTACAATTTAAAACCACAGTTGTAAAACACTGGAAAACAGAAAATTCAAGGAGGTGAATGAATAGCATACAATGGAGTGAAGAGAGTAAAAGTCAGCAGAACAGTAGAAATTTTCTCAGGTTAGTATCCAAAGACCAATAATTTTTAGCAAACCAGTTTCCTTCTCTTCTCTTCTATGTAACTATTTCCTTAAATGCCAATAATAGGGTTTCTGGAACCAGAATGACTAAGTTTGAATCTAGGTTCTGCCATAGCTGGGCTTCTGTGAGCCCCAGTTTCCTTATCTGTAAGATGAGGATAATAATAGTATCTAACTCAATTGTACCTAACTGTTGTGAGAATTAAATAAGTTGATATGTGTAAGGCGCTCAGAACACTGCCTGGAACATAGTAAGTACGATATGTGTTTGCAATTACTGTTACATTGGTCCATAATCCCTCAGACCCGATGCCAAGTACCAGAAGATCCAAAAACCAAAATTCTTTCTATAACTCATTTGGCAGCAAAACCTGACCCAAACACATGCAAGGCTATTTACAGTCTTTATTTATCCCACTCACTGTAAATATACATGCATTTTGCTGCAAATATCTTCATGTATTTGATTATAGGATGCTGCCCCAGACTTCACTGGGGTATATTTACTAACTTCCTAAAATCCAGGAAAAAAAGTTAAAATTCTGAAACACATCCAGCCCCACAAGTTTTGGATAAAAGATAGTGAACCTACATTACCTCTGGAGCCTGAACAATTTCTATGTCCCTAAAACAAATGATATCTTCTTAAATAACCACAAGCAAATAACGCTCTGTACCTACAGCAAAGAATTTTAGGAGGAAGAAAACATTACCCAGTATAGTTAGGAGGGCCCTGCTTTCCCAGAATGTTCCTTTCAAACAAAATCTATTCATGATATTTTATTTACATGTCATACTAGTCAGAAAAGCTCTTGAAAAGCTCTAAATTCTAAGGCTTGCTTAAACGAAGCTTATTCTCTTAACTTAGATCATAAATAAATGATTAAGGCTCTTTGGGGGCAATAATGTGCCCTGAATCATACATAACAAATCATCACAGAACTTTAAAGCTTGAAGAGACCCTTGAGAACTAAGCTTACGCCTTCCCTTCCAAACTATTTTATCATCCATAAATTTACTCTCCCCGATGAGGTAAGAATAACCTGCTCTAGCTTGTCCTTAGACTCTGTCTATAGGAACACCCTGTAGGTGAACATGAATAAACTGGGTGGGGTACACTAACAGGCTTGGGATCTAAAAGGATGGCTTGAATCTAACACAATACATCTACATGTCTGGCAAATGTCTCAGTTCATACTTTAGAAAATAAGTATTTCCCAGCCTGGAATGAAGAAACATTCATCTAGCACATGTTTTGTTTTGTTTTTTTAAAAACAAAAAAAACAAAAACGGCTTAGCTATCTTAATGGACTCAATGAGTCAACAACATAATGTGGCTGCCAGAAACGCTACTGTGATTAGGAACTAACTACATCAACAGTAGTATAGCATCCAGAAGGAACGAGGTAACTGCCCTCTCTACCACCAGCTAGTTAGAGCATATCTGGAGTATTATGTTCAGCTCTGTGCTCCACACTTTGGGAGAGACGCAGAAAGACTGAAAAAGTTGAGAAGAGGACAGTGAGGGAATGTGAAACCATGTCACATAAAGAACAGTTGAGGGAGCTAAAGTTATTTAGTCCAGACTCAGGGAGAATGTGCTCACTATCCCCAAGCCCCTGAAGAACTGCCATGGCACGGAGAGAGCGGACTTGCTCTGCATGGCTCCAAAGGACGGAACCAGAACCAGCCAGTGTTAACAACAGAGAGAAAGATTTCAGCTAACTCTTGGAAGTATTTCTTAAAATGTAGAGCCACGCTAGGAGGTAGTGGCTTCTAAAGTCCTATCTAGCCCTAAAGGTTCATAGTTTAAAAGATCAGACACTTGTCATCACCTTAGTCTCTTACTGCTGGTAACCACCATCCTCCGGCATCACAGCCTCTCCCTTAACTCTTCTAAAATGTCCTACCCAGCCAACCAATCAGCCAAATGTTTTGCCAAGCCTGTGGGAGGAAAGTGCCTGTTTGCTGGGCAATTAGTTTCAGTTTGCAGATCAGTGTCCTTATAAACAAAAGAGGGCCCTAGTTGAGGGGCAGGCAAGAGCTCTCAGCTAGACCTCTATGAAAGAAATTCTCATGAAATCAAAGGATAGCTAGAAGACCCATCTAATCACATAATATATTATCAATAGCATTCAGTCCTCACAGGAATATTAAAATAAAATACCCAGTACAATCATCTTCCCAAATGCCAGAGAATTCAACTCTGCAAATCAAACGAGGTATCTCAAGATCAGTTAGAAGCTTTCCTCTGTCAAAGAGATGTGTTTACTGTTTGAAGTAGACTAGAACCCATGCTCAGATAAAAAGGCCATCCTTGATTGCATCACACTGTAAAGCCAAAACTACGTATCAACAGGCCCACGAAGTTCAGTTCAGCTGCTGAGAACTAGATGTAGGCAATCCATAGTGAATTCACACAAAAAAGGTAAGAACTGTGTTATATTTAAGACACAGAAGAGCTGCCAAAATTGGACAGCCTTCTAAAACTTTTGTCACCCAAAGACCACGATAGACACATATATGTTAGCTCATGGAAGTTACTAAAGCTTTGAACAGTTCAGATGGCTTTACGTCACTTGAAATTGGATTCTTTGAAACTCCAGCTGAAGTATTGGAGAATATGTCCATGATGGGCTTAACAAGAACACATTCTTCTCTGTGCTTTTTAAACTGAATCCCAGAAGCAATCTAAATGTCCATAAATAAGGGATTGGTTTTAAAAATTACATTATGCTTATACCAAAAAATGCAACTGTTCAGAAGAATAAGGTAGGTCTTAAGTATGGACATGGAAAAAAATTCACGATATGTAGTTGAGTGAATACAGCAAGCTGTAAAAACAGTATTGTAAAATTATTTTTTTAAAACTATTTTTAAAAACCGACTGTGTATGTGTGTTCATATATGCCCAGAAAAATGTCTGAAAAGAGATCTAACTGTTAACAGTAGTAACCTCTAGGGACTGACTGGAACTAGGAAGCAGTAAAGGAGTGACTTTCACTTTTTCCTTTGTAGACGTGTGGTTGTTTGTATTTTTTGGAAGTAAAGGTTAACTTTGTGATTTAAAAATAACAATACAAAAATAATAAAGGTAAGATAACATCAATTACACAGACTTATTTATCATATACTAACCACTCAAAATAAGGAATCTTGCTACTACTTAAATGCTACTGTGTGCTTCAAACTCTGGAAAATCTAATTCATCCTTTTTCTATTATATTTTACAACAACAACAACAAAAAATCATCACATTACTACTAGGTTTCTTAAAAAAAAAAAATTGTAGCCATAAGGATAACTAACACACACATGTTGCTTACTCTGGACCAGGAACTGTTCTAAGCACCATAAATGTATTAACTTAACTTAGTTAATCTTCACAGCAATCCTATGAAGTAGTACTATTATTATCTTCATTTCACAGTTGAAGAGAGGTTAAGTGACCTGACCAAGATTACACGGTTAATAAGGGGCAGAGCTAGGATTCAAATCTAAGAATGGACTCCAGAGTCCATACTCTGAACCACTGTGCTTCCTATCTCTTAGTAATATGTCAATCTCTCTATACCAGAGCCAAAAAAGGCCACAGTCAAAATCCAGCTAGTTAATATACTCCTTCAAGCTAGAAGAGATGCATACTTAGCTTCTTATGGTTGAAAAATCTGCATTCTTACTGATGTCAATGCCACGCTCCAACCCAAGATTCAAGACTGTATTAAGACTCATAATCATGTGGGAAAACTCTCTACAAATTCAATTATAGTCCAAAGTCCATACCTGACTTACAGCAAATCACTGAGCCTAAGAATTAGGTCAGAGATCCATTAATGTAAGTACAGCTTGGCAAATAGTTTGGACAAATCTCCACCCCAACTTAGGCAAAGGAATTCAGAAACTCTTGTCTAATGTCTTGACAAGGTAGTTCTTATTTGTTTAGTTCCAGGCCCACTTTAGATTAAAAGGAGACAAGAACAGGAGTCTTTAACTTTGCTTGAAGACTTCAATCAGCAGGAAGAAGGGCCTATTTTCTATGTGGACTCAAAACAGATACTGGCATTTATCAGCATCCTCCAAACTGAACATTCTAACTTAAGGGGGAAAAAATGGGCCCCTGCTTAAATTGTGTATTTGTCCAAACATATTGGCCTTGTAATTGAAGAAGAAAAAAATGGTGCAAGGAAGGGATTTAACCTAATTTATAGGCATGCTCAACCTAGATACACACCTGTCCCAGATGACCTACTGAATCCACTTATTTGCAGGGAAAACATGGATTACAATGTCTCTCTTTTTTTTTTTTTTTTTTTTTTGGTCTGTCCTGTGGTAAATAAATTCCTCAATATCTCTTCCACCTGTCACATGCACATTATACATACATGCACTCTCTATATACATACATACGTATATATATGTGCATACACACACCCATTATACACACACATACAAGGAGAAATTAACGAGGAAACGGAAGCTTTGGAAGGAATCCCTTATACTCAGTTTTTGACCCATTTGTTGAAGGAGGTACTGTTCTGGCTTTCAAACTTCCCGAAATAACCCAGGCAGAGAGGCAGGGTGAACGAACCGAACCCAAAAGTTTGCGCCCATTCAGGGTCTCTGACAAAGGCCAGAAAGCCCGGTTTGGAAGGAGATGCGATGCCTTCCACACCGCAGCCGCCCCCCTCCCGGGGAAGACCAGCCCGGAGGTGGGGGACAAAAGACTTTCTAGATTGGGGAGGAGGGGGCGTTCGAGCAGGAGCTCGAACCTCCCCCTTGGGAGTCGAAATCCGGGGAAACTTTGGGGTGAGGAATGATCAATTCCGGGCACAAGCCCAACCCTGGAGGCCCGGGGCTGGGGTAAGGGTGGGCAGCCGCGGGGTTGGGTGCAGCCGGCAAGGGGCGCGGGGACTCACCTGGGGGAGGGGCGGAGGGGGCCTTAGTGGCAGGTGGGGTGGGCGGGACGCTGCTGCCGCCGGGGAGCTCGGGGGTCGGGCTCAGCCTAGTGGTGGGCGCCGGGATGGTGGTCGCAACGGGGGCGGTCGGCGCCGGGCCAGTGCTCGTCGAGAGGGTGGTCGGCGCGGGTCTGGTTGTCGCGCGAGGGGTGGTCGAAGTACGGTCCACCGCCGGAGGGGCGGTCGGCGAGGGGCTGAGCGGCGCCCGGAAGGTGGTCGAGGCGGGTCCGGCAGTCGCCCGAGGAGGGGTGGTCTCCGGGGACTGGACTGAAGAGGATGCAGCCGGGGGCTGGTGGACCGTAGTGCGCGGCGCTCCGGTCCTCGGGGCCTGGGCCGTGGGAGTCGTCGCCTTAGAGAAAGGGCGACTGGGCTCGCCCCGTAGCCCCGGGCCGGGAGACGCGTCCACCTGCCCCGCGGCCCCGCCGCCACCGGTGACATTCCCCGCCGAGGTTGTTGAGGCGGCGGCGGCGGCGGCGGTGGCGGCGCAGCACAACAGGGCGAGGACGCCCAGGCTCGGCAGGCTCCTCATGGCGCGCTCGGCTCCGCCATTCATTCATTCAGTCATTCAGTCGGTCGGTCAGTCATCTTCTCCTCCCCGCACTCGGACCAGGGAAGCCGCCGCAGCCGCCACCGCCACCGGGCGCACCATCGCCACCTCCCTCTGACAGGCGGCCGGCCCCGCGGGCGGGCCCCAGCGCGGAGGGAGCGACCGGGCCGAGCGCGGACAGCCCGCCCTCCCCGATTGGCAGCCTCGCCCGACCTATGGGAGGCCACGCTGGCCCACGTGACCCGCCCGCTTCCCGGCCTCTTTGTAGCCCCGCGGGCCAATCAGAGGGCGTCCAGGGGAGGGGGCGGTGTTAAGGCGGGAGGAGGGTGGTACAAGCCCCTCTCCAGGCCTTCGGGCTCGCGGCAGCCCCGGCTTTGTCTGCCCAAGGAGCGGGGCGCGGGCCGCGGGCATCGGGCGACGCGGAGCAGACAAAGGACGCGCCCCGCGCGGCAAACGCCGGGCCAAGTCGTTTGCTCCACTGGGCGGCGAGGGCGACCTGGGGCGGGGAATCCGCTTTCGGGAGCTTCCCCGCCCTCTTGAACAATGGGGCGCCGGCGCCGCACCCGCGCTCCGGCGGAGACTGGGCTAGAACCCCCACAATGGGCGAGGGTGGCAGCAGCGAGGATGTCAGCTCAGCATTGCTTGTGCTGCCCGAGAAAGCCTGCCCTCGGCCCTACGAGGTCTGCCCTGACATTCCCATTTCAGGGATGGGGAAACTGAGGCCCATGCTGAGGGCCCCACTGAGCCAAGACCCACGCCCGGACCAGACACCTGCTGTGGGCCCCAGCACTGTGCTAGGCAGGACAGGGGTACTAGAGACCCGCCGGCAGCCGAAGGTGCAAGCTTCCCGTATAGTGGAGACAGACTCACGTGCACACTTCACCCTGGCCCCGCACCCCAACCCCTCCCCAGGAGAGAACAGGCTCCGACGGGGTTTGAACCTCAGCGTCCTGTTTCCTGCTGAGTGGTTTTGTGGCCTGAGCGCAGTTTTCTCACCTCTAAAATGGGCCTGATAGACACGGAACACCCCCACACCTCCTGTCACAGAGATGATGTGAGAATTCAGTAATGTACTGAAAGAGTTTAAACCCAGTCCCCGGCCCGCAGTAAACCCTCTTTCATGCTAACTACTGTGCTCGGACAAGTCCCACGTCACAGCCCTGAAGTGTCCCCAGCCGCCTGCCCCACTGCAGGAATTGGGGTGGGTCTGATAGCAGAGCTTGGCCCCGGATGACACCAAACCCTGTATAAAGCTGGAATTCCGACGCGCAGCCTCGCGCCGTCTGCCCAGGATCCAGAGCCTGCTCAGGCGCGGCGGCTTCTAGGGAGAGCCAGGCGGGGGGGGGGGGGGGTTTGTCATCTGACAGGGCTTAATCCCAGCCCCAACGCCAACCCACTCCTGGCCTCTCCTACGTGATGCTTGCCTTTGTGCATGATTTCCCATTAGTCACTGGCCTCCAACCAGAAAGGCCGGATGAGATTTGTATGTGAACTTGGGTATGTGTTAATTTAAAATGTGTTTATTCACCTGCCTAAGTAGTAGGTGGGGAGAGGATATGTACATGCTTGTGAGTCTGCGTGTATGAGTATTATATGTAGATTGTGTGAGTTTATGAGACTGGTGTCCATTTTTGTGTATTGTGTGTTTTAAGTATCTGCACATGTACTGGTGTATGTTTTATGGGTATTTTCTGCAGGGTTTGTTTCTTTTTATTCCTGAGCATATATGGGTGTGTGTTGGTTAGGTCTGTCTATGTATGGAAGAGGACTACAAAATGAGAGGGGTGTGTGTAGGTGTTCTGGTTTCAGACCAATATTTAGCAAGTGCAAATCAAGATTCTTTTTTACTTCTCTTGGGGAAGGAGGTGGACAGGTCAGCCCCTTCCCCATGTTCTCCTGCTGATTCTTCCTAGCCTTTCAAACCCCAACCAAAATACCATATCCTCTAAGAGACTTCCCTGAATCTCTGAGTGGGAATTAAACACTCCATTCCCATTTGCCCACAGGCCTTTGTTTATTCATTGATTATAGCCCCAATCTATCAATCTATCTCTCCCCTGCCTCTTCCTAAAAGGATTAAGAATGGCTTTCAGAAATATATACAATAGGATAAATTGAACTGCCCACCCTGCTTTTTTTACTTTGCACAGGCACACGTCAGCCATAATATTAGAACTTGCAATTTATGTGTCTGTCTTTCCCATTAGGCTGTTCTCTCTGTTCTTAGCGCCTAGCAGGGGTAAGATGTGTGAGCACTAATCCATGCTGATAAAATTGAATTAAATTGAAAAGAGATGGTGCCATGGAAAGAGCTCATAACTTTAGAGTCAGACAGACCTGGCTCATGACTTCACCAGATGTGTGACCTTGGAGGAAATATCTTACCTCTCTGAGTCTTAGTTTTCTCGTCTATAAAGTGGGGTCAATAAATTATGTCTCACTTAGTTGAGCTGAGAATTGAAGAGAATGTTTTCACAGAGCCCGGTGAGAAGGTGCTCGACCTGTGTAGGTTCATTTTTCCTTTAGACCAGTGCTAACTTTGAGCCTTGTTGGCTGAAGGACCACAATAAAAACCTCTGTGTCATAGCTTCCCCATCAGGTGACACGGCCTGACAGTTGCCCTACCAGCTATCCACAAGTGATAGCTGAAAAATGCTAGGCTGGCCCTAAGATGTGCTAGATCAGAGATTCTCTGGCAGTAGGAGAGAAAAGCTGATGCAGCTTCTTTGCCTGGAGAATCACAGAGAAAGATTAGAAGTCCTTACCAAAGTGATCCAGGCTAGCACTCTGCCTCAGACAAGGATATGCCCAGGCTTCTAAAATGGGTTAATTACCCTGTAGTATGTCTAGAAAATGTTGAATTATTTTGAAAGCTAATTTAAGTGTATAAATGTCAATCCACTCAACATTTAATTCTTTAAATTTTTTGCTCTGCCTCTATCTCTAAACCACAAGATAATTTCTTAGGAATAATAATTTTGTGTTTAAAAATCAGAAACACCAGGGGCGCCTGGATGGTTCAGTCAGTTAAGCTGCTGCCTTCAGCTCAGGTCATGATCCTGAGGTCCTGGGATCGAGGCCCAGGCCAGCTCCCCGCTCAGCAGGGAGTCTGCTTCTCCCTCTCCCTCTGCCCCTCCCCCCATCATATTCTCTCTCTCTCTCTCTCTCCCTCATGCTCTCTCTCTCAAATGAATAAATAAAATTTTAAAAAATCAGAAACACCTTGAATATCCAATATCAGACAAAGGTATTATTGTGTCTGTTCAATTTAATCATATAAAGTCATTGTAAGGGTGGATCTGAAGACATTATAGTAAATACTCAAAATAGGTCATTGAGCTCTTACTGTGCTAGCATTACACTAAAAGCTACACATGCAATATTTTGTTTAATCCAAAAAAGGACCCTAGGAAGTAGGCACTATTATTATCCTTATTTTACAGATAAGGAAACTAGGGCACAGAGAGGTTAAGCCACTTGCCCAAGGTCACTTAGTAAGTGATAGAGCCAGAATCAAACTGAGGCTCCCCAGTTCCAGCAGTTCCCTTAACAACTATGCTGTAAAGGGAAAATGCTTATGATATAACGTTAAGAAGAAAAGAAGGGGAAAAAATTACAGCTGTGACTCTATGTATAACAGAATATTGGCTGGCACTTTTCCTGTTGCTCCAGAACTGTGGCTAAGACCCAGGGCTGTAAGGAGAGCTAACAACCCACCCGGGACACATGGGGCCACTAGACTTACTAACGAGGGGCCACAGAACAGCAGGGATCAGAGAGGACCTTGTCAAGTTACCTTGTCAGAGCAGATGAGCAGCCTGAACTTTCTCATGTAGGCAATGGAGATGCTGTAAAGTGCCCCATCTCATTCCTCTTTATTTACTCAGTACCCAGCACAATGTCAATGTCCTATACGCAGGAATGGCTCAAGGATTATTGGTGGAGGGGCACCTGGGTCAGGTGCAGTGGGTCGGGCGACCCGACTCTTGGTTTTGGCTCAGTGGCTCAGTCGTGGTCTCGCTGTCGTGGGATAGAGCCCTGCATCTTTCTCTCCCTTTCCCTCTCCCCGCCTCCACTCTGCTCTCTCTCTCAAATAAATAAATAAATCTTAAAAAAAAAAAAAAGAAATTGTTTGTTTTAACTAAGCGAAGTCTTACTGAGTGGCAAACACTGTCCTAGGAGTTCTGCATTCATAATGTATTTATTTCCCAAAGGTAGGGCTGTCCCCCTACTTGAAAGAACAGGAAGCTGAACCTCTGAGAGGTAAAGGGATTTGCCCAAGATCTACTCAGCTCCAAAGCCCAGGCTCTTCTTGAGACTCCACCATCCATTAATGTGGGCACTATATGTTGCACATAGTAAGAGGCCAATGAACACATACTGGAAAAAAGGACACGTACACACGAAATTTTACCCTCCTATAAGAGCAGAATTTAAGAAAAGAGAAGCTTTAGGGGCTCCTGGGTGGCTCAATCGCTTAGTGTCTGCCTTCAGCTCAGGTCGTGATCCCGGGGTCCTGGGATAGAGCCCCGCATCAGGCTCCCTGATCAGCGGGAAGCCTGCTTCTATCTCTCCCACTCCCTCCGCTTGTGTTCCCTCTCTCTCTGTCTCTTTCTCTCTCTGTCAAATAAATAAATAAAATCTTTAAAAAAAAGAGAGAGAGAGAAGCTTTGGGAATATGAAAAGAAGAGAAACCATAATAAAATAATAGACACAGCTCAGCAAAATAACTTCATCTCCCAGATTCCAATAAAACATGGAAACTTTCCCCTTTCTGGTTTCATTGAAACAGCAATGCTGACATGGACAATTTCTAATCCTCCCGGAGCCTGGCCTCCTATCAGATGTGGCTAAATGCAAGATTTGGCATCATCTGCAGACAATTTTAGGATTATTGGGGCCTCTATTAACAAGACTGCCCGGCAAAGGACACTAACAGAAAAGTCACAGAGGAAGTACAAATGGCTATAAAACATGAAATGCTGTATATTCAACATAAGTAATCAAATACATGCAAATTGACACAATGAATTACCTTTTTTTTAAAAACGGATTTGGCAAGAATTTTTTAAAACTGATAATATTTGCTAATGAGGGAGTACCTCAGTGTGTTGATAAGAATGTAAAGTGTTAGAACTTCTCCAAGAAATCTTAAAAGATGTCTGTACTCTTTGACTAATTATTTCCACTTTTAAGAATATATCCAAGGGAGGGGCACCTGGGTGGCTCAGTCATTAAGTGTCTGCCTTCAGCTCAGGTCATGATCCCAGGGTCCTTGGATGGAGAGCCCCGAATCAGACTCCTCGCTCAGCCGGGAGCCTGCTTGTCCCTCTCCTTCTGCCTGCCGCTCCGCCTGCTTCTGCTCTCTCTCTCTCTCTCTCTGTCAAATAAATAAATAAAATCTTAAAAAAAAAAGAATATATCCAAGGGAAATAAATAATCAAATGTACATAAAGATTTATATACAAAAATGTTCATCAGAGTGTTATTGATAATAGTGAAAATTAGAAAAATCTGAACAGGTCACAGTAAAGGCTAGGTTAAGTACTTTGTGTTGTATGACCTCTCTATATTGAGCCACTGTACATCTATTAAAAAAATGATATGCATGAAGAGCATGCTTACAATATAAAAGAGTGAGAAAAAAAAATAGCTTACCAGTACACACCGCTTAGAATGGCCAAAATCTGGACACTGACAACAGCGAATGCTGGTGAGGGTGTGGAGCAACAGGAACTCTCATTCGTCACTGATGGGAATGCAGAATGGTTCAGCCACTTCGGAAGACAGTTTGGTGCTTTCTTATGAAACGAAACATATTCTTACATATGATCCAGGACACTGAAAACATGTGTCCAGACAAAAGCCTGCGGACAGATCTTTAGAGCAAGTTGTGTTCATCATTGCCAAAACTTGGAAGCAGCCATGATATCCTTCCGTAGGTGAAGGGATAAATGAACTGTGGTCTATCCAGACAACAGAATATTATTCAGCACTAGAAAACAATGAGCTATCAAGCCATGAAAAGATATGAAGGAAACGTAAATGCATATTGCTGAGTGAAAGAAGCACGGCCGGGGGGCAGCACACTGTATGATTCCAGCTACAGGACATTCGGGAAAAGGCAGAACTACGGAGACAGTATTGCATATTCTAATGATGGATGCATGCCATTAGACATTTGTCCAAACTCATAAAATGTAACACCAAGAATGGACCACAATGTAAGCTATTGATTTAGGATGACTATGATGTGTCAATGTAGATTAGCTCATTGTAACAAATTTACCACTCTGGGGGAGGATGTCGATAGTAGGGGAGGCTGTGCACGTATGGAGGCAGAGGGTGTACGGGAAATTTCTGTACCTTCCTCTCGATTTTGCTATGAATCTAAAACTGCTCTTAAAATAGTCTTATAAGGAGCACCTGGGTGGCTCAGTGGGTTAAAGCCTCTGCCTTCGGCTCAGGTCATGATCTCAGGGTCCTGGGATCGAGCTCCGCATCAGGCTCTCTGATCAGTGAGGAGCCTGCTTCCCCCTCTCTCTGCCTGCCTCTCTGCCTACTTGTGATCTCTCTCTCTCTGTCAAATAAATAAATAAAATTTAAAAAAAAATAGTCTTATAAAAAATAGGGGATGGGGTGCCCAGGTGACTCGGTCAGCTAAGGGTCCGACTCGATCTCAGCTCAGATCTTGATCTCAGGGTCCTGAGTTCAAGCCCTGCATTGGACTCCATGCTATGTGTGGAGCCTACTAATAAAAAATGTAAATAAAAAAAAAAAACAAAAAACAATAGCGGACTATTTATACTATGATCCCAATTACGTAAAAGAATATATGTATGAAAGACCAAAAGGAAACACACCAATATAGGAATAATCTTTGTCTCTGAATGACTGCATTGTGGGTGAAGTTTTCTCCTCATATTGTTCTGCATTTTCCAAATTTTTGTAAGATTTCATTTCTTAAAAAGATTTATTTATTTATTTGAGGAGGGCAGGGGCAGAGGGGGAGAGAATCTCAAGCAGACTCTGTACTCAGTGTGGAGTCCGATGTGGGGCTCAATCTCATGCCCCTGAGATCATGACCTGAGCCAGAACCAGGAGTCAGATGCTTAACCAACTGTGCCAACGAGGCATCCCTTAAGATTTTATTTTTAAGTATTCTCTACATCCAACATGGAGCTCGAACTCCCAACCCTGAGATCAAGAGTCGCATGCTCTACTGACTGAGCCAACCAGGCTCCTGCATTTTCCAAATTTTTATTTACAATGAACACATAGCACTTCAATCAGGAAGAACCAGCAACAGAATTCACTTGGATCTGGGCATATGTCTGCCAGCCACATCGTTGATCCGCGTCCATGGAATCTCTCTTAGGGTAATAAGAGAGAGAAAGTCCTAAGTCATAAACTCACATTAATTGCAAAGCACCTTCTCTAAACAATGGAGCTAAATGTTGAAATCCTGCTTCAAAGTCCTTCTAAAAGATGCTAAAAATAAGCTCAGAAAAGTATTTGCTGCAGTTCTTGGAGATCTACAGAAGGACGTCATTCAGAGTGGGCACCAACTCAAACCCTCGCTCGTCATTATTGTTGGCCTAGAGCAAAGAATGTGAGCCATTTGGGGGAGGAATGGGGCCAACGTTTCACAAATAACTCTTTCCTTTAGATTGCTGTAATTGTAATAAAGGGGATCACTGACAGGTGCAGAACACAGAACTTTCACTATCATTATCTCACTTGAACTTTGAGGTCACTCTGGAGGGAAGATGGTAGTTATAGCAGTAGTGATAATATTATATTAGTGACTAACATTTATCGAGCACTTTTAGGCTAGGCATCAATGCTGACCACTTCATGTACATTATCCCTTTTTCAGTCCTTCTACTGCAAAGTAGGCATCTCCACATAGGTCAGTATACTATCACTTAAAGAAGTCAAATGGCTTCCCCAAGGTCACCAAGCCAATAAATGGAAAAACTAGGATTTATAGACATTTATTTGATCCTCAAGTTCAGAGTGATTTCCAATGCTTACTGAACTTCCTCAACTTTGATTATTTTTTATTGCTATTATTAAGAGAGACACTAGTGTAGGAGTAGAGTGCTGGTCTTTCTAACTGTATAACCTTGGACAAGACACTTTTTTTTTAAATTTAGATTCAATTAGCCAACATACAGTACATCATTAGCTTCAGATGTAGTGTTCAATAATTCATCAGTTGCATATAACACACCCAGTGCTCATCACAGCACGTTGCCTCCTTAAAGCCCATCACCCTGTTACCCCCTCCTCCCACCCACTGCCCCTCCAGCAACCCTCAGTTTGTCTCCTATAGTTAAGAGTCTGGACAAGTCCCTTTAGCTCTGTGTCTCAACTTCCTCCTCTGTAGAATGAGGATCACAATAACTATCTTATAAGGCTCAAGGTCAAACAGAACAATGTATAGGAAGTGTTGAACCAAAGCCTGCCCCAGAGTAAACACACAAATAACACTGGAATATGTCTGATTTTCCTAAACCGTGTCTTCTCACATAGTAGATCAAGTGCAGGAGAGTACAACGTCCTTGGGGTTCAATGTCCAGAAATTCTAGACTCTCAGGGGAGTCATACTCCCTGACCTGCTTCCATGACCTCACCCTTCTTGAAGACTCCCCCTTCATTAGAGGGGGCACTTGTCATTGGAGTGGTGCCTAGCATCTAGGCCTGGCAGAGTGGCAAGAGAGGGCAGTTGACTCCTCGGGCGCCCCTGAGAAATCCAGGCCTTCAGAATTAAGATGGCCTTTGTTGAGGGGCACCCAGTGGGCTCAGTCAGAAGAGCATGAGACTCTTGATCTCTGAGTTGTGTGTTTAAGCCCCACATTGGGCATGGAGATTACTTTTAAAAAGATAAATGATTTTTTTTTAAAGATGCACTTTGTTGAACTATTCTGAAATAGCTATGTCAATTTCATGCTGGTTTCTGGGGGCTGGGTGATAAGGAAGCCCAGCCCTGGAAGAACCAATGTTTCACAGAAACAGCAAGAGCAAATATCAGAGTGGGAAAGGATTGAGGAATCAGGCTCTCCAACCCTGGCCTTGTACAGACAATACACCAAGATCCAGAGAAGGAAAAGACCTTAAAATTCCCTCCCTGCACATTCGTTACAGGGCCGGGGTCAGAGCCACAACTATGACCCTCAAGCCGCCATCAGACCCCCGTCATTCCTTACAGAGCGGCAGCTAAGGGCCAGCAGGGGACCTAGAGTTTGCTGGCTGGAAACCCCAGGGCCTTCCCACCCATAGCACTGCCCTTCTGACTTCTGGTCCAGAGCTCTTTATGTCACCAGTGTCTCTGGCCAGGCACTTTCCTCCTGAAATCACAGAAATGGTGCCCTCCTGACAGCTTTTTATCAATGCTCAAGGAAGTATTTTAAATGATGACAATAATCGGGGTCTGCTCTCAGGCAGCAGTCGGGATCTCGGGAATAGCAAAATCTTCCAAATTAGGCCACATTGTTGTAAGGGAGCTAGAAACAACATCTTTCCCATTCCATCAGGCTTAAATTAGAAGGGCTCTAAAGAGGGTCCTGGGAGATCAAGCCTGCTCTCGGGCCTGTGGATCTGATTTCCCTTCTCAAAGGAAGTCACTTTTCTTACAATCGTTGGGTGTTTATTGGGTGTGTGCAATGCCTCAAGTGCAGCCCAGAATTTGGAATGGGATGTAATCCTTAGCCACATACTGGCAGTGCTACTTCTTTAGAGATAGGAATCTTGGAATCTCTGCCATCTGGTCCCACGTCAGAGCATTAGTCTATGAATCAGCCCAGCTGGGTTCCCAGGGCTGAGTCTATCTCCCTTCACGGTTGAATGGTCTAGTGGGAAAAGTCCAAGGGGGCTTGGCCGCACTCCTTCTAGCCTATGTTACCTAGGGCAAGAATCAACCTCTCTACACTTTCATCATTGCAAAGTAAATGTATAATGCCTAGTCTACTCATCATGTTGCTAGGAGGATTTCTTTATTCAATCAGCAGAAATGTATTAAAGACTGGTCTAGAGATACCCTATGAAGGACACACACACACAAACCATCTCCTGCACTCATGATGCTTATAATAGAGCAAGTGAGGGGCACCTGGGTGACTCAGTCGGTTAAGCTTCTGCCTTTCGCTCAGTTTATGCTCTCAGGGTCCTGGGATCAAGCCCCACATCGGGCTCCTTGCTCAGTGAGGAGCCTGCTTCTCCCTCTCACTCTCCCTCTGGGCTCTTACTCTCTCTCAAATAAATAAATCTTTAAAAATATATACAATATAGCAAGTGAGATAGTCAGCTAACAAATAAATGGGTAAATAAGCAAGATACTCACAGATAAATAATAGGCAGTACAAAGGAGATTAAAAGGGTGGTGGGACACAGAATAACTGGGAGACGTCCCCTCAGGTCGGTCAGGGAAAGCTTCTCGGAGGACGTGACCTTCAACCTGAAATCAAAAGAAGCAGCTGGCTGTGCAGAAAGCAGGAGCCGAGAGTGCAGGACAGGAGGCGGGGAAAGAGCAGGAAGGAGACCAGGGCAGTGAAGCTTACAGAGTGAAGGGGAAGTGGATGAGGTGGGAGCTAGAGAGGCAGAGCCCGGCAGCCATGCCTGCGGATGGCAATTTCTTCCAAGGGCAACAGCAAGTCAAGGGAGAGTGTTAAGGAGGGGGATGAAAGTAAATCATGGGGCAGCAAGGCCAGGAGCATGGAAGCAGTGAGAAGGCTGACTTGCTCAGGGGTGAGAAGACAGACAGCAGCGGGGCCTGGCCTGGGACAGGCCTAGAGGCACATTCAGGATCCAGTTTCCACGAGGACTTGTCAAGACTTGGATTGGGTGTGGGGTGAGGGAAAGAAAGACATCAAGATTGATATATAGATTGGGGGATCACTGGGTGACTCATAGTCACTGAACATCAAGGAAGCAGAGAGATTCGCCTGCCCCCCTTACCCCCCCACCCGGGCGTGGTGTAGCCACTAAAGATGCCCACAAAGATCTCCCAGCTCCATCAGGGAGCCCGAACATGCCACGTCAGACCCCGGCTCCCTGCGCTGAGAGGAGGGCATCAAAGGAGCCCTCCGCAGGAAGGGCTGAGTGAGTGGAGTCTCCAAGGAGTGACAGGAACGAGGAGGAGACAGGCTTTGGCGTCACAGATCACGGTTGTGAAATAGCAAATGCCAGCCAGGCTAATAAGAGTGGGGGAAGGTGCTGGTGTCTGGGAGGCCCTGACGACGCGCGGGGGGGCTGTCCCGAGCACGAGTTAACGCACCGAGGCCTCACATGAGCACTCGAGGACTAGATACTCCGATGAGCATCTCCACTTGTTGGACGAGGAGACCGAGGCCCAGCGAAAGGCCGCACCAACCCTCCGCAGGCTTCAGTCTTACGCACGCACGTGGTGGGCTCCGGAGGCCTTGACCTCACCGCCACACAAACCGCCTCTCTGCGAGGCCAGTGCAGAAAACAGAGGGTGGAGGAAGTAGAGGAAGGGAGAAGTCCAGGGCAAGCGACATAAAGGATGCGAGAAAGTATTTTGCAAACTAGAAAGCACTGCCCCCACGCAGAGTACCCAGAGTACCGTCGCTATTGTTAAAGAACCCTCCTCGCCTCCGCAGGAAGCAAAGGTTTCCGGGGCAGTGGCTCTGGAGTAATTGGAGGACCATGGCCCAAACAGAAGGAATCTCAGGGGATGGGCTGAAGAGACTCTGACCCTGAGCTGGGGAGCGGCCAGCGTGGGCTCCAGTCCTAGCCCTGCCCTAAACTGCTACCTGGCTTTGGATGAATCCCCCCTCCAGCCTGGTTCCCCCGTCCAGAAGATGGAAGGAGGGAGGAGTGGGGATTCTAAGGGCTTTTCCAGACTTTGCATTTTGAACAATTGCTCTACTCCCGCTATTGCTGCTCCGCTTCTCACTCGGATAACAAAAGGACGGTCTGTGTGGGGCCCTTTACCGAAGCAGAATGCCACCTTGGACAGGAGGGGCGCCCTCCGAGAAGCATGGGGCGCCTTTGGCTCGTGTCTCCTGAGTCCGCAGATGTCCAAGTCAAACACGCCTCACTCCTGCTGGCCCTGCGAGGACACTGGTTTCCAGGGCTCCGAAGTCCAGCCCATTCCTGTCCCTTTGACTCCTTCAGGGGGAGCGTGAGCAGCACAGACAGCATGTCAGAGCCCACTTCTGGGAAACAGCCAGAAAACGCAGGTGCGGATTACATCCCGGGCGTCCTGTTTTGAGTTTTCTGTGAAGCACCCCCCTCAGGCCCTCCTCACATGTGCTCCATCCTGTGCCTTTGGTTTGGGATCCACTACCCTGGAATAAAAAGTGTTCATTTGGGATGCAGCCCTGGATCTTTCTCCTCGCGTTGGGATCTCCAGCGTAAGAAAAGACTCATAGGCCTGCAAGAGACCATTTTCTATCCAAGTAACGCAATCCCAGCCCTTCTTGCTGACACAGAACTTTGTAAACTATAAAGCACTTTCATACATTATTAATCCACGTATTATTCCTTTTGTCCCTCAAACAGTTCCTGAACTAGTGTGCGCAAGGTAGATAAAATATGAGACGCTGGTGACGTTCGAATTTGAGATGAACAATGAATATACTGTAGGGTAAGTATGTCCCAGATACTGCACAGGACATACTCATGCTAAAATAGTATTCGTTATCTGAAACTCAAATTTAACTAGGTATCCTTTCATTTACTAAATATAGCAACCTTAGACGGGGATCATTAACCCCGTTTTGCAGAAGAGGGCTCAGAGGGGTGAAAGGGTTTATCGAAACTCCTTAGGAGCAGGGACCATGTGTGATTCATTTTTTAAATTTTAGCATTTATTTATTTTTTAAGCACGAAAAACATATTTCCCTAAGCCAGTGTATCCGTCCCTTTGGTGGTAATCTGAGAGATTTACACCTCCTGAAAAGTCTACTCTGAGAACCTATGCCTTGTGTTTGTGTAGATAAGTATATTGCATAGAGAACTGAAAAGTTAATGATTCATTTTTAATCTTCAGCTCCCAATCTGGAGTTAGATCCCAGAAGATTCTAGGGAAATGCTTAGTCAGATACTGGACTTTTGGAGCCTCTCATTCCTACAGGAACCCCACAGGTTAACAGAAAAAGTTGGCTGAGGACAGAGAATGGTCCCGGGAACTCAGAGTTAGACTTCCCTGTTCTTTCTAGGTGGTTGTACTTAAGATTAACTCAGATGCATTTCTGGAAACCAGAGTGAAACTACAGAACATCATGAAATTAGCAGAGGGCATCACAAAAACACTCCTTTTCAGAACGCTCCTTTCCCGTTCCTGGTGTAGGATCACAGGGAGGCCTGCCGGGGGCTGCCACACCCAGGGTGGTCACAGCACAAAAGCCGCTAAAGACACTGTCAAAGACAGAACACAAAGTGCCCGTCCTGCCCTCTGGAGGAGCGGACCCCTCGGTGGCACTGGCAGGCCGCCTCCACGGTGACCCTGGGCTAGCTTCAGCTGGTCGCTCTCCTGATGGACACCTGGGGCTCCGCCCACTGACGGATCACATACGGATGTCATCCGCACAGCCAGAGCTGTGAACAAACACAGACACTCCACAAAGGCTTCGGCAGCTGATGACGGAGGTCAGGGGTCTTGGCTCCTTGCCGGGCTGTCAACTAAAAAAGGTGACTTGCTGAAGAGTTGTGAGCGTGGGTGAGCCTGTTTTTCACATCTGAGGCTCGGTGGCAGAGTCTTAAAATGTTAGGGTTAGGAGAGAGGGCCTTAAAAGTGTCTCGGTTGGATCCGAACATTCTTGGTTTTTTTTCCAGAAAGAAACACCAACCTCAGAGAAGAAAAGAACGTAGTCAAGCTCACACTGTAACTTGGCAGCAGAACCAGGCCTGGAACTCATTTTTCTTCTAGATGAGGCATTCCTGATTCAGATGATCAGCTCTGAGTGACGAGCAAGCAGCAGGTGGGACGGATGTGGTCACTGAGCAGGGTGCTGGTGCTGTGGGTCACTGAGCTTTAACCTCGGCACACCATTAGCATCTTCACCCAGGCTGTCACCCTCTCCTGCCTGAAGGTCCTGCAGTCCCCAGGCTGTGGCTTAGAGATAAACAGCTCTCTGCCGGGCCCCGGAATTGCAGATGAAATGGCCCCCAGGGAGCATCTGGTCCAGTCTCCTTAGCAAGGCAGGGTGCCCAGTGCCTGTGCTGGGAAAGAGTTCCAACAGCCGGGGAGCTCCCCCAGGTTGCAGGTGGGGAGGCAGGCCCCAAGGAGGCAGAGGGTGGTGAGCGGGCTGGGGAGGCGTGGAGCTAACCCAGATAAGCCGAGGAATGATCCTTCTGCCTCCCGTCAGCTCTGTTCCAGCGTCGTCTTCAGATAGGACTAAAGTCTGCCTCTGTGCGCTTCTGTCTGCTGAGTCCCGTCTGCTCCTCCTGCAGACCTGGGTAGGAGGTGGCCCAGATCACACCGTAAGTGAAACTGCCGCATCAGGCCGGAGCCTCGATCTGCACACAGACCAGCCAAGCTCTCTCCCCTGCCAGGCCCGTGTGCAGAGCCCGCCGAAGAGAAAAATGTTACAACCGAATAAAGGAAGAGCAAGGGCAGCTCTGTGGGGAGGCTTGGATGGATTCCCTTAAGCATGCCCACATGGTTCTGTGCCCTGAGCAGAGAGCACGAGGGCCTTTGAGGCTGCCCTCTTGGAGCTTCCTTTCCGGTTGGGGAGTCGGTTAGAGAAAATCAGATGATCTCAGGAAACGGCATTGCTAAGAAGAAAACACGCTAGGGACAGGATGGACAGTGACTCGGGGGCAGCATGACCTCTCGGAAAAGAGGCGAGGCCCGAAGGAGGGCAAGGAGGAAGAACAGCATATGGAAGTCCGTCTCTGGGACAGGAACGAGCTGACTGTCGGAGGAAGAGAAGAGCCAGCGTGGGGAGGGCATGGTGAAAGAGGGGAAGAGGGAAGGAGATAAAATCTGGGAGGAGCCTATGGTCTGCACCACGACCTACTGCGCTGTGCTTGGCCAAAGAATAAATCACGGCGTGATCCCAGTCCCCAAGGAGCAGAGCCGCAGCAAAGCAGGAATCACAGCAGCGTTGTGATGGTGCCTGTGAGGACCGGGTGCTCTCACGCGCCTGGCTAGGCTGGGGTCACTGGGGCCCCTGCCTGACTCCTGCTCCTACTCAACTCTCCAGTTCAACAGCAGACCTCCATCCACCCGGCTTTCTGTCTAGGCCACGACCTCAGGAGGGCTCCCCTGCTGCTCCCCCAGGGAACTTGGCGATCGTGGGGCAGCCACACAGGTCAGAGGCAACCAGAGAACGCTGTTCTAAAAGTTTCTGGGAAAGGCTAGACTCTGAGCTTCACCTCCTTCACGGGGCTCCTTCCCTGGCTCTCAGAGTCTTGTCAGGGACCCTTCACCTTCTTCTCCAGTCCGACCTGTTCTCGGGGTCAGCGGTGACAAGATGGTTCACCCCGGGGGATAGATGGCACTATGCCCTCTCCCGGGGAGTCCTGTATCTTATCAAAAGTCAAAGTCCTGAGCGAAAGGAATACATCAAAACTTGTGTAATTTCGGTAATCTGCTCCAGCACGGGAGGGAGCGCCTGTGAAGTCGGCAGGTGGATGGCAGGGCCCTGCCTGCAGCCGGGGCTTCTGGCTCCAGGCTCGGGCCAGCGCTCACTCCACCAGACTACGTTGCCTTGTTCGAGTAGAACATTTATTCCACCCACCACAGGAATTGTGGTGACTCTTGGGAATTCGTGGGCTCTGCACTGATGGCTGGAGTCCGATTCCTGTGGAAGGGTAGGGTGGCCCCAAATAAGTGGACAGTCAGAGGACTGGATATCAGTTGAGGATGTTCTCATGGAAAAGTCTAGCCCCTTCCAGAAAGTTCTGTCTAGTTCAGCAAATTGTCTTGTCGTCTCGTTGGCACTGCGTCTGTATTTCTTTCCCATTTCAGAGCAGGAGAGAACACATGGGTAATCTCTGTGATTTGGTTTTATCTTTCCTCAGGAATGATCTAACCTTAAGCAATAAGGCCAAGAAAACCTATTCCCACCCTTTGGTCCTTCAGTCTGCTTCTAGGAATGTGTCATAAGGAAATACTTCCAAAGATTGTCTTAAATGCTTGTTTTCATAAAGGTTGATAGTATTACATATAACAGCAAAAGTTGGAACTACCCCAGTGCTGAATGACAGGCAGAAGGACAAACTGGCCCATCCACTTGAAGGAATATTATGACAAGCCTTACAAATGACAAATATAAATCTTGTCAAGACATGGAAAAACACATACGAAAGAATGTCCAGTGAAAATTTTGAGAAATCGAAACTGCACAGGTCTATCAATTTCTTCCCTAGAGGCCTACACCTGACAACTGGAAGAGCTCAAGGAAATTTTAAATATGATTTAAATAAAGCACATCTCTGTTTTGGGGGTATTTGGGTGCTTAGATATGTAAATAAAATAATCCTTGGGAAAATGCTTTCTAACTTTTCAATATGGTTCAATATAAAATTATTATTCATTTTCTCCAAAATATAGTCCATGATTTTAATAACTGCTAATTGCTCGAAGCGCCACTAGGTGGTCAGGACAGAAGAATGACTGTTTGCTGCCTGGGGTTGGGAAGAATAGGGATCTGAATCTTGACTAGGCCACTCCCCTCTCAGGTTACTCCAGGAGTTGGGATCTGGGCAGAACCACACGTGCTCACCCTAAAGGACAGATTACTCTCTCAATCAGCTCTTGTCCTGGCCCAGGGGAAACCACCCCTCCGGCCCCACTGGCCTGTCCTAGAGAACTCCTCTGCTCCCCAACTAATAACAGTAACCATATCAGACAGGATTCTTGGCTGCAAACAACAAACATCTCTTGTGGATTTTTTTCAAAAATAACAATTATTCTTATTGCTATTACTATCGTTGGCATCCCTGTCATTAGATGCAGGCCTTGTACTGTGCTAGCTGGTAAGGGTTGATGTGCATCATCTCTTTTTACCCATAACTTTAAAAAGGAGGCAATTACTCCCAGGTAAAAATGAAGCAACTGAGGTTTAGAAAGGTCGTGAAACTTGGTTCAAGGCCACAGATTTAGTAAGTGGTGGAGATGGTGTTCAAAGCCAGAGCTAACTACAAAGCTGGAGGCCCCACCCACCAGGTCCTGCTGTCCCTACAGTGAAGCGTCTTTGGGGCTGTAGCAAAAATCCGGCCAGCCTGGGATGGTGCCTCGATCCTTCATGGGCCCCTACTGGCCCCAACAGTTCAGAGAGATTTCTGGAGCGCTGGCTAGAGTTGGTTGTTGACATTCACACTAGCGGAGCCATGAAGCCAGCTTCCCTAGTAGCTCACACGAACTGGCAAGAAGCAGAAAGTGCTCTCATGGCCTCAGGAAACATCTGCAAGTCCTCCAGGAGGCAAGACCTGCCCCTTTATCGCCCTTCCAGGAGAGATAACAAGCCTGCCCCATCTGCAGGGATAGGACAAACATGCTGCGTTTACTTTCCAGGCTGGGTCCCAGCGAATGGAACAATTCACTCCTATTCAACTTTTAGGACCAGCCACTTGGGAGCAGACCCCACACTGGGCAGTAGGGTCACAGGCCTGAAATCAGAGTGACTGACTACTTGCCTTCTAGGGTTCACAGGGCAATGTGAAAACAGTAATAAACAGCATTTGCAATTCAAGGTGACTCGTATGGGGAGAGGATGTGGGGTAAGGGGAAAGTATGAACTTAGGAGTCAGAAAGACCTGTTTCTTCACATCCTGGTTGTGTGATTCTGGGCAAATTTCCTAACCTCTCTAAGGTTGTTTCTTCATCTGAAAGAGATGTAAATAATTATACTTTTATTGCATAATTCCCATGAGACTTGAAAGGAACAAACACATCAATGGTTAAAATTGCGTAGCGCACAGTGGGGCTCTCCAAATGATAACTACTATTAATATTGTCGGTATTATTCTACAGATGCCAGAAAGGGCATCTATAAATGTTGTTGATAAAAGAAAACAACAGAAGGGACATATAGCTGGGTTTTGACAGGTAAGTAGGAGTTTGTTGAGTGGCTGGTGGGCAGGAAGAGTTTTCTAGTTAGAAACAACAGCAAGAGCAGTTTTGTGAAGAAGGATGAGTGGGGCAATATTCCCATCAAGCCATAAGGGACTAGCCTGGGCCAAGATAAGTCTCTGAGATCCCCCTCCTACGATCCTCAAATAAAGGAAAATAAAGGACCTCTCCGGGTAAATACATAAACCAGCATTCTTGGAAGCTCTATTCTCGGTAGTGAAGCAGCCTCCACACCCCTGGTTGGTCAGTGCACAGGGAACAAATAAACTAGCTTCCAGGCACCCAAGCCTCTGACTCACCTCTTCTGGAGTCATACAGGCTTGGGTCTGATTCCTTGTGGGCCACACTCCCTGCTGTATAACCTTGGCAAGCCACTTGTCCCTCTCACTTCTCAGTTCTGTTATCTGAAACAACGGGAATAATTATATATTACATTCTATGTACATATTACATTCATGATACACTATCTCAGTCCCTAGCGCGCGCAACAGGCTCTGCAGTCCAGAGAAAGAGGGCGCTCTCATGCCTGAGCTTACAGGACAGTGAGGGCAGGACTGACATTTCCTGGGGAAGCCTCACAACCTCGGACACCGAAGACAGAAAACAAAACTTCCACCAAAATGCTATGTTTTAGATATTGCTCTGCATTTTGCTTTTTTCAATGAAGAACAGATCATGTCAATATAGAACTTCCTCGTTCTTTTTTCTATTGAGATATAACTCACATACCATAAAGTTTACTCTTTTAAAGTGTACAATTCAGAGCTCCCGGGTGGCTCAGTCAGTTAGGCATCTGACTTCAGCTCAGGTCATGACCTCAGGGTTCTGGGATCGAGCCCCAGGTCAGGCTCCGCACTCAGTGAGGAGTCTGCTTCTCCCTCTGCCTCTGCTCCTCCTCCTGCTCCTGCTCTCTCTCAAATAAATAAAATCTTTTTAAAAATCAAATAAAGTGTATAATTCAGTGGATTTTGTATGTTCACAAGGTCATGCACCCATCACTACTAATTTCAGAATAATTTCATCATCCCCCAAAGAAACCTAGTTCCTATTAGCAATCCCATTATACCAATAGTATAGATCAATAGTTGGAACTTCCCATTTCCTTCCCAACCCCTGATAACTACTTATCTTATTTTCTATCTCCACGGATTTGCCTATTCTAGACATTTCATATAATGGAATCTATCACATGAGGCCTCCTGTGTCTGACTTCTTTCATTCAGTTTGTTTTCAAGATTCATCCATGTTGTAGCATGTTTCAAAACTTCATTGCTTTTTAGAGTTGAATGATATTCCATTATATGGCTATTATACCACATTTTGCTTATTCATGAGTTGATGAACATTTGGCTTGTTTCTACTTCTTGGTTATAATGAATAATCCTTGTTCTTTTTTTTTTTTTTTTTTTTTTAAGTAGTCTCCATGCCCAGCATGGAGCCCAACACAGGGCTTGAACTCACAACCCTGACATCAAGACCTGAGCTCAGATCATGAATCAAGACGCTCAACCGAGGTGAGCCACCTAGGTGCTCCATAATCTTTGTTTTGTTTTGTTTTTTATCTTTGTTCTTTTTAATAGTTGCATTGTATTTTATTCATTGGTTGGCACGTAGTTAATTTAAGCACTTCCTACTGAAGGATAGTTCTGATCTTTCCCACTTTTGGTTCACACAAAATGCTAACGCAAAAAAAAATATTGCCACAACATCCTTCTAGCCATCCCTATGAGGCGGTCAAAATTACTGTTTCCTGAGGAAATTATCCAACCAAAGCAAAAGTTATGTTGACAAAGATGTTAATTGCAGCAATTTTCACAGTAACGTAAAACTGGAACTATTTAAAGAGTCCACAATAAAGGAGATGTTTAGATAAATTCTGGTATTCAACAGAATGTACACAGATAATGATGAAGGCAATGTAGCAACAAGTGACTTGCTAATGATGATCTTCAATGAAAAATACAACAACAATAAAATACGAAATGGCACCACTTGAGTACGCTGGTTCTCACAATTAGGTGTACAGAATCCTAACACATTAGAGTAGATTTGGCCTTGGCAAAAACTTCCTTATGTCCCCAACAGGGAAAGTGAGGCTCAGAGAGGATGAGTGACTTGCCTAAAGTAGGACTGGTCAGATCTGCGATTTGAACCAAGGTCTTCTTTAAGGGTCATATTCTTTTCACGGTGCTACAATCAACAAAATGCTTCTGAAAACAATTTGACCCCTGGCAGCTTAGTCAGTGTTGAGTGTACACAAAGCAAAATGTGTCTCAAAGTCCTTAGAGGACACAAAATAACTACGTGTGCACACATACGCACACACACACACACGCATGCATGCATGCACAGGTATACATGCGTGCACTCACTCACACCTGGTACAACCAGCGAACACATTCGCGTTGATACAGATAGGATATGAGGACTTCATTCATTCATTGAGAAACTATTTGTTAAGCACCTGCTATAAGACATTTTTGATGCCCTAGACCCTGGTAATCAATGGTGATTGAAAAAGATATGATTCTTGTCCTTCTAGTCTTACAGTATTTAAATTTGGCTAAAAGTTGCTGAATATCTATTATATGCTATACGTTTGTGGTATTACACCAATAATGTTAACTCTGTTTATTGAGTTAGGGCGTGTTATGCGCCCCAACCAGGCACTATTTCTAATCTCATAACAACCCTATGAGATAGCTGTCATTAACCCCATTTTACAGATGAGAGGACTGAGAATCTGAGAGATCGTGGATCTCCTGGGGTGACACAGACCATCAGGGGCAGAGCTGCTTTTCCAATGCATGTCTCTCTGCTTGTAAAACTAGGGTTCTATCTCCTACAAGGCAGCTTCATCCTCCAACACCCACTCATCACAAAGCCCAAATAACAGCCTAGGACTCGGTGTATTTGGACCTATCCAGACTTACTGAACTTACTGGGATGGGGCCCAGGAATCTTCTGTTCTTTTTTTTTTTTTTTAAATCAGTTGTCAGATTTATTTTGAAATTGGCCTTCAGAATCTTCTGTTCTTAGTAAGATCTCGATATACTCCATACTGATGCTAAAGTTTAGAAACCACTGCCCTAACGTGTAACCTGGAATCCTACAGTTCAATCTTCAAGAAAGCAATGAGCCCCCTCTTCAAGCCTCAAATTCCACTAGGGGGAAGTATAGGCCAATGTGTCCAGAGAAGCAGTCCATCCTTGAAGGGAGTGGAATCAGCCATGACGTTCGTTCATTCATTCACTGGACCAACAGTGAGGGCCTGCCAGGTGTCAGGCACTGAGCGGGTCTGTCTACAAACTAGGAAAGTTGCTTTGGAGCAATGTGGCAAAAACAAGATCATAATATTTTGCAGCCTCTCCCATCAAGGGGTGGCGTCTGTTTCCTCACCCCTTGATTTGGGGCTGAACTCATGACTTGTTTTGACCAAAAGAACATGGTGGAAGCAACTTGTGATGTTCCTTCTACCTTTGCCCATGGAGAACAGAAGCCCCGGGTGAAAGACCACAGAAAGAGGAAGCCCGGACATGTGGAGGCAAACCCAGACCGGCCACCAGGGGAGCTCAGCAGGCCCAGTCTACCTGATGGATTGTGAGAAATAATAAATCGCTGTTGTTTTAAGCCACTCAATTTCAGAGTAGAATATTACCTAGCAATAGCTAGAAACAGCAATACACGGGGGTTACTTGTTTCCTTAACAATTATTTACTGAGGGTGTACTGTGCACCAGGTTTTATATTACCCTCGGTGTTGGGATTTGCACCTTGTGGAACAAGAGAGAAGCCCCCAGCCTCATATGGGAGAAGACAGACAATAATTAGGTAAACTGATAGGCATATAATTTCATTTGAGATTAGGTATGTAAAGAAAATTAAAGCACATGTTTGAAAGTGATTGGTGTTGGACATGGGGATATTTGAGGGTAGAGTGGTCATGGAAATCTCTAGAAAGGGGAAATCTGAGGATAGTCCTAAGTACTGAGAAACAGGACTACCAGTGGAGATCTGAGAGAAGTGTGTTCTAGGCAAATGGAAAAGTCAGTACACACTCCCCAAGAAGGAAAATCTTTATATTTACACACAGCCTGGAGGCCAGTGGGATCTGTTAAATACAACAGTTCTAGCTTAAGGTAACTCTGTAACATATTTAGAATTCTTTAGATTTCAGTTTGTACTTCACTCAGAACAAGGGTAAGTGCTTCCCTCACACTGAAGTGCTAGCTCAAATGGATAGTTTGAAAGTATTTGACAAAAGGCTTTGGAATCAGCAAACTATTTTCCACTTTTCTGTAGTTCTTTAGTGTTTTTTGTCTTCAGTGTTCTCTT
>CM052892.1:11327713-11411303 GCA_028534135.1 Potos flavus | reverse complement strand
AAAAAATCACAAGACCTGCTTCCACTGGGCTCACTTCTACCTAACACTTAGAGCTGAGTAACTGCCCCATTAGATAAGCTTTCCATGATTCAGCACAACCCTGCCCAGCACGCTCCAATCATTTACTTCATGTACATGGCTGCCCCGGGGCATCTGAGTCTGTGAACCCCAATCTAGGGCAATTCCTTCATTTTAAAGATGAAGAAAATGAGGGTCCAGGGATAGAAAGTTAATCTGCTTGAAGCCACACATCAGGTTAGAGGCAAAGGAGCAAGAAAAGTCAGGTTCAGGTGTCTTAAGACTGCCCATTCTGTCTAAAGAACCACAATTCCCCTTAACATTTCATCCAGTTGCTAACATTTTCTCGGTGGAATCTGTTAAATTCTCTACATTCCTTCTTTATCCATCCTTCTCATATATCTGGTTTCCTTATAGATAATAATTTTGTACCAATGATTTCATTTAAATATCTTCGACCTAAAAGAAACAATGAATCGGACAAAACTGAAATACCAACTTGTGCCCACACCTCAGCAGACACAGGACCAAAACTTCAGAAACCACTTAAGCTTACCAAACATGGCTACATAGACAGGGAAAATGGGGCCTAGGGGAGTGATATACTGAGGCCGCAGGGATGCCAGGTAACAGAGCTGGTCTTCAACCTTCCAGCTCAGTGCTCTTTCTACTGTATCCCATCACCTCTGTGCACTCACCCAGGCGGTGGGGGATCGAGGACCAGCTTGTTCCACATGGAAACAAAACCTCCAGAACTCCCTCATACTTCAGACATGGCCAACCTTGACTCTGCCAAGTGCTAGAGTTTAGAATGTGTTGTGAACAATCAATTTATAGAACTTGATTTGCCCTGGAAGACAGACTTTCTTTCGAACTGGTATTTGGTGGAGGGTTTATGAATGTCACAGGACTCAGTGGTCTTTATAACCCTGGCAGTTATAAAAGCCAAGCCCCACGTGAGAGAAGTTGCTGGAACAACATCATAGCACCTTTGCTTCAACTTCAAAAGGAAAAAAAGGCAATGGTAAGAAGCTTTAATAGACTGAATGTGTTTTTATAGGCAACCAATTAGCAGATTAATGAACCATTTAACCTTCTTTACTAAAAACCAATATTTAAGAAAGATGAACCCCAAATGCATCCTCTTATACCGACCAACATAACTAAGTACAAATGAAGTCAATGGTGTACCCCATTAGCATGCTGTGCTGTGTGTCAAGAAAACAAGCCCTCCCCCGCCCCGAGCCCTGGCCCCCTGGCAAACACAGATAAATGATTGTGCACTGCGCGATGATACCGTTAGGTGAGAACTTTGGTTCATGCAGTCGGCTGCCAGAGAGGTTGCATTGAAAACCCGCAGCCCCGGCACCCAAAGTCAGTCAGCGGTGGTCAGCTCGTGGCATCAGCCGTGCTCCTTCCACAACACCAGGTGAATACTGTGGTCAGGCATGCTGGTGGCGAAGACCAAGCCTGTGTCATTGTGCCCATCCAGTCCATTGAGCCAGGACGCTTCGCCCGCCAGGAAGCTCGAGCCTCTCTTTGATTTCCGGTACTCCGGCAGAGGCCAGCGGCTAATCAGGCTCTCTGTCCGCAAGTCCATGATGTACAGGTAGCGGTTGTCAAACAGCAGGGCAAAGATATCTCCAAAGCCAAGCAAGGCCAAGTTTGCTATCTCAGGAGTCTTGATGACCCTACAAAGACGAGAGTTACGAAACGTGAACCAGAAGGCAATATTACTTCTGTTTCTGCCGCTGTCATCTTTTCTGGAGACATAGAAAAACAATGCAAAATTCAAGAAAATTTAGAGAGTTAAATGAAAGTTTTAGATGAAATAGAAGAGACAGAAAGCCGAGCTCCTTAAGAAAGGGGAGGGGGGATGCCTGGGTGGCTCAGTGGTTAAGCAGCTGCCTTCGGCTCAGGTCATGATCCCAGAGTCCTGGGATCGAGTCCCGCATCGGGCTCCTTGCTCGGCGGGGAGCCTGCTTCTCCCTCTGCCTCTGCCTGCCACTCTGCCTGGTTGTGCTCTCTCTCTCTCTCTCTCTGACAAATAAATAAATAAAATCTTTTAAAAAAAGAAAGGGGAGGGGAGGGGGAAGAACCCTTCACAATGACATGGTAACATAGGCATGTAAGGAGAAAGGCGGCATCTGATGAATATTTATGAAAGCATAAAATGCCCACCCAGATTATCTCACTTCACATCTCATTTCCAAGATATGAAAACTGAACTCTAGTTGGCATACATACTTTGCCTAAGGATTCACAACTGGTCAGTTACCAGTAAGAACTGGGACACCATCACTCTTACAACTAGGTAAAAAGATGGATTCATCAAATCCTAGACTACTACCAGCCTCTTAAAGCCTGGAATAAGGACTGGAAACCAAGTGACTCACGTGCTACTCTATTCAGCAGGTAGCAAACTATAAAAACAGTAGAGGCTGAAAGATTAAAGTTTTCCTAAATAATCCAGAAACATTACTAATAAATGCGCCAGAAGTTGTCAGAGAAAATTCAGGGAGTGGGAGGACAGACAGCCTTCACCTTCCCCAAATGCTCAGGACAAAGGCACAGAATGAGGGAGATCCAGCCAAACAGCAGCATTAAGTGAAAAACAAAAAAGCAGTCTGTTGTCTGCACACTTAAGTCCTTTGTGTGCACACTTAGACACTTTGGAGGCACTAGGAAAAGAGCTTTGAGAGAAGGATACACATATTCTGCTCTGGGAAAATAGGTTTGGGCCCTGTGAGAGGTCAATAGACTTGAGTGTCAACAAGGACGCGACTGTCCGAGAAGTCAACCAGAAAGGGCAGGGCCTGGTAACCAGGACAAATAAGGAACAGGTGAGGGAGACCAGCTGAGAGGAGGAGAAAGAGAATTTGCAGGGACAGGGAAACTAGAGCTGATCATCACCTGTAAATACGAAATGAAGGATGTGTGAAGCCAGACATGACGAGCTCTAGAAGAGAGAACTAGGTCCAAGGCAAAGAGTTACACAGAAGCAGATTTCACCTGACATTAGGAAGGGAGGGGATTTAATCAGGAAGAAGACCTGTTCCTCACACTCAAGCTGTCCCAAACCGAACTTGCTGGCCAAACCTGTTTCTCCTCCTTACTTCCTGGCTTGCTCCTTCACCCAGTTACTCAAGCTACGAAACATGGCAACCACCCAACTCTCCTCCTTATTCAAGCCACAAATTCAATCACCACCACCTATCGATTTTACCTCTTAAATTTTCTCCTACTTTATTCACTATTATCTAAATTGCCACGACTCTGATCCAAGATGTCATCTTTTGTCTGCACTGCTGCCGACAATTCCAATTGGTCTCCCCACATCTACTCTTGGCCCCTTCCAATCAGTTAATCTCTCCTTAAAATCTAATCCTATTACCAACTCATTTAACTTTAAATCCATTGAGGGCTCTCTACTGCACTCACACCTCCAGCACCAGGCTCCTTCAGTCTCAGGGCCTTTGAACAGACTGGTTTCTTAGCCTCCAATGCTCCTTACTGCACGCCCACTGCTGGCACTTAGTAAATGCAGATACTCGTCCTTCAGAGCTTAGTCCAAACCTCTTCTTCAAAGAAGCTTTCCCTTACTCCTCAACTAGGTGAGGTCTCGAAGTACTCCACAGTGTGGCCCTTAGCCCAACCATGGAAACATCTCTAGGTAATTAGCTATTTAATATCAATCTTCCCTCCTGTGGGTTAGTAATTTCCGCCAGTGTGGTGAGTATTTCTGCAGGCTCCCAGTGTAGATCCCAATGCCTAAAACACAGGTAGTGCTCTATAACTACCTGCTAATGAATGCAGCAGCGGTGCAATGAACACGGGCAAATAAAAACTCCTACAAAGCAAATCCAAAGGAAACTAGGAAAACAGCAAGAAAGTCTAGTAAGTCCCACATCACCAATGCAAAGCAGGAAATAATCAGAAACTTAGATAACTGAGTGGCTGGGGATAGGACTTAGGCCTGGTGGAGATGAACCGACTCCAAAGACTGAAGCACAAATATGTTGCAAGAATGCAGGTCTTGACAGGCTCACAGCCCCTTTAACTTTGATTACTTTAGAACTATAAATAGACATCCCTGCTATGTAGTCTGGGCCCTTGAACTTAAATAACCCTGCTTGCTGTACCAAGAGAACGCAGCTCCAGAGATTGAGTCATATCTTAGATTTATTGAGCAACATGCTACCATTTGTGCTTTGCTTCTTCGCAGTTAGCTTCAAAGCCTAAGTAGCCCTATCTGATCTTAGCAACTGAGGCCAAAGGAGTTGCACTAAGATTTCAAAAAAGGCTGGTTTATTTGTGTTGCGGGAGGTGGGGAAGAGGCAAGAGATAAAACGGCCCCCCTTCCAAGAAATCTGAATCTAACACTTCCTAGCAGCAAACAATTCTGCAGGTTTATTGCTCAAAGCTAGTATATCCAAATCCCCAAATTAACACAACTTTCACCTGGGTCTCTGGACTCTGTACACGCCACTCAGAGTGAGAAAAACACATACATGAGAAAGGTAGATGCAGGATCAAATTAAAACCTTTAGAAACTCAAAAAGCATTAAAAAGATGATGATACCTCAATTCCACCTTACTTCTGCATCCCTCCTATCCAAGTCTTAATTGAAAACGAAAACAACACAGGGCGCCTGGATGGCTCAGGTGGTTAAGCATCTGCCTTCGGCTCAGGTCAAGATCCTGAAGTCCTGGGATCGAGCTCTGCATCAGGATCCCTGCTCAAGCAGGGAGTCTGCTTCTCCCTCTGCCCCTCACCCAGCTCGTGCTCGCTCTCTCTTTCTCTCTAATAAATAAATAAAATCTTTAAAAACAAAAACAGTAAACTGTAAAAGGTCTGATTTTCCCACAGTGACTACTTGGATTTTTGCAAAGTTATCAAGTTCCTTCTAAAGTTCCTTCTCTCTGGCTTGCTGGTACTTTAAGCATATGCCTGCTGGATGATGCCAGGATGGACAGACAGACATATAGATGGATGGATGGTGGATGGATGGATGGATGCAGGACTAGGGTGAGCTTGGCTTCATTTTCCCCATCTATAAAATGAAACGCTTAGACTAATGTTTTCTGGGACCTTTCCAGTCTTTTTTTCTCAAAGCATAATTATCAATCATTTCTAGAAATGATTCTGACAGTTTGGAATCCTAATTGGTTAGAAATGTAGATCTGATTCCAGGAAGACATAAAAGGGGTTATAACTGTATGACAGAGAGACAGGGCCTGCCAAAGTCCTGCTAGCTAGTATGACAGATCCCATACAGCTGACCTCAAACAGTCATGCATAAAAACAATGACGAGAACGTTCAATTTTCTGTACTACTCCAAGTCAGCATTTCCTGAACCATGCTGCAGAACACTAATTCTGTGAGCTGGTAATATGTGTTCCTCAAAAGAAAGGTTTTGTGTACAATAAATGTGAGGTGCAGTAGGTTAAACGAATTCAAGCAGGCTTCTTTATGTAGGACTTCTCAGAGCTGTTGGTAATAAAGATCCACCAGGTCCTGTGCTTGGTCCTCATAGGTACTTCATTTGATCTTCACTTTCCAGATCAGGAAAGGCACAGAAAGGTTAAGAAACTGAACCTTATTGAAACTTAACCTTACTTAAGAAACCCAACTTATAGGAGGGGGCGCTGGGTTTTAAATCAAGGATTATCACCAAATAATTTCTCTCTTTTTTTTTTAGAGAGAAAGAGAGCTTGCATGCCTGGGGTGGGGGTGGGGGGGTTGTGCAGGGGCAGAGGGAAAGGGAGAGAGACTCCCAAGCAGGCCCCATGCAGAGTGAAGCCTGACATGGGACTCAATCTCACAACCCTGAGATCATGACTTGAGCCAAAATCAAGAGTTGGGATGCTTAACCAACTGAACCACCCAGGTGCCCCACCAAAGTAATAGCACTGGCTTCCGTTAGCCTCCACCATGCTTACACATACCATCAATCTCCAAGAGTCTAATGTATGCAGTGAATCACAAAATTATTTGGCCATGGACCTCTTCTTATTTATTTCTTTGGAGAGAAATCCTGTAAGTTGTATTTTTCTCTAAATACCTTTGTCTTTCTACTAGTCAACAGAAGGCCACTTGATCCCTCAATGCAGAATTCCACTGACCAGGAAGTAGAACTTAAAATATCAGAACCAGACATACAGATGGCCAATGGACACATGAAAAAATGTACAACATCACTTATCGTCAGGGAAATGCAAACTAAAACCATGATGAGGAGCGCCTGGGTGGCTCAGTGGGTTAAGCATCTGCCTTTGGCTCAGGTCATAATCCCAGGGTCCTGAAATAGACTTCTGCATTGGGCGCCCTGCTCAGCGTGGAGTCTGCCTCTCCCTCTGTCCCTTTCTCTGCTCATGCGCACTTGCTCTCTCTCTCTCTCAAATAAATAAAATCTATAACAAAAACAAAAACACCATGATGAGATATCCACCTTGCACCTGTCAGAATGGCTAAAATCAAAAACATAAGAAATAACAAGAGTTGATGAGGACGTGGAGAAAAAGGAACCCTCTTGCACTGTTGGAGGGAATCCAAACTGGTGCAGCCATTGTGGAAAATAGTATGGAGGCTCCACAAAAAGTTAAAAAGAGAACTACCTTACAATCCAGTAATTGCACTATGAGGTAATTACCCAAAGAACACAAAACACTAATTCAAAGGCATACATGCACCCTGATGTTTACTGCAGCAGTTACTAACAATAGCTGAGATACGGAAGCAGCCCAAGTGTCCATCAACAGATGGATAAAGATGTGTGTGTACGCGTGTACGTATGTACAGTGTATGCTGAATCACTACATCGTACATCTGACACTAATCTAACACTGCAGGGGTAACTATACTGGAATTGAAATAAGGAAATAGGGGCGCCTGGGTGGCTCAGTGGGTTAAGCCTCTGCCTTCGGCTCAGGTCATGATCTCAGGGTCCTGGGATCGAGCCCCGCATCGGGCTCTCTGCTCGGCGGGGAGCCTGCTTCCCCCCTCTCTCTGCCTGCCTCTCTGCCTACTTGTGATCTCTCTCTGTCAAATAAATAAATAAAATCTCTAAAAAAAAAAAAAAAAGAAATAAGGAAATAAATATATCATTATTTTACTAAATATACATTATCTGTCTAAAGCCTTAGAAAAAATATGTAACTAGGGACCTGAAAGATCTCTTCATCCAAGCCCCTCATTTTCCCAAAAAGCACTTTTTTTGGTTTGTTTTGTTTTGGTTTGGTTTTTGGTGGGCAGCAAAGTTTACTGAGGGCTAGTAAAAAGCTCCCAAAGGGGGAGGGGACCCAAGAGCGTTGCCCAGCAGCTTCAATTCTGAAAGAGGAAGTGACACAGTAAGGGGACAGATTAGAACCTAGATCTTCTAGACTCTAGCATAAAACTCTATAATAATTGCCTCTAAAATATTTTTTATGTGTGTGATTTTCAGCATATAACTCTGTTTATAACATTTCCCAGATTCACGCTACTGACTGGTTTATCCAAACATCTAGTCTTGTCTTTACTATTAAACCACAACAAAAAGATAAACGGAACAGACTGTCAAAGGGAAGGCTCAGAGAAACATTACCTGAGAATATCATAACTGGCAAAGTCCCACTGGTAGAGACCCAGTGCGGAACTACAGACAATGTATTTGCCATCGAAATGAAGTCTTGGCTGCAGGCAGATACTCCTATCCTCAGAGACAGACAATGTCTTCAAGCACTTGCAGTTGATTTCTCTCCCAATTGGCCAAATCTACAGATAAAAGAAAATTAGGGAAGATGACAAATCACATCACCATAGAAAAACTTGTCCTTAAACAATGTGATCTGTGTTTGCCGAAGCTAGATATAAAGTAAATCGGAAAGACCACAGGTTTTATACTTCAAGCTCTGATGCTACATGTATGTACTGTTTGATCTTAGGCAAAATACTTAACCTCTCTGAACCCAGTTCCCACAATGAAGATACCTACCACATGGAATGGTTTAAAAAATGCAATAAGAACGTATATGAGAGTACTCTGTAAACTTTTTGCAAATTGGTTTTTTTTATTACACAAGTAGATTTTTATGTTTTCACAGTTTAGATCTAAGAATTAAAAGGGTATGAGATATGGGTCTTAAGAAAACAGAATGTGAAGATAAATTTCTGTGGATCTTTTTTTCTTCATTTACAAATCAGGGGTAGAAACTGCCTCGCACATACGGGACACCTGGGTGGCTCGGTTGGTTAAGCGTCTGCCTTCGACTCAGGTCATGATCCCAAGATCCTGGGATCAAGTCCCGCATCAGGCTCCTTGCTCAGCCAGAAGCCTGCTTCTCCCTCTAACTGCTGCTCTCCCTGCTTGTCCTCAGTCTCTCTCTCTCTGACAAATAAATAAAATCTTAAAAAAAAAAAAAAAATGGTTTCATACATAGAATGAATAATTCTCTTTAAAAGGAGTTTAAGATGGCTGATACTAAGACATTCCTGCTTCCATTGAAATATTCCCTCTGTGCTATACCATTTTAATTTTCTTGTATTTTGCCGGTTTTTCTTTGATGAGGCAAATTAACGGAGGAGAAAACCTCACCTTGATCTCATATTTGTCCGCACTTAAGAGTATGTAGTCCCCGGGGCTGTGCAAAAGAGACTTGACTTTACACTTTTGCAAAACCACCTAGAAATATAAACATCCATGTTACAGAATGATCCTTTTAAAACTATTTCTATATTGCTTTTTTAAAAATTAAAATAGGAAAAAGAGCCTGAAATGAGATAGTATGCTAGTAGAGCTAAGCTGTAATTCTATGACCACGTTAGCCTCTAGTTCATACACAGATTCTCTATATTGTCAGCAGGATGTAAAACTGTCTAATGTTGGCAGCATTTAATTTCCGCTTCAATCTGGAGGTAAACATTAGGAATCATTTTAAAAACTGCAAAATGTGACTTTATAGCAAATGAGAGCAAGAGGAAAGAAAACAGCCCACAAACCTAAAAGCAGATACAAACGATCTGTTTTCCGGAGCACACGCATTATAATGGAAAAGCACTGGACTTGGGACCAGAACCTGCCATACACTGACTCTGCAACCTTGAGCAAGACCAGCTAGCATCTTTGTTTCTCAACTTCCTCATCTTTAAAATAGGGGATGAGGCATTTATTATATCTCATAACTGAAATGAAAATGAAATAAAACAATTAAATGAGGATGATGATATAATAAAAGCTAACGTTTCATTAGCACTTGGGATGGTCTATAAACATTTAGGGGCTAGTTATTTTTGCAGTAAGTCAGCATCAAGTGAGAGGGAGGCCAAGCTCACTTCTTCAGAAGTCTGCGCTGCAGATTCAACTGAAACTGACAGACCTACTACACACAGATGCCTCCTGTCCCATCCTCTCATTCAGAATTCACAGGAACATTTACCAGATGAAACTCAGGTCCTGAAGGGAGGAGTGACTTGTTTTAAGACATCACACAGTCAGCGTCCCGGTCCCAAGTCCAGTGTTTTTAACACAACACGAAATTGTCTTATGTAACTTTTCCATTTAAATAGTCAATGTGCCCAATATAGAACTGTGGTAAAAGATACGTAACATAAAATGTACTATTCTCAACCATTTTAAGTGTACAGTTTAGTGGTGTTACTGATCTTCAAACCATCCTTTTGGCTCCACCTATTTCAGAAAAACACATTCACCTACCCGACCTAAAACCCACTGGGTAGCTCTAATTCCTCCTCCTTTGTACCCTATGAGTCAGTAAGTTCAGTAGGCTTTAAGGCTTTCCCTTAAAGACATAGCCTTCATGCGTGCTCATCTCTTTCTTCGCTGCCACCTAGGTCCAAGCCATAGGTATCTTTTGCTTAGATTACTGCAAAAGCCTACTTGGCCTCCCTGGGTCTGTTTGTGTCCAACTCCAATCCATTTTTTACTTAGCAGTTATTTTCTTAAAACATAAATCACACAGCTCCTTGCTGAGAACACTCAACTGTTTCCTACTACACGTATGACATCCAAATCCTTTACATGGCCAAGGAAGGCCTACATGATGGCCACCTCTCCATACTACCCCCAACCATAGCACAGCTCCACTGGCCTTCAGGTCAACAAATGTTCTAGGATCTTTCCCACCCCAGGGCCTGGGCACATACCATGCACTCTGAAACACTCCATTTTACTCTCTATCCAGCTACCTCCAATTTCTTCTTCATGTTTTGTCCCTTCTCAAGAAACTCTCCATGTCGGGACGCCTGGGTAGCTCAGTGGGTTAAAGCCTCTGCCTTCAGCTCAGGTCATGATCTCAGGGTCCTGGGATCGAGCCCTGCATCGGGCTCTCTGCTCAGCAGGGAGCCTGCTTCCCCCTCTCTCTCTGCCTGCCTCTCTGCCTACTTGTGATCTCTGTCAAGTGAATAAATCTTAAAAAAAAAAAAAAGAAAAGAAAAAAACTCTCCTTGAATGAATTAGATACCTTCTAGACTTTTTCACAGAGCACTGCACTTTGCCTTCATAGCACTTAACCCCACTTGTAATTGTACATTTATTTGTGAAATTACTGTTTAGTAACTATCTCTCCTACTGGGCTAACGTTTGTGTCAAGCCTGAGTCTGTTTTGCTCACTCCTCTATCCTCTGTCCCACACAGGAAGGAATGGGAAGCTTGGGAAAAGTGTTTCTGCATGACATTCCCATGATTAATACTGCATTTGATCCTCATGGTCACCTTTTTTTGAAAATGAGAAAACACAATATTGTTTTAAAAATCCCATACGTTTTTCTTTATCCCATTTCTTGCAACTATTATATTTTCAAGATGAAAACTGCTTTCCTGATTTAAAAAGATATATGCTTATCCTAAAGGGAAAAAAAAGCACCTACAATTCCATAAGTAATAACAACCTGTAATGTTTTGGTGCATAACACATTTATTCAGAAATTGATATCATACTCTACAATGCAGTTTTTTGTCTATGACCTGTTTTATTTGTTCCCTCTATCCACCGAATACGCTGTGGGCATTTTTCCATGCCCATGAGTCATTTATTCGTTAAACTATTTACCGAGTGTCTTTTACTTTGCTGGTCACTGTTGCAGGCCATCGTGTATGGTGAGTACATCTGCTCCATTTTACGGCTCACCTACCACTTAACAAGACAGCATCTACCATCCTCCACCCCACCCGCAGCTCCCTCACCCCTACAAAACCTGATGTCAAGGAGATGTCTTCTAGAAGTCTTCCTACCTTGGTGACCCATTCCGTGTGCCCGGTGAGTGTGTTCAGGCATGTCCCAGCAGATAAAGCCCATACTTTCACAGTGAAGTCTGCAGAGCCACTCACCAAGATATCCAGTTCATCATTGTAGTCAACGCTAAACACTAGTATATATAACATACACAAAGTTAGAACATGCCCCTGGGAGGGTCTTTTATAATAGAGTTCAATCATGTTCAGTCTCCTAGCTGACCAACTGTATAATTTCTCAACCAGAGATACTATAAGAATGGTGCTACTCAACTAAGAATTTTATGATAAAAAATATATCCATTTCAAAATTCTCGTTATTATTATAGCTTATTATTCTAAGGATGGAACGTCCCTGGAATGACACAATCCCTTATACTTGTGCTAGCTTCGAAGTGAGAGGTAAAACCAGTGCTGGAGATAATGGCATTCCCACTCAGGCCTGCCTGCCTGACACTCCACAAAACCAATCAGCTCATGCAGGGAAAAAAACAACATAGGTGGCCGTACTCAGATTTGCACTATTCTTCACAATGAGACAAAATGTCAAGAACAATACCCATAATCAAGAAAAGCCAGTGTAATGAGAGAAACAAAACACACACAAGTATCTCAAAGGTCAGACTAAGCCATTCTCTCTAACTATCTGAATTTCTTGAGGGGTGTACCCCAGCATCTAAAGCAGTGCCTGAGTAGCAAGTACTCAAACATTTGTTTTTAAATGCCTGCCAAAGTCTAAAGGAACACTGGGGACCCAGAGATAAAGACACTGGGCTTTTCCTTAAGGAACTCAGTCTAAGGGTGATGGAGGAGTCCAAAAAAATTAAATGTTTACCTCTTGCTAGGGAAACACCAAGGAGAATGACTAACTCTGCCCAGGGGTATCAGGGAGAACTTCAGGGAAGAGGCGATATTGGAGATGGCCCTGAAGGATGAGTAGAGTTTATCAAGAAAAGAGAATATTGCAGGTAGAGGGAACAGCAAAGGCATGGAGTTAGGAAAAGCCATAGCAATGTCCAGGGAACAGCAAGGAGGCAATTTTTTAGAGCATTTTTTTAGAGCAATTTTTTAGAGCTCTTGAACTTGATCAGGTATAAAATCACCTGGAAGTCAATGTACATCCTGACATACAGAACAGTACACTCAATTTAATATATACCATGCTAAATCATGTATCTTCCAATATTAATTTCTATAACAAGCACGTGGTAACAAATAGACTGAGGAAAAATGTTTAAGATGACAAACAAAATGGGGAAAAAATTGTTTTCAGCAAAACACCTAGGTTCACTTCAAAGTATTACTGAGCACCAGACACAATAAAAGGAACTCAGGACCTAAGGGTGAACAAGACAGGCAGGGTCCCTGTCCTCCCAGCGTGTATAGCCTGGTGGGGAATCAGATTACCATGCTTATTTGTATGATGAGTGTTATGACAAAATACAGGTTATTGGGAAACCTATAGAAGAAGGGAGTCCAAGAAGACTGCTCATAAAACGTGATGCTTAAGATCACAGACTATGACTCTCCAGGGCTGAGGCAATGGGTAAATGGAGAAAAGGAAGAAGCGAGCTGATGCACAAGAGGATGGGAAACAGCTCAACATGATTTCTGCACAAAGCTCCAAAATACAATGCAGCAGAGGTTAGCAGCTCAGGTCTCAAGGCTATATTCAAATGACCAGTTTCTGTACACTAGGCCACTATAAAACTATTAGGAATATTCAGATATCTGTTTATCTTATCTCTAGGCACTGGTTTATTTTAATCAATTGTCAACCAAGATCTAATTCAACACAGTATGTGTAGATCATACAATCTGAGAACTACTGTCACTCCAAAGGATTTTCAGCCCCGATTCTACAAATAGAGTAGACTGAATTTACAAGTGTAGGACTTGCTCAATTTGGAGGTATGGAATCTGACAAAAGCAAAATGAACTGACTATTCAACAGGGTATAAATGAAACACATAAGGAAAACCACCCCTCCCAGCACAAGGGTACACAGAAGTTTTGAAATGCGCCACGGAAAAGCAAAATTCAGGAAAAAATTCCAAATAGGAATACCTTAAATAAAGGGATTAATAGCTATGACTAAGAAATAAGAGGAGGGAAAAGCAGGTTAAGTTAAAAAACAAAAAGAAAACAAAACGGGGTCACATTCTTGGCTCCCGGTTTTAAGGAATGAGGTTAAAGTAACTGTAGAAACCCCTGAAAAAGGGCAACCCACCCGCCCCTGTGTGCCCCCGGAAGTGCTGGGTCCTGGCTCCGGAACTCCATTCCCAGCAGGCCACAGTGTTGTCAAAGGAGCCTGTCACAAGCTTCTGCTCATCAAATTTCACTGCTGCACAAGTGTGGGTCTGGATGCCATAAACACACTGTCCTGTGCTCACATCCCACAATTTTGCAGACAAGTCATCTGACCCTTCAAGAGAAAAACAGGGAAGTTAGCAAGAAACCAAACACTAAAGAAGGAAAGTCAATCCCCAAACCACGGTATTCTTCAAGTAGAACCTCATGATCCCCTCTTCTAGTATTTCCACTTCATAGCTGAGAAAAGCAAAGCATGGGGAGGGAAATAACTCACTCAGGGTCACCAAAATGGTGTGAACAGCATAAGGACTGAATGCAAGCTTTCTTGTTTAGTCCTCTTCCCTTAACTTTCCAGGCGATAGAGGAGTAGACTAAAGCATCCCTTGGTGCTTCCCCTTGCAAAATTTCATAAACCTTTGACTATCACGAGCTTTCTGATTTGAGCTTGAAATGATGGGTACTACCTACGACTGCACGTATACATTTGCATGCTTACCCATGACCCAACCACCCTGAGCAAATAAAGAATGCTGAAGAGTAAAACTGTCTGCTGGAATATATTCTACTGTAAGATAAGTCAAAGATAAGCCTCAGATCACGGGCTAACTTCTGCAAAGGCTAACTGCTAATTCCTTAAGCCATCCTGAAATGTGTAAAGGAATCTCTAAGAAAACCATGGATAAACTATTCCCATTCACGACAACTCAACAATGAGCTTATAAAGCCTCTTAAGATTCTGCAAAAAAAAGTAGGTTTTATTTCTGCATCTGATGAAATTATATTGATCATAATGATAATTCAGGATTAGCTTTAATTACGTTTAAAAGTCTAATGATTAAATCAGCCTCATAACTTACCTTTATAACAAAAAAGTAGTAATAAGAATTGATAGATGTTTTGAAAATACAAAAAATACACTCACTATGACAAGGACACAGTATGCAGGAAAGCAATGAATCACCAGTTTTGGAAAAGATGAAATGACTAAATAAAACTAGCCACAATTCTACCTTTAAGGGCTCGTGAAAAGCCACTGTTTCACACAATGGAAAAATACCACTTATGAAAGGGGTAGAGCATGAATTTCAAACTAGACAAATGCTAGGAGAACACACTGAAATGAAGACTATATTTGCTGTCACTCTGCTATTTAGAGACTCAGTTTCTTTTTTATAAAACAAGGGATGGGACTTGGTTGGTGCTCCTCAATGGTCATATGAGACATCAGAATCATCCGGGGAGGGGCACTGGGCTGGGTCAGTAGGTAAAGCATGTGACTCTTGATCTTGGGGTTGTGGGTTCAAGCCCCATGTTGGGTGTACAGATTACTTAAAAATAAAATCTTTAGAAACAGCACTGTCCAACAGAAACATAATACAAACCACAGAAGTAATTCAGATATGTAATTTAAAATTTTCTATTATTTACTTTAAAAAGTAAAAAAAATACGTAATTTCATTAGCCCAATGTATCAAAAATAAAATTTCAACATGTAACCAATATAAAAAATTAATGAAATATTTTATATTTTAAGTCTTTGAAATCCATTGAGTATTTCCCATTTCACATCTCATTTTGGACTAGCCCCACCTCAAGAGCTAAAAGCCTTATGTTGCCTGTGGCTACTATACTGGACAGTATGTCTAGATAATCTCAACTATACAACACTTAAAAATGGTTAAAATGATAAATCTAGATGTTCCATAAATATGCCTTAGGCAGTGGCATGACTGGCTCCTCAATCTTGTGTATATTTTACCACAATTTGATAAAAACAAAAAAAAAGATTATCCTATTATTTAAATTAGTTTATATAGGAAAATATTGGGCCATTCAGTTTTACACCCTAAAGAAACATCAGAGAACAATTAGCTTGATTTCAGCTCCATTTTACAGCGTTGCAAGTCTATTCTTCACTGTTATGCCTTCAGGAGCCATTATTCTCCCCTCCCGTTTAGTTTTATTTCAACCTTCCCTGTGGACTCCCGTTTGCTGCTCTGACTAGCAGCAGGTCATCAATGACGCAACCCAGAGATGAAAGGGGACTGAATAAATGCAGACTATTTTTCATTATATGAAAGAAAAAACAAGCTCTCTCAACTCAGGAAAGATGATAAAAACAATACTTTGATATAAAAAATTACAGGGATGGGTATATAACAAAAAGGTAAGCAGAAAACGGAGCTGTAACTCAAATGGAGTCAACTAATGGATCAAGTGAAGTTTAAATATTTAACTGGTAGAATCAGATCTCGGCTCTCAGCTGCCTCTTGGAGGCATTTGACTCTGATGACTAAATGAACAAACATTTGCCACTGCCTCTTCAAGACAGGCAATTTTCAATGTCCTTCTTGAAACTCTTCATCACTATTCTGCTTCTGTAACTTTTCCCCTCTAAGTACACTCTTCAAGCATCCATCCTAGACTATATTCTTCTTCCTCTCCATCCCCTTTTAAAATTCCCCTGTTCTAGCCATAGCCGTGATGTGGCTAACCCCTCAACCTTTTGCTCTAGCCCTGAGCTACATCTGAAGCTCTGATGTTGCATTTTCAGATACCTGTGGGAATCTCCACTCACATCCAACTGCATTAAGTTCATCTCAAATTGAACTCCCTCTACCGTCTCAAATTTATTCCTTCATTTCCTATTCTCGTTACTAGTACTACCAACTTCCCGGGTGTATATATAGCTAGAAATCCCAGTTATTTTTTAAATCAACCCTTTCCTCGCCACATACTCAATCCATTGCCAAATCCTATCAATTCCACTTCAATGGCTGCTCTTCCATTTAACTGCTCCTTTAAAAAATCTCTACCCTTACTGTTCTAAATCTAAATCTATTTACTCTTACCTAAACTGCAACACCCTAATACTTTAATTTAGAAACTCTAGATCTGTTTACTCTTACCTAAACTGCAATACCCTAACACTTTAATTTAGAAACTCTACATCTGTCAATGTCAGAGGTCTCAATAGAAGTAGTATCATCTTCTAAGGGAACATTTTAGAAATGTGCAGGAGTGATTTCAATTGTCACAATGATTTTGGGGAAGGCGGTGAAGGGCATTACTAGCCTCTATTGGGCAAAGGCTGAAAATGCTAGACATCATGGAATGTTTGGGACAGTACATAAAAAGAATTGTCTCGTATTTTGCATGACCTCTTAAAGATTCTGCCCGATATTCCTAAGTAAAAAGCTTATCCTTAGTTGTCTTGAGCCTCAGACCTGTTTTACAAAGCACGGAGTTTATTCCAAATTTTCAGAATGTACCAGATAGATTGAGGAAAAATGTATTTTGCTTTGTTGGGGACTTTGCTAAGAGTTTTTCACCACTTGAGGTCACACCACTAATGGTACAAATACGACATGCTGCACTTAGAGCTGTCGTGTTCATGACAATAGTACATATATAAGTGCAAACATCTGATTATACTTCTGTCTTCTAGCACAGCTGTGCTTGAGCACAACGCGTTTAATGTGTATTTTAAATTACTGTCTTTTTATTTCTGCTCTGGATCAGCGTTTAGGTATTACGTTAATTTTTTGCAATATGTGTATGTGCAGGTAAGTTATTTCTATGACTTTTACTTCAAGGTAAGAGAATATTATAAAATATGTTATAAGAAGAGAACCTGGGTCTGACAGAAATAAGAAAAACTGCTCTACTTGGAAGACAGCTCTGATACTGGCCCTTTTTCAGCTCAGAAATCTTTCATATTTTTTTCTTACTACTCACAGAAAACCATCCAAACTCATTTTCCCAACATTTAAGGTTTTTATAATACACCTCAAGCCACTTCTTCAGCTTATATTCTAAGAATCTCATAGAGTCCCTACTTATATCCTGAGATCAGCTAAAATGAATATTCTGTATTTTTCTCCTATAAGCTCCATGCTTAGTCCTTTCCACACCTTTGCTAATGCTAATGCTGATCTTCCTACTGGAAAGCGCTTATTCTCATCTCTCTAATATCCACCCATTTTCCAAGATTGAACATAAACACCGCTCAATTTTTGCAAATGGAGGAAAGCACTCCTTCCTCCGAACAACTATATGATTTGTTCTCCTCATATAATTCAACTATATCATTCGATCACACCTCTTTTATAGCTATTATTCTTCTATGCAACTATAAGCCAAGGTCACACTATGGCAGCATGTAGACTCAATATGACCCAACCATATTTAAAAAATGTGAATAATACTTAAAAATCAGTACACTAAAAAAATCAGAATATTACACAGAAATCTAGATTTGGGACTTCTCTTAAGTATCAGATCTGATCATTCTAAGCTTAAATCCCATATGGCAATATTCACTACAGTGGAGCAGCAGCTACCCTCTCTAGAAGGGCAAGTGCTCTCTCATAGTCTACATGGAGACTTCTACCTAATCAGGTTATCTTCCTGATCCCACTGTGCACATTCTCTGAGCAAGAACTGTCCTAATTCATCCATGTATGCCTTCACATTGTCTTTCACATAAAAGTCATTTTATAAATATCTACTGAATGGCACAAAGCACAACAAGTTCCTTTCTTACCATTTCAGAACTAAGCAGAAGGATAACTACCTAATTCACTATGCTATGTTAATTTTTAGCATCAGCCATCAATCTTTTTGCCAATACTATTTTATTGCTTGTTCAAGGGGCTAATCTAAAAATGTCAACTGTAAACTTATTGCCAAATTCTGAATTTCCCAATTCAACCACGGAGAAAATACAAGCTCTTCAGTAATAGCATGAAACAAACACATGTATAATTGCATAACAAATATTTCTCTCACTGGTTACGGTCCCAGGGATGCTATTAGAAAAATTAAACTAATGCTTTGGATTATTTTCAACAGAAAGAGCATAATTTTTTTTTAATATAAACAAAGCATAATTTTCAATATGCAAATCTGATGAATCTACAAATTATAGACCCATCTAGAAAATAACCTTAAAATGCAGAGTTGGATTCACAGTTATTGTAGATATTAACTTTCCAGGTAGTTAAAAAATTCAGTGAATGTGTTCCATTCACTTCTGCTTCAAACAACTAGTGCAGTGTTACTGCATTTCAAAAAGTAAAGTTTGATGAGATTTTTTTTTTTAAAAAGCTCGATGTGGGGGCGCCTGGGTGGCTCAGTGGGTTAAAGCCTCTGCTTTCGGCTCAGGTCATGATCTCGGGGTCCTGGGATCAAGCTCCGCATCGGGCTCTCTGCTCAGCAGGGAGCGTGCTTCCCCCTCTCTCTCTGCCTGCCTCTCTGCCTACTTGTAATCTCTCTCACTCTGTCAAATAAATTAACAAATAAAATCTAAAAAAAAAAAAAAAAGCTCGATGCGGCTCTGAAAATGAGTCAACTGCCAGTATTTACCTAAGTACAAATGAGCACAAATCTCAAAGGTAATATTGCATCTTAATCTTTAAAAACTACCTGCCATTGATCATAAGGCAAAAAGGACACAGAAAAGCTATCACCCCAAATGGGAAAGTACATCAAAGTATAAAAGAATAGATGATGCCTTTCCAATAATCTGGCTTATAAGATGGAATAACATGAGCACAGAGTAACTTTAGGATGACAAATAAACGAAACCACGAAATGCCTTAAATTTAATGTTTATTTTACAAAACTGGCAAAGTATCTAGCATTTCAGAGAATATATCACCACATGAGAAAATGTATATCCTTGAGAAATCATACATCTCAAAAATGTTATAACTGAGTCTGGTGGAACTCTCAGAGAGAAGCAGGGTTATTTGAAACTTTACTGTGGCCATGGCACCAATTCAATCTCTCTGGAAAGGACAGTAAGAGGAACTTTAAAATCATTCATATTTCTGGATCTGTAATTCTCCTTTAAGGCTTCTGCCCCAAGTAAATAATTCAAGGGAAAAAAATGCGAACAAAAATATTCATAAAAATAAAAACAACCTGAATATGCATTAATATTAAATTGGCCAAATAATGATGACGTATTTACACAAAGGAACAGTATATGCTATTTAAAAAGGCAACTATGTACTTTAGGTAATACTCAAATGGCTATTAGAAATTATCTTGAGGGGGGGCGCCTGGATGGCACAGTTGGTTAAGCATCTGACTCTTGATTTTTGGTTTTTGCTGTGATCTCAGGACTGTGAGATCAAGCTCTGTGTCAGGGTCCATGCTCAGTGTGAAATAAGCTCGAGATTCTCTCTCCCTCTTCCTGTATCCCTCCCACTTCTACTTCCTGTCTCTCTTTCTCATAAATATTTAAAAAAAAGAAAGAAAGAAATTATCTTGAATGAAGAAAAAATACCAACTATTCCTTAATATTATATACAATGAAAGTGAACAGGCATTGGGATCATTGATAAGAACTGCCTGGAACCGTTCTAGACATTGCCTAAGAATTACCTACAATGCCTATCAAAATGTATTGCCTAAAACATGTGCATTGATTATAATTATACGTAGAAACATATGCCCATCATAATTACAAGATATACATAATTCCAAATTTTAATGATTATTTTATTTGTTATACAGTTACTTAATTGCTTAGGGTTAAAATATCTAACTTCCATGTGCAAACTCTTCTAAGTCTTCTTAGAACCACAGGAATCTACAGCAAAAGAGAAATACTTCCCTTCCCATATTATATAAGACAAGGAAACAAACATACAGAGGCTAAGTAATTCTTCCAAGATGATCTAACTACTTGCTAGGTCTAGACACTAACTTTTCCACTGATTTTCCTCAAAAAACACTGCTGACCGAAAAAAAATTTTTAACCAACGTGGAGAACTGTACATGGAAGGGAAAAGCACTGAAAAAAATAGTTACTGCTTTCTGATTCACATCACATTTAAAAGAATGTCTGGAGCTTTCTTCTCATACAATTTTATAAAAATGATTTATTTTCTAGAGGGAAAGAGGAAAGGGTTAGGGACGGGGGAAGGGAGAATGGCACTATAGATATATAATTCATACTTGCTATCCTCAAGCCTAAGGAGTAGTTTTTTCTGCTTCTAAGATTATACCCTATCAACTGCAGAACGACAATGTAACAGTTCCAGGGTCTCTTACCTGTACAGAGAAGTCCATCTTTATAGTAAAGTGCATACACTCTGGCACTGTGTCCAATTAATGATGAGGTCTCAAAGGCTTCATGGTCCTCCAGTTGCTTCATTCTCAAAATAGCCTTCAAATAAACCTTCTTCCAGTGCAAAGCGTCCTGAACAGAATCATCTATCTGCCAGCCCAAATTTTTACACGCAGTCTGCCACACCTCTGTACAGGCACTTATCACCTTATTCCACTGTTTAGAGACGAGGCAGCATGTGAGTAAAGTCTGAGGATCGAGCCATTTTAACAAATAAAAACTGAGCTCCAGGGGAAGGAGTTTGAGGAAGTCCCGCTTGAGGAGAGTCTCCAGGTTATTGGAGAGATGCCTGAGCTGGACTGCCCCACTCAGACTAATCAGGTGATCCAGAGTTTCATTTTTCTGCAAGTCCGTCAGAGAAAGAAATGTAACAGAAATGTTATCAAGCCATGTCTCAAAGTCCTTTCTCTCCATAAGGTTATGGAAAAATTTACCTGTGGCACATCAAAATATTGTATTAGTTCTGCTCAAAAAGACTGTTCAAGCAAGACTGCTAACAAATGAAAATTAGTGTAAAAAACTTGGCATTACAACTTTATGCTTAGTTACTACATTACAACTTTACAGTAAATATATTGCATCTGAAAATCTTCCATGCACACAGAGGAAAATACAGTTGAGAAAACACGCTTTAATAAATCATGATCTCTGAAACACAAGTCAGTGAGACTTATGTAGGTGTATGTGACTTGCTCCTTTTGAAGTCTAGCACATGCTACATGCATCTTCACAGTAAAAGATTTACAAAGTATTCATTCATTATAAAATAGTTTATTCTACATAATATACTTCTCCCCACCCCACCCCATCAAAACCATCATAACACTATTTACTTAATACACTCTATTTGGGTACCAAAATCACAAAAATAAGCCCCAGCATGTGACAACCAGAAAGCAAGTCTCTTGAGCAGTAACTGGATATTTTAGTTATCATGCTAGGCAAAGCCTGACCTGTTACCAAAATCACAAAACTGACTATTGGCTTTTCGATATATGTTCAGACAAAAAAAGGTTTTGGGAAGAAAAATAAGCAGATGTAATAAGTTACATGGCTCAGGTATTCTGGTTCTTCTACTTCCTTTATGGCACTGCCTGTTAGAACATGAATTACTAAAGGCCTTACGTGGCCTGACATAGTTTTTATAAGCCTCATATGAGCTGGTGACAACTCCTAACCATGTGCCACACAGAGCAGTGAGGGTCAAGGAAGTCTGCACAAATAAGTCAAATTAGTAATCCTGATGCTTCCAAAACACCAAAAAAACAGGAAGCATCATCTCTACTTTGCAGAGGAGGAAGTTAAAAGTCAGAGAAGGTAAGTGATTTGCCTATAGTCAACAGAGCTATTAAAATAGCATCAGAACAGCCTGGAGGTCAGTGCTCTCACCATCAGTACTCTTCCAACCACACCAAGCTGTCTCTCTCTGACGACAGTTACAACCAGGAGAATCACAACTGGTTATAAAATCTGGAGGCACTGTGACTATCTGATTATAGCACCTTCTTATTTAGAAGAATGACAAATTGCTCCAGGACTAAGTGGAACAAAAAAAACCTTACAAGTATACAGCATTACATATTGTGTCAAGGTGTCAATCCCCTTTTAACAAAAGGAACTAAACTAATGAAAAGAAAACAAAAAATAAAGCAAATCCATAAAAACATCTTTCCCAAGGTTGGCTATATGTTGATAGATGTTAGTGCTGAATGATCGGTACATGGAGGTTTTTTTATTCTCTTTATTAAAATATGTTTAAACATTTCTATAATTTAAAAAAAAATCTTTCCTTCTAATCTGATCACTTATTCTCCCACCAGATTGTCATACTAATTTTAAAAATTTATATCCAAATTAATGTAGAAGAGGAAAATAAATTCCTTCCCATATATGTCATCTAGGTCAAGTCTACATCAAAAGCTAGATCTCATCTTCCAACTTTGTTCATGTAGGTCAGTAAAAAATCATTTTCATTAATTTCCCAATATCAAATTTGGCAAGAATGTTATCAGACACAAAAGACTAAAAGCAACCAAACCTTCCAATCATATCATTTCCTATCTGATAGTTTGGTTTTGGGAACAGTGAATGAACTTTCAAAAAATACCCTGGAATCCTCAGGGTTTGGGCTAGGCAGGATTTATTAGTTGAAGGATTTATGTGGCAGCCAAAAATAATCAGTTCACCAAAAGTTTTATCAACAAAACAAGCTAACAAGCCTCCTCCTTCTGAATCCAAACAACATTCTATCTGTAACATTTCTGGAAATTTTTTACTTTAAAAAAACCACTCATAGCAAGGCAAAACAACCCTTTTCTGTGGACATTCACAAAATGTCACAATATCTAATTAATTGATATTGGCCAATTAAAAACATATACCAAAACATCTATCTCCATAAGTGTGGAGGACTTCCTCTCTCACACCTACACACACACAAGTATCCACACATCCATCACAGAAATGCTTATTTCTGCTTATAAGAAGCTGAATTATTATTTAAATGACTACAAGGCAAATTTATAATACCCATGAAAATGTTATCAAGTTCCCACCATTGACAAAAACTAAGAGACATCCTACAGAATGCCAAATTAATCTACTCATGACACCACAGAAGATTATGGGACAAACTTTCCAATGAGCACCTTTAAAAAACTCAGCCATTTCTGAGATTCAGATATTCTCTTAAACCCTAATAATTTTTCCCCCAACTCTGCACTATTAAAAAAAAAACACCGGTTTTTACTTTCTATAAAAAAAAAAAAAAAATCAACTGACTTTGGAGGGAACTTTCTCAAGATCACAAGTCTAAAATGAACCCTTTTGGAGAGCGTTTAGGAATATCATGTACTGGCAGCACAAGGCCCAAACCAGACAACTTCAGGAAAAAGGATTTCAATTCAACAGCAGCTTTCCAATAATGTAAGGGCTCTCTCCAGAACGCTCTGCAATTCCCATTGCTGGGAAAGTCAAGGATAGTCAGAAACAGAGGCAGAATGAGGTAAATGAAAATGTTCTGGAGTCAGTCAAATCTTTTACTGATTCAGCCACTTCCTATGGGATCATGGGCAACTTTGACCAATTTAAAAACTTCAGTTCGGTCATCTGTAAAATGGGAGTTATCACTCACTTTGAGATTTATGAAAATCAGAAACAGGGCAAGGACATCATTAACACAGAGTCTAAAGTAACTCATATGGTATTTTTGTTAGTTTTATCACTACGAACACCTGCCAGGAAAGCTTATAGTACCCCTAAGGCTGGAACAGATAGGACCACTAACATTCCTTTCGACCCTATGGCCCTTATCATAAAGTTTCCTTTAAAATGGCTTAAATATATGGAGGAAAAACTCAAGGGCTCAAACTTACTGCGATTTAATTTTATAATGAAAGGCAGTTATTGACTTAAGGCTAGAATTTCCCACTAGGTGCATTTTTGTCTCTACTCACACTTCATTCTGTCTTGCCCTTTTTTCCCCCCCACTTCAGATTAAACATTAAGCCCGCCCTTCTGCCCTCAATATTAACAATCACAAAGCTCCGAAATGGGTGGTGTGATGAAGAGTCCTAAACTGGAAGATGGGAGGTCTGGGTTTGGTCTCTAGTTCTGCCATTAACTTCCTATGTTCCCTTAGGCAACTCTCTTATTTGTATTGGTTTAAAAACTCAAGTACTACTTGTAGACATTACCTCACTGGATTATCAGAACTTCGTGGAAAGTATCAGTACTACTGCCCTTAACTAATAAATGAGGAAATTTATGGCCTAAGAAGTGGAGTGACTTTCCCAGGGTCCCATAGGAAGGAGCAGCTTAACATCTTTCCCAGCCCCCACCCTCTCAAACAAAGCAAAACTATACCCCTAGGTTTTATTAGAGACAGCCATTCTGGATAAAACATCACATATGTGTTTTCCTCTTCTCCACCAGGACCTGGCCTAGTTAAGAATGAAAGCAAGACATTTGTTGTTGGAGAGGAGGCTTCATCTTCCCTGTTTTTCCATCAAGCATTATCAGCAGTTACAGTACAGAGGTTTTGAAAACGTGTATTTATAAACATACACACGCCCGGTATCTTTTGAATATCAAGAAGCTAGTAACACTGGTTGCCTCCAGGGAAAACTGGAGAGCTAAGGAATAGGAGCAAGGAGCCCTTTCTTGAATTTAAAACCATGGTGAATATACTATTTACTTTAAAACCGCCTTTAGCTTTAAGATAAAAAAAAAAAAAGCCAGCTCGGAAAGAAATAGTGTTAAATACAGGCTCTGTAACTCCACTTGTTGCTGAGTGACCCTGGGGAAATCACTTCACCCACCTCAAGTCCAGTCTCTTGTAAAATGCAACCACGCACAGCATTCCGTACAAGGGTTTTTGTGAGGATTAAGTCGGATAACGCACGTTAAGCGTTTAGCACAGTACCCGACACACTGTAAGCCTCCAAGAAACGCCAATTACCATTATTACTTAGCATTAATATTGTTATCTTTCAAGCGGCACCCCACATACACACCTGTTTCCATCGCATACCCACAACTATGGCGCAGTCCCTCACATTAATACAGCGCTTTGTACTTCATAAACCACCTCGCCACACTTCATCATCTTTCAAAGTCATGGTAGCCCTGGAACATCGCTGTTAAACTCATTTCGCGGCTAAAGAAACTGAGGAACTAAGAGGCAGTAACTCCGAGACTCAATTTTCCCATCTCTAAAATCAACTCCAGATCCCTTCAACCCGTTCGTCGCTCCCAGGTCCCCTGCTTCCAAAGTCGTGTTCCGCGCAGCACTGACCTGAGCGAGCGCCCCGGGGCCCAGGACCTCGCGCCGGGCTCACACCGACTAGGCGCGCTCGGGCCGCCAGAGCCTCGCAGCGGCCGGGTCCGCTCCGCAGCCATGGCGCCTGCAGGGAAAGAAAGACAAACGGCCCGAGGCGCGGCTGGTCAGCAGAGGCGCGGGCGCCGGAGAACCCCCTCCTCGGCCCGGCCCCGCCTCACATACAGACCTGGACCAGCGGCCGCCGCTCGGGGTCTGCAACCTCACAGGGGAGCGGCTTCCGGTGCTGCCTGCGTCATCTCCGCGCGTCCCTCCGCCCGCGGCGCCCAGCGGACGCGGGTGCACTTCCGGCCCCGGCCTCCGGGGGGAGGCGGGCTGCCCCGGGAGAGCGCGGAGGGACGAGGAGCATGCGCACTACAGCTTAGGCTTGTGGAGCCTTGTCCTAAACTTACTTTTTTGCTGTGTATTGGAGATGTCTGTCATCCGATCTCACCTTGCACCGTGTGGCACTTTTTCTTATCCTTTCTTTACGGAGGAAAGGGGGGAAAATTTCAGGACGTGTCCAAAGTCAACCCACTGAGCCACCTATTATTTCCCACTGTTCTGGGAGATAGGGTTAACGAGCGGAAAAAGCACAAAAATACCGACTCCCTGGGATTTACGTCCTAACGGGGGAGGCAGACAATTAAATAACTAAGCAAGGTACGGTGCAAGTCTTAGCAAGTGCTGAGGAGAAAAATTAAGCAAGTTAAGGGGATTGGTGAGCGAAAGAACAGTCAGGTGATCTAGATTCAAATCCCAGCTCTTACACTCTGGCTGTGCCTGTGGCCTACTTATTTAACCTCTCTGCATTTATTTCCCTCTTCTGCATAGTAGTTATAGTACCTTCCTCGTGTGATCGTTCTGAGAACTGAAAGTTGAAGCATAAATCTTTAAGTGTCAAAAAACTAAAACTGTCCTTCCTATGTGCCAGGCAGTATCCTAAACCACTTTGTGTCACCACACTCAATTCCCGCAGCAGCACTACACGGTAGTTACTATTATTAGCTCCGTTTTTAGAGATGGGGAAACCCAGGTCAAAAGGCATCTTGCCTAAAGCCTTAGTAACTGGCTTCATAGGATTTCAACCCAAGCCCCCTTCAGAGCATAAATTCTCCTAGTCTCTCTGTAAAGGCTCATAAACCACATACACAGACTCCTACCTTAGACCAGCACCATCTGATAAGATTTTCAGCAATGATGTTCTCTATTTGCAACGTCTAATAGGGCAGCCACTAGCCTCTTGTGACAACTGAACACTTGAAAATGCCTGATATGACTGAGGAAATACAATTTTAACTGATTTAAATTTAAATAGCCACATGTGGCTAATGGCTACCCTGTTGAACAGACTGATTCTAGAGATATAGGACATTATATAGACAATAAGACAGTCACATATCCAGTTACTGGTAGAGAATAGCCAAGGCTCCAAGCATCCTGGGCTCATCTACTGTACTTGAAACATGGGAGGTAAAAATTTGACTACGTGAGGTAGAAGTCAAGTATGATGTCTTGAAAATCAGGTCTCAAGAGAGCAAAAGGAAGTCTCTGTAGCCAAAGAGTGACTGACAACAACATTATAAGAAAATTTAGGAAGACATGGGTACCCAGATCAGATAACCTCTATGAAAGGGAAGGCAGTGCCATAGTAATTAAGAAAACCAAGCACCCTTGTGTGTCTCAACCCCAATGCGGTAGGAGTTTGATGAATCAAACTGAAAATCCCAGATGGAGCTGCCTGGAGATAATGTTTTAGACCTTCCCACGGACAAAGAAACCAAACTGTCTAAGTTGAAGCCAAGAGGAGATCTGGGAACAAAATTTATAGCTGAGAAATGAAAATTGCAAAATAGGATTTGTATTTAATTAAATACAAGACCTATTTAATTGCTAAACTTAGAATGTATAAACAATTTCCTTTCATTCGCATTTTTAGGTTATATTTTCCCACTTTGTAAAACAAATTTCCAAGATTGCATGACAGTGGTTGAGAAAACATAGCGAACTTTGAATGTAATGAGATTTTCCTAGCCAAACAATTACAAAAAAAAAAAAAAAAATGCTTTGAGTGGCAGGCAGGAAGATCAACATGAGAAAAGACAAAGATGAAATACAGCCCTGCCTAAAAACAGAATGCTCAATACAACTGCTTATGTGACAAGAACATGAAAATATGCTGAATGTTGTTTCTTTTCTTCAACTTGCTGGTAGGAACAGTGTTTGGAATAATTCCTACACATTCATGCCCTAGGAAAATAGCAAACACAAACCAAACCTCACCATATGATGTTTCTTAGGGAGAAAAAATATGTACCCATTAGGGATGACAACTATGACCTGATGTTTTTAGTCTATGTCTTGCACGTGCATATACTAGGGAGCAGGAACTATTCCAATTGTTTAGTTTCTTGAGAGCACTCCAAAACAGACTGTATGACATTTCTCTTTGTGCGATGATGTGTGGAGGAGGGATGTAGGTGAACTGCTCTTTCAACTCCCTCACTTACTTCACCAGGAATTCAGCATAAAGGCAAGGGGTCAGTTTCAAGAGGTACACGAGGTTGGGAGCGTTTGAACAGGTTTGTGTTCTCTGTTCTTTGTTCTGGATTCACTCTAGCTGTAACATAATCTGCACTTACTTTCCTATGGAGCCAGCAGGTATTCTGGGACAAAAGCTCAGGGTGATTAGGAAGAAACTTTATCCTTAAAGTCTCAGGCACAAAGTACTTTGCTTCAATTGCTGTTAGACTGGAATGATGCTAAGCTACATTTGGGCATCATTTAGCATCTGGACTCAATAATTTCCAAAGCCCTGAAATTGCTCATAGACAACATGCAGGTAAGCTTCTTAAATCTTTGAAGCATTTGATATCTATTAAAATAGGCTTGAGAAAGCTGAGGTTTCTTCTCTGTGCAAATCATTAGCAATTGAGAAAATGGAAAGGAGTTCAGATGATAATTACAGGGGTTCGCTTTGTTTCGTTGTTCCTTTCCAATTCAGTGGACATAAAGAAGGGAGAGAGTCAGGATTCTCAGTGGTTAAGAGTGAGCTTTGGAGTTTCACAGACTTGAATTCAAATCATGGCACCCTTTGTACTTACCCATTGAGTGATCTCTGGCACGTTATGAAACCTGGATGCTTACCTTAATTTTGAAGATAGCCTATCTGAAAGGGATATTGCCAGGGCTAATTAAGGCATGTAAAATGCTTAGCACAGTGCCTCGCACACTGCAAGTGCTCAGTAAGAGGTTACTTTTATTATGAGAAGCTTTGTCAATTGAAGCTCCAGTAGAAATTTAATTCCTTTAATGTTCCCTTGCTCTGTTATGTTACAATACTGTATTTACCCTTCCAGATGGAAAGTTTTCATCTTCTTCGATGATGTGGAGTAAACTTGGCACAGGTCCATCCTAGATCTCCGAAGGGGTGCTATTCAGATAGTGGGAATTTGTCCATATTGATAGATGTGTCAGATGGATTAGGGGACATTACAAAAACCATATCGGAATTCAGTATTGGATTAAAGTGGAAAGTCATACTAGAAGGATGTAAATGTTTGATAGTAGCCATTGTTCACTGGGCAACAAAAGCAACTACTTCATGGAAAATTAGCCCTTGACCTTTGTAATTAGAGAAGAAACTGATCCAAGTGCTTCACTTCCTGAAAGAACATCATATATTTTCCTATAGGTTTTTAGCACAATAGTGCCACTTGCTACTTTGTATCCATGTGTCGAGGTCTGATTCCTCTTTGCTTCTCCAGTGTCTGAGACAGTGCCTTGCATATAGTATGTAGGCTTTCATCCAAATGAGGAAGAAAACAACCAACTAACATTTTATTCAGTTTCTACTTCATACCAGACACTAAACTCTGCAGCACTGGGGAAGAAAGAGGCATGATATCACCTGTCCAATTGGCCATGATATAGTGGGAGAGACATACAGCAAAAATAAATCAGAAACCTCTAAAACAGTGTACTTCTAAGTGCTGTAAGGAGTACTTATAACGTTCAGTGGGGGCAAAAACAAGAATGGAGATGAAATTTGAATGAACATGTGTTTTCTTCTTATTTAGGTGACATTCTGCAGACTTCGGACTCACCAGTGGTGTTTCATTCTATTTAATGTTATCCTATTTCATGCCTTGCTTTTTGGGGCTGATTTTGTGGAAGAATACTTTCTGCATGCTTTGCCTTATGTCGATATGAAAGTTCTTGAAATAAAGGATAAGTCAAGAAAATTGAACGTGGAACCCCTAAGAAGTAATCTTTCCAAGTATTATATCCTGAGCCAGTCAGAGGTGTGTAAAGGGAAGAATATATTTTTACTCTCTCTTATCTTCAGTAGCCCGGGAAATGGAACAAGGCGGGACCTCATCAGGAAAACCTGGGGTAATGTGACCAGTGTCCAAGGGCACCACATTCTCACACTGTTTGCTTTGGGAATGCCTGTTTTGGTAACTACCCAACAAGAGATAGACAAAGAGTCCCATAAGAATAATGATATAATTGAAGGAATCTTCTTGGACACTTCTGAGAACCAAACCCTGAAGATCATCACAATGATGCAATGGGCTGTGACTTTCTGCCCTAATGCCCTGTTCATTCTCAAGGTTGATGAAGAGATGTTTGTCAATCTCCCAAGCTTGGTAGACTACCTTCTCAATCTGAAAGAACACCTTGAGGATATCTATGTTGGAAGAGTTATCCATCAGGATACACCCAACAGAGACCCCAATAGTCAAGAATTTATCCCTTTTAACAAGTACCCAGAAAAGTACTATCCAGATTACTGCAGTGGTGAGGGCTTTATTATGTCCCAAGACGTGGCTCGGATGATGTATGTGGTTTTCAAAGAAGTACCCATTATGGTTCCTGCTGATGTGTTTGTAGGGATTTGTGCCAAGTCCATTGGCCTTATACCCATCCACAGTTCAAGATTTTCTGGGAAAAAGCACATCAGATACAACAGATGTTGCTATAAGTTCATTTTTACGTCCTCAGAAACTACAGATGCTGAAATGCCCCTGGCATGGAAGGAAATTAGCAGTGGGGAAGAATGTACCCTGTTTGAGACTTACTACGGGCTCATTTCCTGCAAACTTCTGACATACCTTGACAGCTTTAAAAGTTTTCGCATGAATACCATAAAAAACAATGACATGTATTTTGGTGATTAGGAGGGTTTTTTTTTCTGTTTTTTTTTTTTTCATTTTCTTATAAATGCATTCTTTGTAAATTAACTCATACCTTGTTATAAAAAGCATCCCTCCTTCCTTGTGTTTATGTAGTTTCTCTTAGCAAGTTGCAAAATGTTATTAGTGCTGTGATGTACTACATCATATTGAGATTTTATTTTATGATATTTAAGTTGATAGAGCATGACTCTTTTCAAAATAAAACCTTTTGGGGTGCCTGCATGGCACAGTCAGTTAAGCGTCCGACTCTTGTTTTCAGCTCAGATCATGATCTAAGAGTTGTGACATCAAGCCCCACATGGGGCTCTGCGCTCGGCGTGGAGTCAGCCTAAGACTCTTTTTTTTCCTCTCCCTCTACCCCTCCCTGCTGCTGCTCTCTCTAAAAAAAAAAAATAATAAATCTTAAAAAAACAACATAAAACCTTTTATCCAGAAATGAGAGAACATTAATTATAACCAGAAGTCTTGTTTCTCTTTACAGTTAGTGAATTTGTCAACATCATATTCTGTGGAACTGTCATGACTCACCAACAGAAAGGGTAACTGATTTTTGAGAATGCTCAGAATTGAAGGAAAACACTAAGGAATGTGTTGAACAAAATTTTCATCTTGGTTGTAAGCAAGAAACATTTTAGTAACCGGGTGGTGGAATTACATTTAATTTAAGAGTATTAACCACCTAGTATATGTTAACTTAAACCATACCAAAGACTTGGATCTCTAACTCTTTGTAAAGCACTTTTTATCAAGTCCTAGTTAGGCACTGCTTTATAGATGGGATGCAACAAATTCACATTTCGTGTTATGTGTATACTATTCATTAGTTTCCTAGGAATGCTGTAAGAAAGTACCACAAATTGGGTGAATTAAGAGAACAGAAGGGTATTTGCTCGAAGTTCTGGAGGCTAGATGTCTGAAATCAAGGGGTTGGCAGGCCCCTGCTCTCTCTGAAGCCTATAGAAGGGAGAATTCTTCCTTGTCGTTTCTAGCTTCTGGTGGTGGACAGTCATCCTTAGCATTCTTTGGCTTGCAGACAGATCAATTTAATCTCTGTCTCCATCTTCACACATGGCTTTCTCCTGTGTTTCTGTGACTTCACATAATCTTCCCTCTGTACTGTGTCCAAATTTCCCTGTTCTAAGGACACCAGTCATTGGACTGGCACCCAGGTAACCCCACCCTACTTTGATTACATCAGCAAAAACGATTTCAAAATTAGGTCACATTAGGAACCAGGGGTTAGGATTTCAACATTATCTTTTTTTTGGGGACACAATTCAACTTACAACACACTTTCTGATTTCTCTTGTATAAAGACTAGGCGCTAGACCAATAGGTCCCATCCTTGGGGTCCTTGGGATTTTAGGTGTCCCTAAAGTAATACACTTTGAAAACTCCTGTCATGACACTTATTAGATCATATTTTTTGACATATTACTAAAATATACTGAGCCTCAGTTTATGTACAAAATCAGCCTTATAGGACTTTTGGACTAAATGAGATATGTCAAGCATTTAACGTTGGATTTGGCCCATAGTAAATATCCAATAAGAGGAAGAGGCAGCATTTAAAAACGTATGTTCTGAGTTAAATAGCTTAGGTTCAAATCTTGGCTCTATTTGCTGTGTGATCTTGTGCAAGTTCCTTAATTTTGCTGTGCCTTGGCCTCATGCATAAACAGGGTAATAACAGTATTTTATTCCTGGGAGAGGAAGGATAGCAACATGAGTTAATAGATGAAAAGCTATTTATTTATTTATTGGGGTGGGGGAGAAGCAGAGGGAGAGGGACAAGCAGACTCTTCACTGAGCAAAGAGCCTGATGCGGGGCTCAATCTTACAATCCTGGTCATGAGATCATGACCTGAGATGAAATCATGACCTGAGATGAAATCAAGAGTTGGATGCTTAACCGACTGAGCCACCCAGGTGGCCCTGAGCTTTTAGAACAATGCCTCACAAACATTTGCTTGTGGTTATCTTCAAAATATAATCGAATAACACATCTGAGTAGCCACCAGGAAGCTAGGGTAACATTCTAGCTCTGGAGTGTGCAATCTGTCAGAAATAGTAGCTACTATTAGTAATAATGATAAAGAATTTTGCAATTTTCCCCTTTTAAGTTCCAGGGTTTGGTCATAGTGCCTTGCAGTTCCCCAAATGTTTCTTGTTTTTGTATCTGGACCTGTTTCCCCTGCTACTCTCCGTTGTTTTTCACTTGACTCTCTCCTACTGGTTCTTCAAGATTCAGGTGTTTCCTTCTCTGGAAAACCTTCCTTCAAGTCTAGGGTAGGTGTTTCCTGTTTTTCTCTATTGTACTTACTATACACTAATGTTCTATTTCTATTTCTAATAGAATTTCTTTCTCTCTTCTTCCACTATTAGTGGCTTGCTACCTGTGTGATTTTGAGATAAGCTACTTAGTTTCTCTGAGCCTGGGTTTCTTCATCAGTGAAATACAGATGTAAAAATGTCAATGAGATGAACTTAGCACTTAGGACAATGTCTAGCACTTTTCCCAAGGCCAAGAACACAATGAGCAGTCAATAGTGTTTATTGATTAAATGCAAAATAAAATAATTTGCAAATTTTATTTAATCTTAGAAAAAAGAAGTCACAGGTGCAAAATCAGAATGAGTATGTAGGCCACACATAGGAGAGAGGGCAACTCTCTGAACTTGGACATTAAATGACTAAAATCAACATCGTGAATGAGATTAAACAAAAGTCATCTTAGAGATAGAATGTTTCTCAGGCTAGGAAAGACTTGCCTATAGCCTAATTAGTGGTATTAGCTGTAGAGAAATGATCAGCATGGAAATAAACAAACAAAAACACCCACACGGGGATATGAGAGATGGTAGAAACGAGATGATTAATCTGGGACAAGGGAATTCCAGACACTTGTGAACCACTTTGTTACAGAGTGGGAATAGTTTATCAACATCACCATGGCTTAAAAGAGATCTACCTCTGGATTCTGAATCACACTCTTGATAATACACTCATGCCAAAGCCTCTGACTGGTGATTGGTGTGCAGAGTGCTTTTCCGGTTAGAAAGCAGGGCAATGGAAACAGGTGGGAACATTTTTTTCTTTGTCAATGAAAAGAGAGTGCATCCTCGGTTAATGCGATGGCATCCTGGTTTATGTATAGTGTCCTGCCATCCGACTTCCGACTCTGGGTATTAGGAGTCAGTGTCTCTCTCTCTGGTCAATTCAATTCTGACTTGATGGCTCTGAAAGATTAAAAGCGAAACCCTCAACAATGATCCACCAACAAGTAAAACAAGAGTTTGGGGAATCTTTCTGCTTTAGCATGTTAGCAATCCTTCCAAACCACAAAGCACAACAGAGTAAAAGTCAATGACAACAAAAAAAGCAAACCACACTAGAAACATTTTTAAAAGATTTATTTATTGTCCATTTCCAAAGGGATATAATGGTAACAAAAAACCCAGACACCTTATTAAATGTATTTATTCTTAGTATTGAGAACATAATTTCAAGATTCTGTGTTGTTTTTCAAAGAATATTTATACCCAAGACTTTGACAGTGGAATCAGAAAGGCGAAAAGGACCAAAAAGGAAAAAAAAAAAAAGCTGGTAAAGCAAATTCAGAAACAATTTGGTTCCATTCCATCTGAAGAAGAATTTTACATAAGACAGTAAGTCCATGAAAATTTTCTGAGAGAACAAAACACCATCTTCTTGGAAAGATTAAGGCAGTTGAAAGAATCTGAAAAACACCCGGTGCCATGAAGACCAAGTTTGCCTGCTTTCCTGGTTCCACACTATGTTTCCATGTAGAAACACCACAGATGTAGTGAGATAATAACATTAGACACTCCATGATAATTCTGGGGGAAGGGAAGCCTCTCTTTCGTAAAATACGGGTGAAATCAAATGCCTTAGGAGAAGTTTTGGTCAAAAATGGTCTAGACTCTAGAAGAAATCATTCAGCTCCTTCCACGGCTGTTGTGGAAATAGGTTTCACATAGTATGGACCTTCGCTCAGGTAAGTTCTGAGCCTCAAATAATTTGGGTTCCCAAAGATTTCTGCAACTGTCTTGGAATTGGCAAGTGCTTTCACCAGTTCATATTTGGCATCCTTTGAAGCTTTATCATGCTCCACAGACCGGTCCATCACATATTCCACAAACCCTGGACTATTAAACATAAGTTTCTGAGCCCAGGGTTGGTTTGCGATGGCCTGAAATGGAAACCAGAAAGATTACAACTCCTCTGAGCCTTAAGAAGTTAAATGTGTTAACTCGGATAGCACAATCCTTAGAAAAAAATTGGGCAACATGAACCTTAAAAATGTTACTTTTTGGGCTTAGTCAGTTAAGCGTCGGACTCTTGATTTCAGCACAGGTCATGATCTCATGGTCCTGGGATTGAGCCCCGCATCGAGCTCCCTGCTCAGCGGAGAGTCTGCTTCTCCCTCTTCCTCTGCCCCTCCCCCTGCTCGTGTGCTCTCTCTCTCTCAACTAAATAAATAAAATCTTACCAAAAAAAAAAAAAAACTTCACCAAAATAAAGAAATACTAACACGAAAAGGAAATACACAAAACAGGTCTGACTTTAAGTGATTTCAAAAATTTCTACTTCACAATGTTTTCCAAATTTTAAAATAATGAATAAACAGCTTTTATGAGAGCTGACACAGCTTAACTCAACCTTGTGGGTTTGGGCAAAGCTTGCTGAAGACGTACTTGAGCTAGTCTTTTTTTTTTTTTTTTAAGATTTTATTTATTTATTTGACAGAGAGAGAGAGAGATCACAAGCAGGCAGAGAGGCAGGCAGAGAGAGAGGGGGAAGCAGGCTCCCCGCTGAGCAGAAATCCCAATTCGGGGCTTGATCCCAGGACCCTGAGATCATGACCTGAGCTGAAGGCAGATGCTTTAACCCACTGAGCCACCCAGGCACCCCCGAGCTAGTCCTTTAAGAATGAACAAAAGGTTAACAAGCAAAGTTGGGGAACAGTGTTGAATGTAGAGGGCACATAAAGGTCCAGAGATGTGAACCAAGCAGTTTGGTGTCACTAGAGCATTAAGTGCCAGAAGGGGAAATGGCAGGAAATAAGGCTCAGGAAGAAGACTAGGGCTGGGTCAGTAGAGGGCTTGCTTGACGGCAGATAAGGAATCTGGAATTAATTCTGTGATCCCACAGAATCCTGCCTAAACCTCTGCCACAATACCTAATACTTTTAAGTGAAACAATCTGTTTACACATCTGTCTCCCTCATTAGTGCACGCTAATAGCATAGGGCAGAACGTGCACTATGCACTGGTATATCCCAGGGCAGGGCAGAGGTACTGGCACATTCTAAGTATTCACGTGTTGAACTAGCTTCGTCCCAGAAGGACCTGTGTAAAAGAAGAGGATGCCTACTGTGAACACTTTCAAGGCAGCGCAGTGCAGTTCGGGGAAGGGCTGATTACTGATGCCTCGGAAGAGCTCCAGTGGATCCCGAGATAAAGAAGAAAACCAGGATTCTGTCATCCGCAGGAGGTCGTCAGTCTGCTGCTCAGGCTAGAGGACAGAAAGGAAAAATCTCAAGCCTGTGGAAGTCAGGAAGCCTGGGTCTGACGGCACACTGTGCTGAGTTTGCTACAGGATCTCTGCGAAGTCTGGAGCACACTTTCCCAAACCCAGCTCAGACTTCCCCCGTTGTTTTCTGTTTTCCTGATGGGGTTGATTAGGCAAGCTCTAAGGTCCTCTCGCTTCAGGTCGCACCTGGATGACTCCACTTTAACTTAAAAAATGTCACTAGTAATATACTGAGGGTTATCTTCTTTTACTAAAAGTTGAGTCACGTTTATATTGAGTTAACCAGTACTATGTTGACTTATATACATTTATTCTCCCAAACATATCGCATTGTCCTTCATTAATTTCCGGATTTACTTACCAGTATAAAAAAAATCGATGAAATTGCATCCAAACACCTAATTTTGAGCTCTGTCGAGGCATTCTTTGCTTGATATCCTATTTTCATGAGCAAGCGTTCAAAGCGAGTTCCTTTGAAGGATAACAAAATATTTTTTATTGTGGTAAAATTAATATAAAATTTATCATTTTAACCAGTTTTAAGTATACAGCTCAGTGGCATTAAGTTCATCCATACTGTTGTGCAACCATCATCACTATCCATCTCCAGAACTTCATCATCTCAAGCCAGAACTCTGTATTTATTAAACAGTAACTCCCCACTTCCCCCACCTCCATTCCCTGATAACCAGTATTTTACTTTCCGTCTCTGCGTATTTGGCTACTCTAAGTACCTCATATAAGTGGAATCATATAATACTCTTGTTTTTGAGTTTGGCTTATTGTACTTAGCATAACGTCTTCAAGGTCCCTACATGTTATAGCAGGTATGAGAATTTCATTCCTTTTTTTTTTTGTTCAGACTGGTCCATGCCCAGTGTGGAGCCCAATGTGGGGCTTCAACTCATGACCCTGAGATCAAGACCTGAGCTGAGATCAAGAGTTGGACACTTAACCAATTGAGCAACCCAGGTGCCCCTCATTTCTTTTTTAAGATTGGATATTTCATTGTATTGTATATACCACATTTTGTTTATGTACTCATCCATCAATGAACATTTTGCATGGTTTCTATCTTCTTGGCTATTATGAATAATGCTGTTATGAATACAGGTATACAAATAACTTGAGTCCCTTCTTTCAATTCCCTTGCGTGTATATCTAGAAGTGTATTTGCTAGATCATATGGTAATTCTATGTGTAATTTTAAAATGATTTTATGCATTTATTTATTTATTTATTTTAGAGAGAAAGAGCGAGAGTGCACTCAAGCCCGGGGGAGGAGCAGAGGGGGAGGGGGAGAGAGGGCAAAAGAATCTCAAGCAGACTCCACACTGAGTGCAGAGCCCGATGTGGGGCCCAATCTCAAGATCCTGAGATCATGATCTGGGCTGAAACCAAGAGTCAGTCTCTCAACCAACTGAGCCACCCAGGTGCCCCTCTATGCATACTTTTTTGAGGAACCAACCACCATAACGTTTTCCACAGTAGCTGTACCATTTTACATTCCCACCAAATATGTACTAGGGTCCCAATTTCTCCACATCCTTGACAACACTTGTTATTTTCTGTTTTTGTTGTCTTTTTTTTGTCATAATAGCCACCCTAATGGGTATGAAGTGACCAATGGGATGTTTTTAAAGTATGCTTTCATATACTATGACCTCTACCAACCTAAACCAACACAAAAATTAAACATGCAGTTTAATGCAGGAGACTAAGTGACAGGCCTAAAACACACATTCGTATGCAATACAGCATATATATAAGACAAACTGCAGAGGACTTGGAATCAAAGGACCTGGATTTGAGTATGAGATGCCCCACCCCATCTGTGTGATCTTAAAAATTTTCTTAACTTCTCTGAATTTCAGCTATCTTATCTATAAAATGAGAATGCCATAGTATTTGCAGGACTGTAAAAGGATTACATGTCATAGGTAAAAGCACTTAGAAAAGTATGTATCACAAGGATACTGGTTGTGATACACAATAGCATACTAATTTGCAATTCAAGATATACGTCATAAAGGTTTTAATACTGCCCATGTTATTTTTTGTATAGAATTCTGAGCGCTTTAAGATACTCATGGATGTGCCATAAAAGTATCATTCTTAACAAAAAATTTGTAAGAAATTTTTGTTTCTTTTTCTTCCTGGACATTACGAATATAAAACAAATGTGTGTTTTCATTAAATATTCACAATCCCAAGAAGCAGTTGTTTACCCTTTTTATGAATGAATGAGGAAAACAGGGCCTATAGTAATGAAGTAAGGGTATGAAGTTCAAGCTAAGTCAGTGTTGGAACCAGGACATGAATCCAGGTCTTTCTGACTCCAGTCCACGGTTTCTGGACCATGAATATTATCAAAGAAGGTGTAGAGGGGACACAGTGCTTGATCTAGCCAAGTAAAAAAAATATACAAAAATTCCGTAATAATTATGAGACTTTCTAGGGATGAGTCCAAAGTCACAGTAAAAAGACTGCTATCTGTGAGTAGTTTCTACAAGTAGTTAATGTACCAGCAAGTGAGCTTATATATTGAATTCTTGTCAAAAATGAAGATATCCCTAAAGAAAGGCAAAATAAGTCATACCAACCTGTTTTTTGTAAAACTTGTTTTCCTTCAACATTGGATCCCAGGATTCCAATCGTGTCCACCGCTACGCCAATCATGGTGGGGTCCTGACTTTCTGCCATTTCAAAGACTTTTTCCACAAAGACAGGATAACGCTCACAGATCTGTTGAGGACTATCCACGATAGCCAGGTTTCCAAAAAACTTCACAAATCCTACAGATATTTACAAAAACATGTACGTTAATAGAGGAGGGAGACCACACAAATTGTGGGCCCTGTGTTTTCCTAGGGATGGTAATAAACTACCGGCCAGGAAGGGGAGAATGGTTCCAGTCCTGTACTCGGTTGCCTGGCAATCAGAGAGCCCATAAGGAGACACCAAAGGACCCATGATGTGTGCTCCTGAGAACAGAAACCCCAGGTTGTTAGCGGAGCTGGATTCAAATACTGAAGCACTGTCCTATGCAAGGGGAAGAGCAAAGAACAAGGACCACTGCATACAAATTAGAGGAAAGCAAGTTTGGAATGCTGGTTAGGAAGAAATTTTTTTTTTTTAAAGTAAGCTCTATGCCTAACATGGGGCTGGAACTCACGACCCTGAGATCAAGAGTCGCATGTTCTACCAACTAAGCCAGCCAGGTGCCCCAAGAAATTTTTACACAGAGATGGTCACTGATGAAGTAAGCTAGGCTACCTAAGGAAGGAATACAGTTCCAATTTCTGCAAGTGCTCAAGAAAAGCTAATTAGCCATGTCCTAGAACAGCATGGCTGGAGTAGATCCTGTATTAGATAAAGATTCCAAGAGAGATTTGCCGAATCTGTGAAATACATTGTAAATGTCATTAGTAGTATTTTTATTTGTTGCTTTTGACTGAGGCTTGAAGGAAACTATTCTAATGCTCTGAACAGCAATGGTATTCCCTGAAAATCAGAATCAAAAAGGCATGGCTCCCACAGCAATAGATTCCACCTCATTAAGGGGCTGTGGGTATCATCTAAAGGGAATCTGCTCTAAAGAAAATAATCCCTGGCCTCTCCCATCAGAGATAACTCAGAAAAAACATACACCATCATCTTCACAGAAATCAGTATTTCTTACCTGGCAAATAGAAACTAGAGAGAGGGTCTGAATCTGCCCCAACAATTATATTAGAAATCTGATCAATTACTCCTTCTTGAGCAAGGTACTGTCGTCCATGATGAGTATATGCCAGTGATGTCACCATTTCTATACAGGTGGCTCTGAAATGCCAAGATTTTGCATATGGTTAACATAGTTTATAAACTGCTTTCATAGGCTATGTTACTTCATTCTTTTAATCTGAAAGGTCAGTAACCCTGGCTCTACTTTTCAGATGAGGACACAGGGATGAGAAAATTGCAGTGATTTGTTCAGAATCGCGTTGCTATTACAAGGTAGAGTTTAGACTTAAATTTTGATCTGAATTGAGGCCCATTAGTATTTCCACTGTAACAGAGCTGCTTCCTAAAGAATTTTTTTTAATTTTTACTTTGAAATGTCACACATATACAAAAGTAAAGATATCAATGCAGTACACCCCCATGTACCCATAATCCTGATTGCACAGCCATCAAGATTTTGCCTTATATAAGATTTTTAACAAGGTTTTGATTTTCATCTTTTCTCCTCCATTTTTGCTGAATTATTTTAAAGCAAATTCTAGTCATCTAGCCATTTATCCCTGCATACTTTGGTAATCATCTCTAAAAAACATGAACATTTCCTCAATTATAATGTCATTTCCACATATTTTAAAAATTGACAAAAATTCTTGGTATCAGGGAGACTGGGTGGCTCAGTCAGTTACACAGCTGACTTGATTTCAGCTCAGGTCATGATCTCGGTGTCCCGGTTACTAAGTTCCAAAGTTGTTTCCTGGACCCCCCAAAAAAGACATTTTGCTTTAAGAGGTCTCTCAGCCACATACCTGACCAGCACGTCCTCCCCAGTCAGCTCTCTGAGGAGCTGGGTTACCAATCCACTGGTGGTACAGTAGGTTAAAGATTCTGGTGACACAGAAGAAATCTCCACAATTAACTGAAAGAAGAAAAAAACAGAAAAAAGATCAAAACAGCCCCAAATCTGTTAGATCTCATTTTTTTTAATAGTTAATTGGATTTTAATAACCAAACAGGTTCTCTTGTCCTTTCTCAGATGAAATGAAACCTCTTCTAACATAAGGAAGACTCTACTCTTTTTAAAATTCCCTGGCCCTTGGGGCGCCTGGGTGGCTCAGTGGGTTAAAGCCTCTACCTTTGGCTCAGGTATGATCTCAGGGTCCTGGGATCGAGCCCCACATTGGGCTCTCTACTCAGCGGGGAGCCTGCTTCCCCTTCTCTCTCTGCCTGCCTCTCTGCCTACTTGTGATCGCTCTCCTCTCCATCAAATAAATAAATAAAAAATAAATAAAATAAAATTCCCTGGCCCGAGGCCTTTAATACTACTTCTTTTTTTATTAATTTTTTTATTATGTTCAGTAGCCACTGTATAGTACATCATTCGTTTTTGATGTAGTGTTCAGTGATTCATTAGTTGCGTATAACACCCCGTGCTCATCACAACACGTGCCCTCCCTAGTACCCATCGCCTTGTTATCTATCCCATTACCCCACTCCCCTCCCCTCTGAAACCCTCAGTTTGTTTCTAGAGGTCCATAGTCTCTCATGGTTTGTCTCCCCCTCCGGTTCCCCCCCTTCATTTTTCCCTTCCTTCTCCATGTCCTCCATGCTATTCCTTATGTTCCACATATGAGTGAAACCGTATGATAACTGTCTTTCTCTGCTTATTTCACTTAGCATAATCCCCTCCAATTCCATCCGTGTCCATGCAAATGGTGGATATTTATTCCTTCTGATGGCTGAATAATATTTCCTTGTATATATATATATACCGTATCTTCTTTATCTATTCTTCTGTTGAAGGGTATCTTGGCTCCTTCCACAGTTTGGCTATTGTGGACATTGCTGCTATGAACACTGGGGTGCATATGCCCCTTCTTTTCACTACATCTATATCTTTGGGGTAAATATCTAGTAGTGGGTTGCTGGGTTGTAGGGTAGCTCTATTTTTAACATCTTGAGGAATCTCCATACTGTTTTCCAGAGTGGCTGTACCAGCCTGCATTCCCACCAACAGTGGAAGAGGGTTCCCCTTTCTCCACATCCTCACCAACATTTGTTGTTTCCTGTCTTGTTAATTTTTGCCATTCTAACTGGTGTAAGGTGGTATTTCATTGTGGTTTTGATTTGTATTTCCCTGATGGCTAGTGATGTTGAACATTTTTTCATGTGTTAGGTATCATTTTAAATTAAATACGGGACTAAGCACTTTATATAACTGAATTTTTAAAAAAATCCATTACTTGTCTCTATAAGTAGAAAAACTTCATTGAACATGTAAGAATTACTTTGGCACAGAAATACTCCACTGTATCTGATTGTATCTGTGCCTTTTTTTTTTCCTTAAGAAACCATCAATTCATCAATCAGGGTACAAAAGCCTAAATTAGCAAAAAGATGGTTAAAAAATCATTCATTCATTCATGCATTCTATCAGTCAGTCATTCACTTAGTCATTCCACAAGGTTGTCCTGAGGGCTTACAGAGAGATATAGGACACTGAAGGATTTTAAGCAGAGGAATGACAGAACCAGATTTGAATTTTTAAAAGATCATCCTGACTGCATCTGAAAATTGACTAGTGGTGTCAAAAATGGATGAGAAGAGACCAGTCTGGATGCAAATACAATAGTCCAGGTGAGAGATACTGGTAGTTTAGACTAGGGTGGTGGTGGCTGTATCGAGGAAGAGAAATGCATGGTTTAAGTAAAACTGACCCCGTATGATGACCTAATGGATATGCGGCAGGGAGAACAAGTCCTCACAGAGAATGAACTCAAGGTCTAATACCCAACCATGCTGACTCTTGATACAGGGCCAGTGTGTTGCTGCTAGTTTTGACGAGAGCATGTGCTGGGTAAGGAAGAACAGGAGATTGGTTTGAGCATGAGTGTGAGGGGCCTAGAATACATAGGTCCAAAGGGGGAACAGTGAGTAAGCTGTTGGGACATGAGGGTCTGAGCTCAGAAGAGAGATCTGGGTTGGAGGTTTACGGAGTTATCCCAAATAGACGGGAACTGAAATCATAAGATGAATAAAAATGTCTAGAAATGAATATACAGTGAGAACAGGGTTTAGGAATTGACCTTCATGAACTCCACCAATTAAATGTTCAGGATAATGAGCCAGGAGACTGAGAAGAAATAACTAGAGAGGCAGAAAGGAAACCAGGATAGCATGGTATTAAGACATGCAAAGTAAAGTATTTTGAACAGGGAATTAGACTGTCAACAGTTTCATTTTGAATATGCAGCCTATTAACCATATGGCCTGGGTCAGATACTCCATCAATAGTGAGGTTAATGATGATCATGTATAGGGTTTACTGTAAAAATTGAAGACAAAGTATGTGGAGATTTAGCACAATGCCAAGTAAAAAGTGGGTGCAAATGAGAGTCATTTCTTCATCTTACTACTGTAACTATTTCAAAGTCTAGTTTTAACATTCTCTCCTTTATTATAGTACTTTATGTAGTGCACTATAAATATTTTTTATATGACTGCCCCACATACTAGGCTGGGGGTTCAGCCCCATATCCCCAGCATCTAATATAGAGCCTAACACACTCAATAAATGCATGGCAAACAAGCCACCTTGCCTTCCAGTGTAAGCTCTACTGCATTCTGAATTGCAGGCATCAGAAAGTGTGCTTTTAGGGACGCCTGGGTAGCTAGGTTGGTTGAGCGTCCGACTCTTGATTTCAGCTCAAGTCATGATCTCAGGGTCGTGAGATCAAGCCCTGCTTTGGGCTCCATGCTCAGCGTGGAGACCACTTAAGATTTTCTCTCCCTCAAAAAAAAAAAAAAAAAAAAATTTCTCTCCCTCTCCCTTTGCCCCTTCCCCTGCACTCCTGCACTCACTCTCGAGAAAAAAAAAAAGCGTGCTTTCAGTCTTACCTCATACACTCTGTATCGAACAACATCATTTGTTTTCATTACCCTTTTCACATCATCTAGCAGATTGCTTTCAAATAAAGCCTCCAGTCCAGCTTGGGTTAGTGATATTCTTGACAGGGACTTAATGGCCTTATAAGGAAAGAAAATACCTCTTAAATCATAAAAATGCAGACTGTTAATATCTACTTCATGAGATTGATGTGAAATTAGTGTGTGGAATGCATCTTGCACAATGAGCATTCACTATGTTTTAGCTATCATTATTTAAAACTGAAAAAGATACATAGTATTCCCTCTAGAAAACAGATGATGTAAATTTTGTTTCTTATCAAGCAACCTAATATAAGCTCCATGATGGATAACTTGGATATGTGTATTCTAGAAAACAGAAGGGGTTTACTGGTATTTATTTGACACCATTTATTTATCTGATACCATCTATATGAGTTTACGAATTCAACTATACAAATCATTCATCCTAAACTTTCACCTCTCAATCCAGAGGGTTTCCTTTGCTTTTTAGGATACTCTGTGTGTTTAAGCTGATGGTTCTAGGTGACTCACCGCTTTAGCTACAGACAGATTGTCTCCACCAATACAATAAACGATCTGTTTTAGTAATTCAGCATTATTTAGAATCTCAGTAACAGCATCAGAATTTTCAACAATTCTTCCAACCTGAAATAAAGAAGCAATCAGAAACTTCCTTAGTGTGCATTTATATTAGGAGTTACTGATTACAGCTATAAGGCAAGCCATTAAAAATTCCAAATGACCCAAATTCATTAAAGCTGAACACACTCATGGTATAGTCACATTACTGAAAAGAAAGAAAAAAATTTAACGGTAAAGAGTTGACACTTCAGGGAGAGAAGACAATACAAATTCTAGTTCTATCAATTTTTAGCTATACTGACCTCGGGCAAATTAACTAACTTCTTTGAACCTTATTTCTTTTCTGTAAAATGAGAATACAATACTTAATTGCAGGATAGTTATGATGATTGAAGGAGACTAAATAGGAACAGTACCTACTACGGTGCCTAGCACATAAATGGTCAGAGAATCAATCAATACTTTCTTCTTTTCTGTTGAATTAATACTTCCAGAGGAGAAAAGGAAAAATACTACTTGAATGCCTACCGAATAACTAACTGCTTGGGTCCTAACAACTTAACAAGATAATCCTCAGCAGTAGCTCTTCACCCAAATAGTAGAGTATTTTGGTTACCAGGGTTATAAGAGTTACTGCCTCAATTTCTTGGTTTAGTGACCTTTACAATAGTACTTTTTTCATGCCACTATAATAAGACCTAATATGGCAATGACTTTCTCTAGACTAAGAGCTCCTTGAAGGGAAGAAATAGGCTTTATTTATCTTGCTAGCTCTAACAGTATATGGTACAATGTCTGGCATGTAAAAGGAATTCCGTGAGTATTTGATGAATGAATATTTCAGACCATACTTCCTAGAACTCCTTACTGTAGCTTGGATCCTCCTGGTTGTAGTTAGCTATGCACACTAGAATAGACTAGATACTTCCTAGACACAGAGAGACCCTGTTTTCTTCATCTCTCTGTCTTTGGCACCCAACACAGAGCCTAGTCCAGAGCAGGTGGCCATTAAATGTCAGTTCCCTTATTATGTGCTAGTAAAACTTCATACCTGGGATAGAGTGAGAATTTTTACGGAATCATTGGGGTGAGTCAGTCCCCTCTGAAGGTCAGCCCCGAGGTTCCGGGCCACATGAACTGGCTCCACAGCCTGGAGCAATCTCTCCAGAATGGATACACACAAAGTGGTCTGTTCCCTAAAGAAGACATCATAGATCTCATCAGTTTGTGTCCTGCCAGGTACAAAGTAACAACCTATTAATATCTGAAGCCTGGCTCAATGAGGATCTTCTCCAGACAGACTTCCCTTTAAAATACTAACTTTGGGGGCACCTGTGTGGCTCAGTCAGTTAAGTACCTGTCTTCTTCGGCTCAGGTCATGAACCCTGGGACCTGGGATCGAGCCCCACCCCCACGTTGGGCTCCCTGCTGGGTGGGGAGCCTACTTCTCCCTTTCCCCCCTGCTCATGCTCTCTCTCTTTCTCTTGTTATCGCTCCCTCTCTCTCAAATAAATAAATAAATAAAATCTTTTAAAAAATACTAACTTCTACTAATTTATTAAATATTTACTAAGTACCTATTATGTGCCATGCCTGTGCTGGGGCTACAAAGAAGAGTAATATACATTCTCTAGCCTCAATGAGCTCAGTCTAATGGAAAATATAGAAGAACAGAAAAGCAGGTATAATCAGGTGGATAAATGTTAGAGGTTAGGGTTGGAAGCTACGGGAGCTCAAAAAAGAACACAGGGATCAGGAAGCGCTCCCAGAGGGGTAATAGCTGAGCTAAATTTTAAGAAAAAGTAGGGATTATCTAGGAGGACAAAGGTGTTCCAGGTAGGACACACGAAGGGGAAATGAGGAACGAGGCAGTGTTATACATTCAAGGAAGTACAAGGGGTAAGAACGGGAGAGAAGTGGGGAGAAGGAAAAGGGGGGGTATGAATGGGAAGCAATAAAATAGGAAAGATGCACAGAAGCCAGATTCTGATGGGTCTTTTTGGTTATGCTACAGAATTCAGACTTTTTCCAGAAGGCAATGGCAAGCCAAGAAGTGGTTTTAAGCAGAAAGTAACATGATGAGTTCTGACTTGAGGAGGTCACTCTGCATCAGTTAGAGAAAGAATTTTTCAGTTAAAAGGCAGGTGATGAGGGAATGAAATGGGGGAATAGTAAGGAGGGATGGAGAAGAGGGAAAAGATTTGGGAGCAATTAAAGAGGTAAATTAATCAGAACTTGATGACTACCAGTTGTGGATACAGAAGATGTTTCAAGAATAACTTCCTTTTCTCTTAATGGGCAGTACAAGTAAATAGCCCAGGCACTCGTATACTGTTAATAGGAGTATACAATTAAACAGATAAAACTTTTCTTTCTTTTTTTTTTCTCTAAAGATTTTATTTATCTGTTTGACAGAAAGAGACACACGAGAGAGGGAATACAAGCGGGGGGAGTGGGAGAGGGAGAAGCAGGCTTCCCGCCCCTGAGCAGGGAGCCCGATTCGGGGCTTGATCCCAGAACCCTGGGATCATGACCTGAGCCGAAGGCAGATGGTTAATGACTGAGCCACCCAGGCGCCTCTGATACAACTTTTCCAGAAGTTGATTAAGCAATACATAGCAAAAGCCTTAAAAATGAACATAACTTTTTTAACTTACGGATTCCACCCTGTATAACTACACCTAAGGGAATAATTAAGAACGTTTATTACATCCAAGATAACTGAGACCATATGTCCACACAAGAATTTATACATAGATGTTCATAGCAATAGCAACAGTCCAAATGTCCATCAATTAATGAATAGATAAATGCAACCCAGTTTTACCCATCCAGTGGAATATTATACGACATGGATGAAGTGTGGAAATATTATGCTAGGTGAAAGAAGCCAAACAAAACTTCCTTTTGATGATGATTCCATTTATATGGATGCCCAGAACAGACAAATCTATAGAGACAGAAAGCAGATTCCTGGTTGTCAGGGGCTGGGGGAGGGACAGAGGGGAGGAAGGGGGAGGAAGGACTGTTAATGGATATGGGTTTCTTTTCCTTTTTAAAAAACTGTGACTGGATATACCACAGAATTTACCATCTTAACCATTTTTTTTAAATGTACAGTTCTGTGCATTAAAGTTCATTCACATTATTGTGCAACCATCACCATCAACCATCTCTAGAACTTTTTCATCTTCCCAAATGGAAAAATCTGTATCTATTTTTTTTTAAAGATTCATTTATTTATTTGCTAGAGAGAGTGCGAGAGAGTATGAGCAGGGGATGGGGCACAGGGCGAAGGAGAGGGAGAAGCAGACTTCCTGCTGAGCAGGCAACCCAACAAGGGCTCGATCCTAGGACCCCAGGATCATGACGTGAGCCGAAGGCAGATGGTTACCCAACTGAGTCACCTAGGTGCCCCTCAAACTGTATATTTTATCAGGTGCAGTTTATTTTATCCAAACTACATTTCAATAAAGCTATTTAAAAAAAAAAAAAAAAAAAACAGCCATAGGTTAAACTGTATAGTGCATAAATTTCAGATCACATGTGGCCCTTTATACTAAAAGGCCAAAGAGTTAATCATTTACAATCAATCTCCATGTTTTAAAGCAATAATCTTAGGACTTACTTTATATCACAAAAACTGTCAAGTTTCTAGATTTACATTTACTAGGTCAGATTCTGAGTCAATATATAGCAACCTGGGTGGTTTTGCCAGGATAACAGAAATAGATTTAGAGACTGCCAATCTACTATCTGCAGAAGAATTATTCCCAAAATTGGTATCTACTATGTACCCAGTTCTGAATTACCCTGTTTTTAAATTTCCATTAAAATTGTTTCCTAGGGGCGCCTGGGTAGCTCAGTGGGTTAAAGCCTCTGCCTTCGGCTCGGGTCATGATCTCAGGATCCTGGGATCGAGGCCCGCATCAGGCTCTCTGCTCAGCGGGGAGCCTGCTTCCCCCTCTCTCTCTGCCTGTCTCTCTGCCTACTTGTGGTCTCTCTCCTTCTGTCAAATAAAGAAATAAAAAAAATTAAAATAAATAAATAAAAATAAAATTGTTTCCTAGGGCACTGCTCCTTTATTAGGCAAAACACATACCCCATGGACCTTATTCTTCAAACTCCCATTCATTTCAGTTCCTACTCTATCTCTGATGTTAACTTAGGGTATGAGTTTTGAAATTTCCTTCATCCATGATATAAAGTGGTTGGACTAGGTGGCCTCTTTAAAATTTATGAGTCTAATCTTTTATTTGGCATATATTGTACTATGTGCTACACCCTAAGAGGGATGCAGAGATGAACAAAATATGTCCCCTGCATTCAAAGAATTTTCAAACTAGAAGTAAACACACAAAGACCTATAATATAACAGTGCCAAGTATCATTAACAGAAATAATGATAATGTCTCTCAGGAGGTCTGAGGACAGGTCACTTGAAACTGGAGTGGCCAAGTGAGACTTTTTGGAGGTGACAGCACTTTACCTGGGCTTTCAAGAATGGAAAGAATTTGGAGAGAGGTAGGGCATTTCAGTTAGAAGGACAGGCATGAACGAAGTTAGGAAAGTGCCAAGTCATGCTCAAGGGAAAGTAAATGGTGCCACATGGGAGCTGAAGCAGATGAAATATGTGTAGAGGAATGGAGGGAAAAGATGAGGCTGGAAAAGTAGATGGAAACATACTCTAAGGGCCCAAATACCAGGAAAAGAAGTCATGATTTCACACTGTCGACAATGGGAAATCATGGAAAAGACTTGAGACAAATGACCCAAGAAATTAACTGTGGTTGCTGTGTGGGAAGAACGTGCTGGACAAAGAAGCTTAAAGGTAGTGAGTCAGACTAATGCAAGAGACCTAGCAAGAGGGACGCCTGGGTGGCTCAGTTGGTTAAGCAGCTGCCTTGGGCTCAGGTCATGATCCCAGGGTCCTGGGATCGAGTCCCGCATCAGGCTCCTTGTTGGGCAGGGAGCCTGTTTCTCCCTCTGCCTCTGCCTGCTTGTGCTCTCTCTCTCTGACAAATAAATAAATAAAATCTTAAAAAAAAAAGAGACCTAGCAAGAGGGAGAAAATGAGGGCCTGAATTAAAGAGGACAGAAAACAGATATTTCATAGGCAGAACCGGATATTGTTAACTAATGGATTTAATGAAGCATAACATGTATAAAAAAGGGAGGAATCTCAGAAGGATATAACCAAGAAAGCCCCCTGAAATTAGCCAGTGTTGATCCAGTGATTTTTTTTTCCTTTTCAAGGAGAAGGATCACTTTTACATTTCTGGATCACAAACATTTGTAAACTGTTTTAAATTATCAAATGGTCAAATACAAAGTGCTTTTTAATCCAACAGTACAGATGTGCATTAAAAAAATGAAAAAAGTTGCCATCCTAGGTGCCACTTCTGTACTAATAGTTTCCGCTGTTTACCTTTCAGATATTCTCAGTTTTATAGTAGTCCGTGTTGGGGGGGGGGCAGCGATTGAAATCCTTAAAAAACATTACACATAATGGGATCATAAACTCCTACAATATTCCTTTTTCATTCAACAACATGTATTAGAGATTTTTCCACGTCCACATATATAGATCTACCTCAATTTTTCTACTAGCTGCACAGGATTACACAGTAATGTGTCATAATTTATTTTCAACCCCTTTTAATGGATATTTAGGTTGTTTCTAGTTTTTTGCCGTCACCTTCTGTCATGCATTTCTCTCTCTCTATACGGGACATTTTGAGTGCGAGTATACTTGGCTGTTCCATGCCTACGGATCAAAAGATACGTGGATTTAAAATGTGGGTAGATCTTGCCAAATTGCCAGGATAGGACTCCTTCTTAAGAGGAAAAAAGTCACGAACCCGTACACATGATTGCGGAGCCTCCTCCTAGGTGGGCAACCTCGCTTTCCCTCTCCAAATCCAGTTTCAAGGATGAAGGTAGCGAGGCCGGGCGGCGGTCGGGAGCACACAACTCAAAGGCTGGACTTGCGCGCCGGGTCTGGCTTCCCGACCCGGGGTCCCTCCCGCTCAAGTGTCAGCGATTTCCTTACCCGCCCTGCGACTGGGGAGAGCCCCGCCCCTCGTCCCAGCCACCCTCGTCTCGGTGCTTGGGGTCGTCTCACCGATGGTTGTCGTTGAGCAGGGAGAAAAGCGGGCCGAGGCGCAGGTCCGCCGCCTGCTCGCGGAGCTCGCTGAGCGACACGGTCTGCAGGACCGAGTGAAGCGCGCGCAGCTCCTCCAGCGGCGCTTCCAGCCGCGACACCTCCCTCAGCAGCGCCAGCGCCTGGGCCGCCATCGCGCCCCTCCCGCCGGGGCTCGCGGGTCCGCCCGCCCCCGGCTCCCAGGTCCCGGCGCGCCGCTCCGAGCCTCGCGAGATCTGCGGGGCGCAGCCTCCCTTCCCGGGGTTTTGGCCGGGACCGCGAGCTGCCCGGGCCGCACCAATAGCGATGTGGGGCCGGCGGGCAGCGCGCGCGCTCGGGGCCGCCAAGCCTCGCGAGACGGGGGCCGTCAGGGGCCGGGCCAACTGTCGCCGGTGGTTTCGGGGTCGCGGCCGGGCGTCATCGTGGGCGCCGTTCAGTGGGTCGCGGAGGGCGGCTTTCCGGTCGGCTTGCGTATTTCCCTTAGAGAGCGAAGGCGCGTCAGATGCCCGGCAAGCGGAGTGGTGACAATGAGGACCCCCAGAAGGTTAAACGGCCCCGCGGGCGGCCTCCCGGCCCCAAAGCCGGGCTGTCGGCTGCGGCGAGGGCGGCGGTGGTGGAGGCCGCCGCGGCTTGGGCAGCGGCCGAGGCTACCCCAGGCGGCGCGGAGGCCATGGGCATCCTGCTCCCGGGCCAGACACGAATCAAGAGGAGGCGGAGGGTCATGCCTCTGGAAGACAAGATGAAAATTCTCGAGAAGCTGGAAGAAGGCGTGAGTAACACGGACGTGGGGCGCTTGTTTGGCGTCAACGAGTCAACCGTGCGCACCATTAAGAAAAACGAGAAGGCCATCAGGGCCAGCATGGAGAGTGTTTCGCCCGTCTGCTCCAAGGTGCTGTGCATTCCCCGTGACGTCAACATCGAGAAGATGGAGACCGAGTTAACATTTTGGGTGGAGGACCAGACCATAGGGGGGCGGCCTCTGACGCTGAAGGCCATCTGCAGCCAGGCCAAACGCATTTACAAGCAGCTGGTGGAAACCACTGGGAACGGCAACCCGGATAAGTTTCATGCGAGCAAGGGGTGGTTTGAGAAGTTTAGAAATCGCTACAGTCTGCGAAATTCGAGGTTGATGGGAGAGGAAGAACCGTTGAATGCCCAGTCGGCGCCCAAGTATTCCAAACAACTCCAGAGACTGATCAGAGCCAGAGGCTACGTGCCTCAACAGGTCTTCAACGCCGAGGAGATGAGCCTGTTTTGGAAGTGTATGCCTTCGCGTACTTTTAGGGAAAAAGACAAAAATCCCGAAAGCTTAGAGGAAGCTAAGGACAGGATTTCCCTCATTTTTTGTGCCAACGCTGCCGGTGACAAAATGATAAAACCCTTGCTGCTTTATAAAGACGCTAATCCCACTTGTCTTTTGGAAAAAGATAAAAACCGCCTTCCTGTGTTCTGGCGATCACACCCCAAAGTATCATTAACTGCTGCCCTCTTTTTGGATTGGTTTCATAATTGTTTTATCCATCAGGCCCGGACTTATTTAATAGAAAAAAATCTTGAGTTCAGAGTGTTGCTAATTCTGGACAGAGGTCCCAATCACCCAGATTCATTATTCTTTGCTCATCCTAATGTTGATATTGTGTTCCTCCCTCTGGAAGGCACTAGCTATCTTCAGCCCTTGGATCAGGGTATAATTGAAGCATTCAGGAGGTATTACACCAAGCATATGTTTGACCACTTTGCTGACTGTATTGAAAAAAACCCTTGTCTTACTTTGAAAGAAACATGGCAACAGTACAGCATTGCCGATGCTTTGGTAGTGATAAAAGAGGCAATGGATGATATAAAACCGGCCGCTCTTAATAAAGCCTGGTGGAAACTTTGGGATGATGTTGTGAATGATTATGCATGTTTCCCTAGAGCTAACGAAGAAGTTGCGAAAATCATAGAGTCTGCAAAACGGATGGACTTTAAATTCCTTGACATTGAAGAGCGTGAAATTAACGAACTGCTTAAGTTTCAAGCTTTGGCCATAACCGAGAGAGAGTCCGTACTAATAAATACAGAAGAAGACAAGTCCCCGGAACCAGAGGTAAAGATGAATCTAAGGAAATTGAATGCTGTCTTACGTCAGGCTTCAGACCTCATCGATGCTGCAATTGATATGGATCCATTCCTGGACCGAAGTTTGGCCTTTAAAAAAGACTTCAATAAATTGTTATATACTTATAAAGAGGTGCAAAAGAACCTTCAAAATAAAGCAAAGGAGTTGAAGAAAGAAAAAGACACAAACAAAGAGGAAGTAGTGTGGATGAAGAAGATGGATACAGAATCAGAGTCTGAAGGGGAGTCTGAATCTGAATCCGAGTCGAAATCGGAATCTGAATCCCATAAAGAGGAGAAGGTAGAGAGAAAGAAAGAGGATAAGAAGCCTCCAGAAGAAGATCCTGGACCCTCAGGCAGTGGCACTGAGACTCTCACTATATCCGAAGAATCTGCCAAAGCCATAAATGCAGAATTGGACTTTTGGAATCTAACCTTGGAATTGAATCTGGAGAGAGTAGATGTGCCTGAGCTAAAGGAAGAAGAGAATCCAGAGGCAGTTCCTTCCAAATGACAGTTCATCTCTTGCCAGTCTTCCCCTGTTGCCCCAACATCTACCTTCATCATGACCATCCTTATCATCATCAGCCACACATCCATATCATTTAGTCATTCAACAAACAGTTATTGAGTATAAGCTGTGTGGGGTCCTGTGCTAAACTTGGGGACATCATCTCAGGAAATCATCTCAGGATCTAAGGTAAATAGTCATTAACGGTGGCTACATTTCTTGTTCATGTAATAGGTATAAAAGATCACAGTCTTATTTTACTGAACTTTGAATATAAAGGTTTTCTTAGGACCACAGCTTCATTTTCTCTAACCCAGTTTTTCCACAGACACTAAATTCTTCAATCACAAATGGAGATTTTCTGAGTTAACCATGGTAGTCCGTATGAGATTACTTAATTTTTTGTTTGTTTAAAAGTTTTAGTTTTTAGTCTCTACACCCAACATGGGGCTCAGACTCAACCCTGAGATCAAGAGTCACATGCTCTGCCACTGAGACTACTTGCTTTTGAAAAGCTGACATGGTCTTACATGTTCTACAACATTCTTACATGAATTTTCTTTGTTATTCCTCACTTTAGACCTGTGAAGGTGATATCAGCCCTTCCTTTACTGCCCCACCCAGCTCAGAGAGTTTACGTAATTGGCCTGAGTCTTCACAGCTAACCATGTAAATGATAAGACCAGGGCTACAACTGGTTTATTAACTACTTTGTCAGACGCTGGTGAGAAGTGTGGGCCTTTAAGAAGTTAGAGTCCCAAGGAATGAGACAGACAGTAAACAGATAATTAAAATAAACATGAAGGCTGTGAACTGGCAGCCTGCAAGCCAGATTTGGCTAACAGATGTGTTTTGTTTGGTCTACCCAGCACACAACAATTTTGAATTGGTTTCCAGCATTTCCGCGGCTCCTTAAGGTACTGTTTACATAGGATATAGAATTCACCAATGTAAGTGTATAGTTTGTAGAATTTTTTTTAACGCTCGTGTAACCACTACCACAGTCAAGATATAGAACAGTTTCCTTAACTTAAAAAAGTTTACTTGTGGCCTTGTGTACTCAGTCCTTTCCCCTGCCCCAGAGATAATATTTAAATGTTAAGATATTTCACATTAAAAAGCTGGATTAAAAAACTGCACACCCTGGCATCAGTGGGCTCTGCATTGCTGAAGGGAGCAGTCAGTCATTAGCTTGCTGCTTTTCTTATTTGTTTGCAACTCCCCATAGTTGATGATGTTGAATGCTGCAACAAAAGTGTGTATAAAGTGCCTTAGGGGAAATAGAGGACTGTGGGATTAACCCTGCAAAAAGCTGCATGAAGCAGCTGGCCTAGAAAGATGAATGAGTTCATAGGGAGAGCAGGTGGGAACAAGAGTATTTTAAGCCAAGAAGAATTAGATGGGAGATCCTGCAAGGAGGAGGTGCTGTGGGGAATAGGAAGGCAGCTCTGTGTGTGTGTGTGTGGGGGGGTGTGTGTGTGTGTGGGTGTGTGCACGCATGTGTCTATGTGTGCTTCACTTGTTTTTGTTGGCAAGGATGGACCCCTATAAAGTGGAAGAGTTTTTGTATGTGTATTAGTGTTTGTGTGCCATGGTTTCTGGAAGTTTTATATAGCTAAGAAACTGAGATCTCTATCTATACATGTGGGGATTTTATCTTTTTTGTTGTTGTTAGTCTGGGAAGGGAAAATTAGTATTTTTATTTTTGCAGGCGTTGTAGGTCAGCATATGGTGTCTAGGTTTTTTGTTTCTAGGAAGAGAATTTCCTAGTGAGAACTACTCCCTCTTTCCCTGCCCCCTCCACTCTCTCCTCCCGGCCAGCCTGCTGGGGCCAGGCTGGGCAGTGGGGCAGGCAGCAGGTGGTGAGGGGCTAGGGCAGTGGAGGCCCTCAGAGCCCGCCCATCAGCTTGCAACTCAGCCCGAGGCCACAGTTTGCTACGCTGTGCTACTAAATTACCAGCGACGCCATGGACAGACTGGGCTCCCGGTGCCCTCTGCCTGGCTACCTGCGGCCCTCTGTCCTCATATGCCTCCTGGTGAGTGCCCCATGCTACGGCTCTGTGAACTCTCTCACCCCTAAACCTCCAGCCTGGGGGTCGAGGGGAGAAGGTGCATTTCTTTTTTCTGCTCCTGGGATTTTGAGCTGAGAGCAGGCAAGTAGGAGGTGGAAGGGGAAATCCCCCAAGACTCCTCCCCCTTCTCCCCCTTCCCCTCCCTCCCCCCCATCTCCCCCCCCCACCCCCCGCCCCTGCCATGTCCTGGAGAGTATAGCAGGCTTCTGAAGATTACCAGCAACCCTTCATTCCCCACCTTGTGAGGAGGAGTGACTGGGCTGCATTTCATTGCCAGGATTGTCTGGGGAGGTGAAGGGCTGTCTGCTGGTGGGTTCTTATCTAGGGGTCACAGGGTAGATTCTTTTAATCTTTCTCTTGCAGTCACCATCTCATTTTTCTGCATTTGGGGAAGAGTTTGGTTTTCTGATCTGTGTATCTTAAAATGTTAAGGTTAGAAGTGGCCACAGAGTACCACCAGTGGTGTGGTGGTGGTGGTTGAGCAGGAGGTTGAAAGAACTGTAGGAGTCAGAAGTCTTTTTTTTTTTTTTTTTTTTTTGACAGAGAGAAAGAGATCACAAGTAGGCAGAGAGGCAGGCATAGGGAGAGGAGAAGCAGGCTCCCTGCCGAGCAGAGAGCTGGATGCAGAGAGCTGGATGCGGGCCGATCCCAGGACCTCGAGATCATGACCTGAGCCAAAGGCAGAGGCCCAACCCACTGAGCCACCCAGGCACCCCGAGGGTCAGAAGTCTTGCTGCTCGCTTTTTGGGTGATTTCTTCTCTCTGGTCCTTATATTCCTCATCTGAAAAACTGGCACAAATCAGTGGCTCTTAGCCTTTTTGGAACTGTAGATTTTCTTGCTTTGTGTGTGTGTGAATGTGTGAAAATTCTGGATTTGTACAAGGAAAATGTATAGGTAAACACAATGTAGCACTCAATTCCAGAGTATCACAGGTTCCTTCAAATTAGGTCAATGGTAAGGTTAGAACCACTGGGTGGTTTCTGAGGCCTCTTTTGCCTTAACACAGGTTGTAAAGTCAATCATAACCTCCTAAAGCTATGTAAATATTCCAGGACAAAAAAAAGGCAGAATGAAATATGAACCAAAAGGATACATAAAATATTTTAAAAGAATGTAAAACTAGAAAAAGTGTTTAGTAAAAGGTAAGTATGAAAGTATTATAAAAATTTAAAAATTATAGTGAATCTTTTTCCATTATAATGTTTTTATTGGAGAATATCGTGATGTGTGTATTTTCCGTCGATTTTGTGTTCATAGAATGTCACACAATATGTTACAGAGTATGTCGTAGTCCACCTTTGGTTCCAAACTGGCCTCTCATGCTTCCGATACATTGTTGCTAGGTCTACAAACTTTTCTCAAACCTCCCTGTCAAGGGTAGTCAAGTCCTGCGCATGTGAAAATGAATGAGAATGAAGAGCTCATGCGCAGTGGGGGAGACGTGTAAACAGCCGTCTGTACTTCACTAGGATCAGTGGAACAACAGAAGGATGAGAGCAGCAGCCCCGGCCTCTATTTACTAGATGCGGAGAGCATCTCCTCCCTAGTCATGACAGTCAGAATTGTCTCCAGACACTGTCAGATGTCCCCTGGGGGAGCAGAATTGCTCCAAGTTGAGAACCACTGGAGTATGTGAAGCTGAAATGACCCCACTAAACCCATTCCTAGGCATGCTCACTGCACTTCAGAGAACCCACAGTGGGATGCAGGAGTCTTGGATTCAAGTCTTGGTTCCATCACAGAGTTTCTGTATGTTCTGTCTCAGTTACCTTTTTTGTGAAATGAAGGGTTATCTTAGATACCTGGGGGCCTGTTTACCTCTTAGCATTTTGACTATGAATTCATATGAAAGTTTCAATACCTTTTAGGTGAGTTAATAGTTAATCTTGTAAGCTCAGTTTTCCACTAATACCTACTGGCTGAAATGTTCCAGATCTTCCTTAGGAACGGTTCTTTTGGTTGGGGGACAGGCCACTACCCTTTTGTCTAGAGTCTTTGCTGGAAGCTACTTTAGAGTCATTGGAGCATTACAGTGTTCCCGTATGTTGGGTTCTCTGCTCAAGGCCAACAGTGGGTGACTCAAAAGCCCTATCTACTTCTCTATTTAGTCTTTTTTTTTTTTTTAAGATTTTATTTATTTACTTGACAGGGAAAGAGAGCACGCAGGTAGGCAGAGCAGCAGGCAGAGGGAAAAGGAGAAGCAGGCTCTTGGCTCCCCACTGAGCAGAGACCCCAAGGTGGGACTCGATCCCAGGACCCTAGGATCATGACCTGAGCCGAAAGCAGATGCGTAACCTATTGAGCCACCCAGGTGTCTCCACTAGTCTTTATAGCCACGTCTTGCTGGCATATTATGAATTTACTAGTTTACAAGTATTTATTGTGAACCTTCTGTGTGCCATGAACTGTGCGGGGACTACAGTGATGAGCAAAGCACGTTGCCTTTATCGGATCAGTGATTACAAAGTCTTTTTCCTATCTGGTTTGAAGCCACGACAACTCTGAGGTAGGCAGCAGAAGTGTCAGAATGTGCATTTTCTAAATAACAATTATAGAAGGGAGAGGAGGTAACTTGTCGAAGGCCACAGGCAGTTAGCAGCACTGGCACTAGGATTTAAATCCCGCTCTCTAGTGCTTTTATTTTTTTTCTTATAGTCTAACTGAGTTGTCATTTAAAAACACACACATGCAATAAAAGCTTCATTGAAAAGCCTGATTCTTTTGTTCTTGCGTGGTCACTGCTTTAGTTCAAAGGACTGGTATTTTGATTTGGAGGTGGTGGAGGTTGAGGGAATGAGAAACCCAACCTAGACAGGCGTCTAGTCAAACTGAAGCTCCAAACATAAAAATGCTGCTCTCAGGCCCTGCCAAGAAGTAGGAGCCAGGCCCCCAGGCAATAATGTGGTTGGAGTGGGAGGACAGAGGCTTATTTGAGTGAGGCCTGAGCCCTGGGCTGGGAGGAAGGAGAAGCGCACTTCTGTTCAGCCTTGCCTGAGTCACCGTGGGCCTCCTTGCAAGTAGCCTCTATCCTGTTAATGGCTCCATGATCTCCCCCAAGCAGAGAGCCCTTGGAATGGAAGCCGTTCTCCAGTTGTTTCCAGTTCCTCTTATTTTAAATGTTTATCATTAAAATAGTAAGAACAATTGTATCTTGAGTGTCTTTTGTTCTCACATTGTCACTGCCATCTTCTTTGCTCAAGATCTTGAGGTCTGTTTCCTAGATCATTGTAGTGGCCTTTTAAATAGATTGCCTTCTGGACACTCCTCTCTCTAATGTTACTCTGCCCAGCTTGACCACGTTTATTACTCTCCTACCTAAAAAACCTCTGAAAGCACCCTATCCCATAATTACAAACCCCAAACTCCTCTGTCTGACCCTTTTCTTTATAAGGCTAGCCAGTCTCATTTCCTCCTGATATACCTGCAGATTGGATATCTCATCTATCCCTAAATACCTCTCAAATCTATATATACTGTCGTTTACTAGGAGTTTATAATCGCCTGCCAGTTATTAGGAGTACCTCCCTCTCCTCTTGTCAACCTACTTATGATTTCAGATCCAACTTAGATGGTACCTTCTCTTGGAAGTCTCTTCTTCCCCCTCAGGTACAGCCTTCCTCTAGGTCCCACCACCTCTCAGTTACAACAACACAGGTCGTATTACTTGGAGTTAGGCTACCTTTTCCACTGGCCTCCCCACAGGGCCTGCACAGACACAAATGACTGGAGGTGAAATTAACTCTCTACAACATCAGTAGATCTTTCATAAATAATCCCCATAGGATGATAGCAGTTCAGTGGATTCCGGTTGCCATTACCTCCAATAGCAGTTTTATATAATAAGAATGGATTTCTGCTCATCTAGACGATAATTCCTAATCATGGCTTTACCAATTACAAACTATGTGATCTTGATTTCTGAGCCTCCATTTTTTTTATCACCTGCAAAATGCAGAGGAAAATATTTAGGCACAAAAACTTTGTTTAAGCGCTAAAGCTCGATACCGATACCAGGAATTATTTTGTGGATGGGGAATGGGGATAAAAAAATGACGCTTAGCCTTGGTTCCAATTTGGTTGAGCTGGCAGATCATGAATTGGCCATGTCACTGCTGACCTGTGCTTTTCTTTCCCTACTATGTAGATCCTGACAACTTCTTTCCTGTCATACCCCATGCTCAGGACCCTTAGCCTGCGGCTCCATTCAGCTGTCACTGGCAGCTATGTCTCCGGCACTTACTCCGTCGTCTTTGTCAACTGTCCCAATGAGCAGATTGCCAGAGATATTGCCAGGTACGGTGAAGGGGCTTAGGTGCTGCCCCGGGAGGCTGGGGGAGCTATCGGGATGCTCCACTGTGTCCACTACACAGCTGTCTGCTTAGGGTGATAAGAAGAGCACCGCTGGGGGCGCCTGGGTGGCTCAGTCGTTAAGCGTCTGCCTTCTGCTCAGGTCATGATCCCGGGGTCCTGGGATCGAGCCCTGCATCGGGCTCCCTGCTCAGCAGGAAGCCTGCTTCTCCCTCTCCCACTCCCCCTGCTGTGTTCCCTCTCTCACTCTGTCTCTCTCTGTCAAATAAGTAAATAAAATCTTAAAAAAAAAAAGAGGAGCATGGCCGAATGATCCCCCAACAGATCTGCTGCTGGGCCTGAAATGTTGAGCGGTGCATGAGAGTGTTTAAGGGATATGAGGCCCAGAGAGCTAGGTGGCTTGCCGAAGGTGTTAAGGTCAGAGGATGGGGGAGCTCTGCAGGCTGAGAATTTAAGTCCTCTAATTCTTGTCTTAGCTCTCTTTCTTTGTGAAGATACTCTTAGCTTACTCCCAGAGGTGCTCACCATGGCAAGTGAGGAGGAGGAAGAGGATATTCCACGTATTTGGCAAATTTCTTTCTTTCGGGTTTTTTTTTTGTTTGTTTTAAAGATTTATTTATTTATTTTAGAGAGAGACAGAGAGAGAAAGAGTGTGCGAGCAGGGGGAGGGACAGAGGGAGAGTGAAAGAACCCCAAGCAGACTCCCTGCCAAGTGTGGAGCCCAGTGGTAGGGTTTGATCCCACATCCCCAAGATCATGACCTGAGCTGATATCACGAGTTGGACGATCGACTGACCGAGCCAGCCAGGCGCCCCGGTATTTGGCGAATTTTTGAAAGCAGCTATGGTGTGGTGCAAAGAGCCCTTTACTTATAATGAGACCAGGGTTTGAATCTGGGCTGCGCCACCTCAGTAACTGTGGGGCCTCGGGCAAGTTGCTTTCTTTCTCAAAGTGTCAGTTTTCTGAGTTACAATACAGGATAATGCCATTTACCTCCCAGGACCCATGCGAGGGTGAAATGATATGAAATATGTACAGTTCTTGTCCCAGTAGATTGGACGTAGCAGATGCTCACTAAACGTTTGTTGTATCTGAATGTCCCCTCCTTTTTATAGATGTGACTTTGAAGAGGGTCAGTGGGTCTGAAGGGTGATGGATGTGGCTTACTCTGTAACTCAGCCATCTTGAAATTTGATGATAGACTAAGTTATGGTGTTTTAAAATGTTGAATCTGGTCTTTGGGGACACACAGCTTCCAAATTCTTGGTCACAGATTAACCTTGCAATTTATTCCATTTTTCTCCCCCCAAGCAGGATGTCCGTTTTTCCTTAATTAATATTACATTTGGAGACTAGCACTTATCTGAAAGAACCCATGATTATTCCAGAAATACGACCATAATATTTAGCAGCTAGGAATTGAAATCCTTCTGATGCTTCTGGTATACCTAGGGTATGTGCTAAACTGGATCAGCTGCTCCAGGTCCCAATGTCCAACATCAGCTGACATCGCTGAGGTGGGGTATTGGGAGGAAAAGGACTCTAAAGACTGGATCCTGACTAGTCAAAAGGCCAGTTCAGTCTGCCTGGGGAGAGGTCTCTATTGCCTTCTTGCATCCAAGGTTCTGATGAAAAGTCAGGTGTTTGTCGAGGTTTCATTCTTTGTAGGTAATGCTTTTGGTCTCTGATAGGTTTTAGGAGTTTCTATCTTAATGTTCAGCTATTCATTTGGTAAATATTCTCTATTTTTTCTGTGTCCTTTTCCTGGAACTCCTAGTTAGGTAGATGTTGAATTTGTTCTCTGGGACTGAACTTTTATATTTTTCTGTTTCTTTATTCTGCATGCTGGGAGAATTTTGGAGCGGTCTTCTCGCTCCTTTGTCAGCTGTTTTGCTATTCAGCCCTCCTATTGTTTTTGTTTGTTTGTTTGTTGAAATAATTATAATTTTTAAAAAATAGTTTAATAGTTTTCCTTTTCAAGATTTCTAATTGTTTTTTAATAACCAACTGCTCTTATTTCATAATTGATCATATTTCATGGATGTAATAACCTTGCCTTATCTCTGTGGGGATATTAATTATACTTAATGTATTTTAAATTTTTTTCCAGCTTTATTGACCCATTATTGATATATAACGTTGTATAAATTTAAGGTGTACCACATGATACTTTGTATAAATATATATTGCTAAATGATTACCACAGAAAGGTTAGTTACCACACCAATGACCTCACATAGTTACCTTTTGTGTGTGTGTGTGGTGAAAACTTTGAAGATTTGCTCTCAGCAACTTTCAAGTATACATAATTATACTTATTTTAAAATCTTGGCTTTGAATGTTCTCTTAACGGATTCTTTTGTGTAAAGTCTTCTGTTTGTTCAGTTTTGTCTCTCTTGGTTGTTGATCTTCCTCAGTTACTTGTGACAGATTGGGACCCCTCTCATCTTTTCAGTCATGCTCGTGGGGAGGTGCAGAAGCGCTGCCAGGAATTGGCATTAGGCAGCACTGTTTGCAGTGGGAGTGCGGGCCGGGAGGCCCTCGCAACTGCTCTGCGGGCACACTTAGCGATCCTGCCTGGCGACAGACCCTCCATTACTGGCGCCTGGGCCCTGGGACATTTCAGGCGTCCACCTGCTCCTGGCATGGCGTCCCAGCTACTCACCCGGATGCTTGCCTCCATGTTCCTGCCTGCTCTGGTTTCCATCGCCTGCAGATGGGGGCTGCTGTTCTCGTCTTCTGTGGCAGTCCCCCTGCATGCTCCCACTCCTGTCTCCGGGTGGCCTTTTCTCCTTGGGGGCGTCCTCGTAGTCGCTGGTACATAACGTGTTCTTACTGTGTGCTGGCAGGCCTGAGCAGTGGGCACGTCCTGTCGTTTCTAAGGTTTGCTGTCAAGGGTGAGGCCGCAGCATCGGTTTAGTCCGCCCGCTTAGCCTGCAGGTCTGCAGGAGCCTTTCGGGATGTGGCCGTGCAGCTCTCACTCAGTCTATTTTGTTCAGTGTTTTTTCTTAGTAGTTTCAATAGAAGAGAGGCAGGTTTAGTTGCCAAGATTTCTAGAAGGAGCATAAATAGTATGTGATGGGAGGGCCCCATGAACAGGAGCAGGCAGGAGCCCCAGCTTAGCCGCAGAACCAGCACCCAGGCTGGGTCCCTCAGCTCCGGGCCAGCGGTTTGTCTTCTGTAGCGTTCTTTTGAGTTTAGCCTGCTGCCTCTCAGTTCTGGGTCGGCTCAGTTCTGGTTCCTGGTTCATTGAAAGACACATTCTTAGCTAGAAAAATTAACGAGAAACATTTCTTACTGGGGCCGGGGTGAAAATTCTGAGTGTTGAATCAGAAGACCTGGATTCTAGTGTCCCCTCCGCTGCCAACTCCACATGTGACCTTAGGCAAGTCTCCCTTCTCTGGGCTTCCGTCTCCTGTGTATAGAGGGAAGTGGATTAGATCAAGGGTGCGGGCCCCTAAATGAGCAAAGTGGGCTGCGGAGTTGTGTGGGCGGGTGAGTGTGGGTAGCAGCCCTGACTCTCCCTGTGTATTGGGAGGAAGGAGAGCAGTGGGAACTGTGTGGACCTGAGAAGCGGATGTCACGCCTCAAGGGAGTAGCCACTGCTCGGCTCTAGCTAAATGTGACCTTGTCGGACTGTAGTTCTAATGTTGCAAGATGTACTTCCTGGTGAGAAGATAGATAATCTGTATTTTTTGAGTGTCAAATATCCTAATAATAAATATTAGTAACAAAGTCGAGATTTTTTAAAATGCTGTAAGAGCCAAACCGTGTCTGTGATTCGTGACTCACTAGTCTGTCAACTTGGCAGTTTCTCGCGTCACTATCGTCTGTTCTCCTCAGATGAGATGAGGGCTCCAGCTCCCGTCTAGAACTCACTGTGTGTCTTGGTGTGTGTGTGTGTGTGTGTGTGTGTGTTATCAGTCAGCTGATGTGCTCTCTTTTGCTCTTATACTCTCGTTTATTTTTGTTTTTGTTTTGGGTTGTTTTTGGCCATAGGGTCTTTTTGAATAACACAGTCCTCCATATTTCTACAGTCTTTTACCTATGGACAGGCTGCTGTGACCTGTCACTGAGGAGTTTACATTCGGGGCCTTTGAGGCAATGGGATAATTTTTTTTTAAAGGTTTAACTCACTCCCTGTGTTTCCTTGCCATCTTCAGGAGCAGTAAAATGTAATTTCTCAGTGGACAATTGAGTGAGTAAGACTTGCCACAGTTGCTTAAACAGATTTGTGCCATGTGCCTCTCCTTACAGTCAGGGATTTATTTAGCTCTGGAACTTTCCAGGGGAATGCCACATTAATGTGGAGCCTTAAATAGAGCACTGTTGAGCCTGGAACTCATGGAAGAGAAAGTAGGTCAGTTCTCTTGGCAGCAGCTGAGGGCGGAGGGATCGGTGAGCAGGGCTCCGATGAGGTTTATCTGGCAGGGTCCAAGCACTTCAGAGCACAGAGACTGGTCCCTCTGGGTGGCCCGAAAGCTGAGAAAGGTTTGTCAGGGCCTGTCTGATTCTGAGGGCTTCCAGCTTTGATGCTTGGGAATGCTTCTTTGCATCGATGATTCGGTGGCGCTCCTGTTTCTGTGACACCTGCACTGATTTGGGCACATCTGATTGTGTTCCCTGGGGCTCTGCACAGGAATCAGAACGTCAGACCAGGAGCTCCAACCTGTGGTCTGTCCAAAAAATCTTAAGAGTTCTGCAAAGTGATGACTGTGCTCTTAGGGCTCTGGTAGAAACCTTTATATAAAAATAGGTGAAAAGAGCCTTATTTGCCAAACACAAGGTATGATTTTTTTTTTGCTCTTACTTGGAGTTACAGCTGTTCTGTGTGGTCACGTGGGTATCCACAGATCAGAAGCAGTGAGTGTCAGCCCGATACATACCCGAGAGGTAGAAGCAGAAGATGGTGGTAGAATAAAATGACAGTGGAAGGCTAGGAAACCACTGACTGAACTGACCCTGTTATTGGACAGCAGGAAGGTCAGCTTGAGTGAGGGGGACATGCCTGTGTTGGATGGGTGCTCAAATACTTGTTCTTGGAATGAAAGAAAGAATGTGGTTAAAATCATACCGCCGTCCCCTGCAGGGTGAGGAATGGAATCCAGGACTTGTGTCCAGTGTTAACCAGCTTCCCTTCCCCGAACAGCCTGGGCCTATCCTTCAGCCTGCCTTGCCATAGCTACTTCCTTCCTTTTCTCCCCACCCAGGGAAGGATTTATAAACTGCGCTGTCTTTAGAAGTTCTGTGCATGCTGGTTGTGGAATGTGTCGGTTTCAGGGGGAAGGGCACTCTAAATGGTTCTCTGCTCAGACTCTGGTTTCCTGGGTAATTCCCCTAACTCCCGTCCCTTGTCCCTGTTAAGATGTTGGGTACTCAGCCTGGTGACGGTGACTGTGTCTGTTTGCTTTAGGGCTAGCCTGGATAAGAAGCTGGCTGCCTCTGTGAACATCCTGCCCAAGGCGTCCTCACTGTGAGTTTTGCTATGGCCTGTAGAAGGGTGTGGGGGCGCTAGGTCAGGTCCTGGCTGGTGGAAAGAGCACTCAACTCCCCGGAAATTGTCAAAGAACAACTCAAAGGTATTTGTTTAATGAACAGTTCATTGTTAATTTGTATTCAGAGGAAGTCGCCTAGTGGATTTCTATTAACTAACAAAAGCAAAAACAGGCTGTGTGTGGAGAAGGGAGGAAAAAGACCTATAGTTTAGGAACAGTGAATCTTGTTTGCACATTGTTTGTTTAAATTAGTTAGCTTGCTGTTAGGAAAGAAGTTCGACTGGGCATTCCATCCCTGAGTAAGCCTACTAGGGATGTCAAAGAAAATAATTCCCGCCGCATTTGAATTCTCTGGAAAACTTTGAAGGGTCGGCTTCTGTGACAAGCCATTTCTGTGTTGTCTGCCTTTCGTTTCTTTAACACCCTCACTTGAGTTAATTCTGGTCTGTTCCATTTCCCTCATTAAAATACGTCAGCATCCCAGTACTAGCTGTGCAGGATTTGTCTTGTGCCTTGATCTCTCCCACCAGCCTGTTTCTCATCTCCTTCCTCCCCTTGTTGGGGGGCTGGCGAGGAGAGAGAAATATCTAGAGAAATATCTAGTCTGAAGGTCAAAACCGAAGAGCGCTCTGTAATGGAAGCCCCCTCCACGCCCCTCCCCCCACAATGTCATCCCCTCAGGGACTCACATCATCTAGAGCTGTAGCTCCCAAATTTGGCTGTGTTTTAGATTCTTTTTTTTTTTTTTAAGATTTTATTTATTTATTTGACAGAGAGAGAGAGATCACAAGTAGGCAGAGAGGCAGGCAGAGAGAGAGCGGGAAGCAGGTTCCCTGCTGAGCAGAGAGCCTGATGCGGGGCTCGATCCCAGGACCCTGAGATCATGCCCTGAGCCGAAGGCAGAGGCTTTAACTCACTGAGCCACCCAGGCACCCCTGTGTTTTAGATTCTTGAGCTCCATTCTAGGTCTGCTCTATCATTCTCTCTGAGGGTGGGGCTTAGGTCACTGAATTTTTAGAGAATTGTGTAGGTGATTCACATGAAGCCCGTCGGGGAACCGGTGCTTGGGACTAGAACAGAAATTCAGCCTCACTTTCCCTTCATATGTCCGTCCTTTTTATACTTGACCCCCTCACCATAGCACCAGTGGCCTAGGTCATCATAGACTTGCCCTGAGTCTGTGTAGATATATTCAGGCCAAATTTCTTTCCCTTCCCCTGATACTGTTTTTGTATTCTTTTCTGAACATCATTACTGACTTTGTTTTTTTAACTTTTGGACCTGTTTCCATATGTTGTAAGGCTCACTTTTTCCCTGAAGCCTCTTGTGCTTTTTTTTTCCCCCCTCCTGTGCTTTTTTAATTATCCATTTGTGAGCACTCCACTTTGAGAGTCAATAATAAAAACAGCACTAGTCCAAAGGTTGGGAGGGGCCTAGAAGCCAGAAGTATAGGATGAGGATAGAAAGAGCTGAAGGGGCTCCTGGGTGGCACAGTTGGTTAAGTGTCCCACTCTTGGTTTCAGCTCAGGTCGTGATCTCAGGGTCGTGAGATCAAGCCCCATGTCAGGTTCCATGCTTAGCGTGGAGTGTGGTTGAGACTCTCTCTTATTAAGATAAATAAGTAAAAATAAAATCCAAAAGGGCTGGAGATGCCCAGTTTGGAGGAGAGAAAACAGGAGTTTCTGCAGGGCTGCCCTGAGGTGGCTCTTCATGTGGAAGTTGGAGAAAACAACTGGGTGGCAGATGCCGTAAAGAAAACCATCTCTCACGTGAAAGCCTGTAAGCTAGATCGATGGGCTTGTTTAGGAGTTGGTGGGCCTCCCACCCCCAGGAACGTGCAGGCAGCTGCTAGAAGCATGCATTAGAATGGTTGCACTAGATGACCTTCGGGGACTTGGCCAAGTCCAGACATTTTAATGTGGGTTTGGGAAGATTTTAAAGTTTCCACCTGGGTAGGTCACCTGATTGGGCCCGGTCTGGCATCCTACTGGGCTCATCTTGTGAGAGTCATAATTTGGTTTTGTTCTCTTCTCCAGGTACTTTTGGAATGGCGAAATCGAAGAAGCCACTGAGATCCTGTTGGTGAGTGAGGATAGGGGGGTTTGGGGCCTTAATAGGGGAAGAGTGAGACCAAGGCCTTTTCTCAGGTTCCAATTAAAATTGAGCAAAGACCAACCGACTGAGGTTCTTGCCCCGCATCAGATACCCTAGGCTAATTCGCGAATGCACCCATGCCTGGTCACCTGGAGGGATGCTGTTTCCTGAGTGGCCAGATGACTCAGTAGCTGCACGACTGGGGCTGAGGTCCTCCCTAAAGCAGGGTTTTGGGTTTTTTTTTCTTTTACAGCTAATAAGGACAAAGACTTCCAAGGTCCACGTGCTGTCCAGCTATATCAGGTAATTCTGGCATCTCTTCTCAGCCAGGGGCGTACTGGGGACTAAGTGAAGGAGCTTGAAAAGCAGGAGTCCTAGAGCCTAGTCACCCACCTCCCACATGACCCCGGGCATGTCCCTGTCCCTCAGATTCTCCATCTGTAAAATGAGAGGCTAGAATGAGTTAGTTGAGACAGTGGTTCTCAAAATTTTGGTCTCAGGATCCTGGTGCACGTTTAAAAATTATCAAGGACCTAGAAGAGCTTTGTTTACGTGGGTTATAGTAAAGCTTATTGTATTAGAAATGTAAATTGAGAAATTAGAAAAAAATTTTAGTTCTTTTAAAATAATAATAGGGCACCTGGGTGGGTCAGTCAGTTAAGCATCCAGCTCTTGATTTCGACTCAGGTCATGATCTTAGGATCCTGGGATTGAGCCTCATGTGAGGCTCTGTGCTGGACATGGAGCCTGCTTAAGATTCTCTCTCTCCCTCTGCCTCTCACCCCCAAAAAATAAAATAAACACATAGGCTGATATGTGTCCCTAAAATAAGAAAACGCATTATCCCCAGTCACTGGATAGAATTACCCCAACTCCCAAATGTTTAAGTACCTGTGCATGTGTCCTGATTTACTAAGTATGCTGTCTCATGAGAACTTGGCAATGCCTTTTTCACTGGAAAGGAAGCAAGGGATTATCACCCCCATTTTTCAGATGGGGGACTGAGGCCCAAGGCCTCATATATCTTCGATCTGGGAAGTGAAGAGAACTTGCAGTGTGTGCCAAGGGCCAGGTAAAAGAAATGGAGAGAAGGGAGAGATCCCTGTGGGTTTGGATGGTCAAGGAAGATCCCTTGGAGAAGGTCGGTGGTTGAGTTGGGCCTTGAGGGATAGATAGGCTTTTAAGTGATCAACAGAACTTTCTAGGTGGAGAAGAGAATCCGGAGGTATAGGGGAGGGGGACTTGTTTGGGGAAGGCGCAGTGATGAGCGTGGGATAGTAATGAAGGCAGTAAGTGACAGTTAATGAGGGCATACAAGGCCGGTCAGTATACAGGTGAGCACGTCCTGTGGCTCGTTGCACTCAACCCTCCGCAGTCTAGTCACGGAGGGACTTTTTGATCTCCTCTTTTGTAGGGCCTTTGGAGAAATTAAGGGATCTGTCCATAGTTCCATAGCTATGAGGGGCAGACTTAGAATTTGAACCCATGACTGTGAGACTCTGAAGCCATCTGGCCCAATCATCGGTTGTCGACAGCTAGGAAACGGGCTCCGGAGCAGTGGGCCACGGTGCCGGACAGCTGCGGCAGATCGCAGAGCAGCTCCCGTGAGGCTCTCCAGTTGGGTCTCACTGCAAAGGCTGATTCTAATCCTCATCACTCACAGGGCTCTGCTTTCTTTCCAAAGGTTGGTGCATCCGTTTGAAATCCCAGAAGTCTTCAGTCTTCCCATGGACCAAGGAGATGTCCACTATTTCAAGTGGCTGGAGGAGGGCATGGAGGAGGACTGAGGGGGGGCAGGCCTTTTGTGTCTCCTGATGGCTGCCTCTAGCCTGCAGCAGCTGCACTCCGGGGAAGGGGGGGGGCGCTCTCTGCTTCCTAGCACCTCTGGATTCCGTGTCTTTGTCAGCATGGAAGAGCCGAGGAACTTGAGAGGCTGAAGGTCTGAGCCCCTGAAGCTGGAAGAAGAGGCTGGGTTGGTTGGGACGAGCAAGAACCCGGTGGAACTTGTCTCCAGTGCTTCAGGCTTAAAGGTGGCTGGGGGGTGGGAGGGCGAGGATAGTTATGTGGGGAGGCCAAGGGGAGGTGGCAGTGAGGGTGAGGCTTGTCATCCTTCAGTCAATGGGCCTGCCTTGAGTACCCAGGATTCCTACTTCTCAGGAGGAATGGACCTGGTGACCTATTCACCCAGAGTGTGTGGGATGAATGTCGCCTTCTAGGGGAACTGGCACGCCCTTTAGCCAAAAGGATGACTTGCTAATGGTAGAAATTCAGGGACAAGCAGGATTATTTCTTGCAACTAAAGATGCTGTTTGTTATTCCTGAGTCCTGAGGAGGTGGGAATGGGCTTCATGAGTGTGGGTAGGACTGGGGGAATATTAGGTATCAGACACAGCCCCATGGCTTAGAAGCAGGACTGGACTCTCCCATAGCCTGAATGTGACAGGTATCAGAAGGTTCTGGTGCCTTGCTCATTGGAGACATAGGTTCTGAGCCCATGGTACTAACCTTGTCACTTGAGCATTGAAACTGAGCATCCTAAAGTGGAAAGCCCCCTGGGGAACTGCCAGACCAGTGTTTTCCAGACTTGTTCCCTTGGGCCTTAGAGGTTGACAGAAGGTACCCTGGGTGCTTCCTGGGTGGGGGCGAGGGTACCACCCATACCTCAACCTCCTCACCCATACCTCAACTACCTTTTATCGTTTTTATATATTAAGCTTCCTTGTAGGATTTTTGTATTTTGTTTTTGTTTAAATTTTCTTGGTTAAAAGCGAGTAAACCAGTGGTCTAAACCAGGCTCCCATTTTAGAGATGACCAAAGGAAACGGAACTGCACTGAGCTCCAGCAAGGGGGTGACGTGTTGCGTTAAGGATGGTAAGGTCAAGGCCGCTCACCCCATGTCTGGTGCTCCTCTGCCCGCTCCCCGGGTCTCAAGGGGAAGAGGGCAGGGAAGGCAGCGCCCCTTGGGGTGAGAAGAAAGACCTGAGCTAGGCCCCCTCCGTGAATCTGTCACAAGGTAACCTCGCTCTGGGGAGACTCAGGGGCAGTTTGGGTGGGGGTCCACGGACCTCTGTGGAATCCTGGGTCTTCCCAGAGGGCAGGGTATGTGGGAAGGGTATTTACTGCCGGGCTGTAGTTCTGACACACGCTGTGCTTCTTAAGCCCAAGTTCCTCCAAATATAAAATGGAGGCCCGCCCAGGGCCCTTCTGGGAAGCCCTTGTAGGGACTGAAGGCTGAGGCTATTCCAAAGGTCCAGAGGATCCTTTTTTGATAGCCAGTGGGGAGGGCTGGCTCAGGAGAGGGACAAAGAGAATGATAATGGTGATGTCCCTTTTTACAACAGATGATTCTGATACACGGGAAAATCTTAAACCCTAGCGAAAATGCTTTGGGGACCGGAGAGGGATTGCCTCTGCTGCTTTCGGGTTAGAGCCCAGTTTCTTGGTCTGGCCTTCAAGGCCCTCCATAGCCTTGCCTCACCTCACTTTTTCCATCTCCACCTTCCACTTCTTGCCCACGCTGGCAAGGAGATGGCTCCAATATGCCGTGTGAAGTTATTCCTGTGCTCGGGCCTCCCCTCGACCTGGAGCGCCCTCCTGCATGAACGCCTGTGAAATCTGGCTGCCCCCTTGTGAGGACAGCCCCCCTGCTTGGAAGGAAGCTGTCCGGCCTCGGTGTCCCTGTTATCCTTGTGTATCACCGTCAGCCTCCTGTTTCTAGATCGTGAGCTGCTCGAGATCAAGGGCATGTCTGAATCTGTTTGATCTCTTGCACAGGATTTGGCAAGTATTTCTCAAATTGACGTTTCAGGATTTGAATAAAGCTTTCTCTGTAGCCCGCAGTTACTAATTTATGAAATCGGCAAAATCCAGCATTTTTTCTTTGGACTTTCCTAAAGTGGGACTAATTCCAAAGAAGATTTTTCTATTTCTAGCCTTCACTGGGGGCATTTTCTGTGCTGACTGTGCACAGAAAACTGCTTCTTGGTGGACTTGCTCTGCCTCAGTGTCCCAGCTGGCTACAGGAAATGGGAGAGGAGAGGACAAACGTCTCTGCCTGGTGCTCTCCTAGGTTCTCCACATTATTTTATCCTGCTAACTCCGTGTTCTCCTCAGCTGGTAGCGGACTCCTGAGATCAGAGAGCATGACGCTTAAAATACTTGGGCCGAGCTAGGCTGTGAACCCACGTGTCCAATTCTTGATCTGATGCTCTTACTGCCTCCTTCAGAGAGGTTGGACATAGCCCTTTCTAGGCCAAACAACTAGAAAGCCTACTGTAGCCAACTCTAAAAGAAGGGTTATTGGTTCCCAAAACATCTGTGCAGTAAGTTGGTCTGGCACTTAAGAATATATTGTATTGTTTCCTTCTCCCCACAGATCTGGAGGCTGTGACAGGATCTAATTCTGCAGACGAGGGAACAGATCTAGGGGAGTTCAGTGACTTTTCAGGTCTGTGTGACTCCCAGCTTACTTACCCTAGACCACACTGTCCCCCCAGAGTGCTGCCGTGGGGCCGGGCTCGGACCTAGACTAGCGGCTCCATGCAGGAATGCCCTCCCAGCATTTCTCAGGAAAGGTCTATGTTTTGAATCCAGAATCTCCAGAAAAATCACTCGAGGAAACGAGAAAAAAATATTATCTGTGAATACTAAAGCTTAGAAGCAGAGATGTTAGCTGGCTTGAAGAAATCATCAGATTAAAAAAAGAGCAAGAAACACCCAACATGCGGAGTTGAGGGTGAAGGGAACCCAGGCGGGGGCGCGCAGGGGAGAAATGACCAGCACGGGATCAGTCTTGCTTGGATTGTTGCTGTGTCCCAGGTGTGTCTGTCTAGCTCTGTCTGCTGCGGACTGTGAGTTATTCTTGCAGATAAGTTTATACACATAGTATACGTTAAACAAATTCTTTGTTTGAAGACATTAGCTTTGGAAGCAAAATAAATTTTAATTGAGCAATTTTGACCCATGATCTCGTGTATTCTTAACCTTGCTAGAATATTTGAATGTTCTTTGAATACTATCCGATAACATTCCCTGGCATTTTCCAGTGTTTAAGTATTCCCTATAGGTTACAGTTCTTTGTAAATACTACTGAGCTTAAAATTTCTATTAAAATTTTTTCAGATATGTACGATAATGGGGAAAATGGGAAAATATGAAAAATGTTTCAAGTATTTTAAGAATGACTTACGATTTAAGGAATTTCTGAGAATTCTAATTTCTTGCTCCTAAGCTCCGAAGGTACATATTTATTGTAAACCTGGATCACTAACCTTGACCACAGAGAAGCAGGCACTCTTCAGCCTGGGAAGGAGCACTGATCTGAGGAGGTCTGTGCGGCTCTTCACTTTGGAACATGGACCGGAACCCAGGTCTCCTGACACCCCATTCCATTCCCCCTGAATTCCATTCAGCCCAAAGAATAATCCCACCCCCCCACCGCACCCTGGCTCCAGCCGTGGTTTTGTTCTAAGGGCAGTTAAAAGTCCTAAGCAGAAAGCATGACAGAAAAAAGTGGGGGCCACAGTTAATGAAGAGTTCTAAGTGCAGACATGAATACTCGGGGATTAACGGGCTACACTTTTCCCCTGAAATTACAGAATCTACTTAACCCCTGGCCTGCACCTCCCTATTGCTGACTTCTCCCTATCCCTTCACCCCAGTTTTTCTCAAATTTAGACAAGCTTAAGGTCCTAACCCATCACATTTATATGTGAAATGGTTTCCTCTCTCACCTGGGAGCTGACTTCAGCAGGGAGTACTGCTGGCATTGGAAGGGTGAGGAATGCCAAGGAACCTGCCCAGAGTGCTGTAAGTTAGAGCCAGCAGAGACAGGCCTCGACCTGACTGCAGATTTCTAGGACCGTGTGCCTGTGTGCAGTAAGTAGTTTTACAGCGGCTGTACGTCTTTTAATAAGGTCTGTTTCTAAGGCCATTTCCCATCTTTTACTTCTCCACAGCCCTCAGCCAATGCTTTTTGCCCTCCTGGGTCAGGTACTCACAGATAAAAAGTTCCACATCCTGTTGGTGGTAAGGGTGAGAGTACTGTGGAGAGAATGGGGGAGGCAGTTGAAGGAGTGGCAGGTGGCCAGATGGGGTCCGTCACTCCTCCTCCGTTTCCAGGAGACCAAGACCAGAAACCAGATAATTCGTCCCGGTACCCAACGGCGGATAGTTCGTTCACTAGGGGAAAGGTTGTTAATTTTTCAAAGGGAGCTTTTAAATTATAAACCAGACACATTAATTATAACTTTAATATAACAAATGTTATTAAAAGCAGCAATTCCAAACCATAAATCTTTTCAAAGGTGCACAGGGTTATTATAAGGTCAGTTGGCAGTAATGCAGCTATTAACTGGTATGAATGAAACGCTGGGATGTGGAGTCAAGGTGGCCTTGCTAGGCCTTACGCTGACTTTCCAAGGGAGGAAGACACCCCCTTCCTCCCTTCCCCCTCTTCAAGCCCAGAGCCTCTCCGGAGCTTGAGTAGAGAAGGTGCAGGCGCACTGTGGCAGGCCTTTGCTCATCCTGTGCTTTCTCAGAAGCCTAGAAAGCAGGCCTGGGGGGTTGCTGTACCCTCTGAAGCCAGGCAGGAAGCCACAGATTGGATCCCAGGTCCCACACCCCTGCCAGACCGGGGGCTGGCTTCTGAGCTCCCCTTCCATCTGGCCCCAGCTGGGGGCTTCAGTGGCAGCAGCTGTGGGGCTGAGAAGGCGAGAACGCCCCCCCCCCCCCCCCGAGCTGTTCCCTGCCTGGCTCGCGCTAGGGCAGCAGGGGGAAGCGGGTGGGCCACGTGCAGCGGGTGAGGTCCTGTGTGAAAGGCACTGTAGGAGCTGAGGTTTGAGGCAAGGGGCATCTGGACGATCTCGGGGACTCCCTGATGCTCACGGGTGGGGAGGGGCTGAGCCTAGCAATGGAAAAACCAGCTCCCCTGGCCCGCTGCCCCCACGCCACCCCCTCTCTTCATCTACCTTCGCCCTGCAGCTGGCAGCGCGCACAGCCAGCCAAGCTGGAGGCCACAGCAGCGGTTGGCAAGGCTGGTCCCCACCTGGTCCGCCCCCTGCCCTAGTGAAGGCACTTCTTTCTATTTTCCAGTCATGTGAGTCTGTTTCGAATATCTCTGGAAGCAGCAAAAATGAGGGGTCCCCTCCCCTTCTCACTTTTGGTTTTCCTCCAGATGGGTATGAGTTGTAATGTCAGTTCTAAGAATTCTATTTTTACTCCCACTGACAAAGATTTTCCTTTGAGGGGACTGCATAGCACAAGCCCTTTAAAAATCCTAACCTGTCCCCAAAAGTGATTGTCAGTCTCAGGACACAGCAGGGGCTCAGGAAGAGGGCAGGCATCCTCTGTGCCTCCCTGCGGAGTCACAGCTGGTTCATGGCTGAAAGAAGGGGGCAGAGGCTGGACTTGCACATTTAGTGGCAGCACACGGCCCCGGAAGAGGGCCAAGGGAGAGCCAAGGGCAGGAACCAGGCCGGCACTGGAGGGAGTGTGAGTGTGTGTGTGTGTGTGTGTGTGTGTGTGTGTGTGTGGTGCGTCGGGGGGTGGGGGCCACAGGAGACAGTCTGAAGGTTAGCATGACACGGCGTCCTTGCCTCCCACTTCCTCTCCCCGCCCCGCAGGTTTTCAAGGCCACTTCCATTCCAGCAAGGCCAGGAGCAGCTCCTTGGCAACTACGAGGGGCTGTGGCCACGGAGAGGACAACTCCTGGGACCTGGGAAGCTGACACCCCAAGCCTTTACGCTTAGCCTTAGTAACTGGGCCCTGGGGTTGGTGCCTTCTGAGGCAGAGACCCGGCCTCTTCACGCCTCAGATTGAGAGTCCCGGGGTCTCTGCCTCACAGGCTTTGGCAGAGGCAGGCTCCCAGCCCACCACCCCTGGCCAAGGGCAGCAGGGAGTGGCAGGAGAGCGGGAGGGCAAAGCTCCGAGAGGCGCCCTCTTCTCCACTTTCAGCCGTGCTTAAAGGTTCCTGTTCTTACAACGCGATCCCTGGGTCGGCTGGCTGCCCGTGGGTCCGGTGCGGCGGGCATCCAGGAGAGGGACAGCCGTGCACGTGTAGGCGTGCAAACACACACCCCCGAATGGGGTGGGAGCGAGAGGGACACAGACAAAGAGAAAGACTCGGGTCTCAGAAAAAGGGTCAGAGAGCCAGGGGGACATAGATCGGAGTTACAGGTAAACCGTTTGAGGGAGTGTGTGGAGACACTGAGTAACAGCCAGTGGGACCTTAGAGCCACAGGCAAAGGGGCGACGCGGCTGAGGAGGCCCGGGAGCAGAACGGGCACGCAGAGCGGCGCGGGCCTCGGCCTGGCAGGCAGGCGGGAAGGGCCTCTTGCCAGGCACTTGGCGCCATCTTGCTTTCCTCCCCCACCCCAGCCTGGACAGAACCGTCTCTCCGCTGGTCTCCCGGCTGCTGGCGTCTCCTGGAGCGAGTCAGTAAGGGGTGGTCCCTTCCCACTCCACCAGGTACTGAACCTTGCCCTCAGGCGTCACCCTCCTGGCCAACACCTGGTACTTCTCCCCGCAGGCTAACCGCCCAGCCGCGCCGAAGTAGTTGGTGATGGATGACTTGAGGTGGGACAGGGACGAGTCGTCCTCGCTGATGCTCTCGAAGGTGTGGCTGTCGATGCCTTCGTCCAGCCGCTCGGGGCCCAAAGCCCCCTCGGCACTGCTGTCTGAGGGGCAGCGCCCCCCCACCTCGGCCGCCCGCCGCTTTGCCCGCAGTGGCATGTACGCCTTGGCCGCCAGCTTCCTCTTGCGGCTGCCCACCGTCCGTCTACGGCAGCAGGGGGACAGGAAGGCGACGGGGATGGGACGGAATCATCCTGACGAGCCCTCTCCCTAAGGGCCCCCTGGACACTGGGCCAGGCCCATCTCCCTGGGTCCTCCCCACAGGCCCAAGGAGGCTTGGGAGGAAAACCCATCCGCGGGGGAGCGGGGAGCCCGGAATTCCAACGTGGGTGTGCCCCCCACCAAAGCATGCTTGCGGAGGCCCTGCTTGCGTGACCTCGTCCCTTCTCCGGACTCTCCTGGACTCGTTCGCAGCTGGGAGCCCAGTGGTGTGGGTGGACGGGAGCGACACACTAACAGACCTTGTCCCCAGAGCCTGGCCTGGAGAAAGGCGGACGTGTGTGTGCAACACACACACAGGGACAGAAGGAGGTGGTGGAGAGATGGACACACACGAAAGAAGAGGTGTGTGTCCACAGGTGCTTCGAAACGGGAAGCAAGCCCCAAAGAGCTCGGAGAACCAAAGAAACAGGAGGAACCAACTACGAATACAGAGGTGACACCCAGAGATGCCCGCGGGTGCCCAGACGCCAGGACACGAGTGTCCTAGGAGCCTCCTGCACCACCGAGGCCGGGCTCCTGCCAAACAGACGGCAGCCTTGCCCCAGTCCCCAGGCATTTCTGACCCCTCTCCCAGGCCCCCCACCCAGCACGGGGCCATGTCCCCCGCCATCAGGCTTCTAAATCCATGGCTCTTTTCCTTAGTGACCCAGAAGACAGACCCCAGAAGCAGGGCACCCTGCGCTCAGAGGCAGAGACATGCAAAGCCATGGCCCACAGAGGCCAAGGACCCTAGCGCGGAAACTGCCCAGGGACAAATGTCACATCCCCTGCAGCCGAGGCAGAGCAACCCGAGTGGCCACACGTAGCCCCGTCTGAACCCCAGGGCTCAGAACCAGGCGGTCCCAGACCCAGACTCACGAGCGGAGGGGGCCAGGTCCCTGCGCTAGAGGAGGCACGGGGGGAGGGGCTGGGGAGAAGGAGGGAGGCCGAGTCCATCCGGCAGGAACCTCACCTGGAGTCGTAGGAGAGGCTGGTGGAGGCCGAGCCAGAGGTGCTGGCGGCGTCCGTGGAGTCCACATCTGAGAAGAAGGTCTGGCCTGAGCTGGCACTGAGAGGGAGGAGAGGGTCAGCCCGCCACTGGCCCTCAGGCCCGCTTCGGACCTCTGCAGTTGTCTCGCAGTGCCCCCTCCCGCCGGCCCAGCAGAGGCTGAGCTTCCCCCCACCGTGCGTCTGTCTGCCTGTCCATCTTCTGCCCTGCCAGCCCTCCAAGTCCAAGGAGTCATGGGGCCCTAGAGAAAGCCTTCCCTCGGCACTGTCCCCGGTGGGGACGGGGGCCCTGATGAGCCTGGCCCCCGACACCCGGCTGCTCCATAGACCCCAAGGGCCTGCATTTCCAGCCTCTGTTCCAATCTCCCACCAGCCAGGCAGACGCGGGTGAGGGGTTTCTGAGCGACCGGAGGACTCTGCCGAAGCTGCAGTTAGTAAGCGCTGGGTGGGGGCTGGAGCCCAGGCGTGTCCGGCCGGAGCCCTTCCGTTCCTCCAGGAAGCACTAAAGGACCTTTCGTCATTTCAGAACCGAAACGGGAATATGCGGTCCCTGCCCTGAGGTGCAGCAAGCACAAGGGGCTGTGGGGATACGCAGCCCGGGGAGCGTCTGGGAAGGCTCCCCAGAGGAATGGGAAGGCGGGATAACCAAAGCAATTCTGGTGTATGAGGGCCAGGAGAAGCAGGAGAGGGGCTGGAGAGGACGGGAAGGCCCAGGCGAGGCGGCCTGGCCTGCGACCCTGCTCTGGGGGTCCGTCCCTGGGAGTCCTGGAGCCTTCCAGCAGAGGGAGGGTGCGCCGAGACAGCGCGAATGTGGGAAGAGCGGCAGGCAGCCTCGGCAGGCAGCCTAATGCAGTACGGACCCTTTTAATTGGAATGACCCTGAGAGAGCTTCCGCTCCTTGAATGGCTCTCTGCTTTGCCCCTTCCAGAGCCTTCCTTCATTGCTGGGGAAGGGAGGTCTCACTGCTTGCTTCTACCCTACGCTTCAGAGCAGCCCTCCACGGTTACCTTTTTAAGCTCTGAATTTCATCCAGCGAGAAGTCGAAGATGCTGGCCAGGTGGTGGTTGGTGCTCCAGGCTGAGGTAAAGTCGCTCTGTGGACAGAGGAAGGAGGGGGACGAGGGTCAGCGAGCATCAGAGCCGTCTCCCACAGCACCCTCTCTCCGCCGAGGGCCGCACTCTGTCCGAGGCCTGGGCCTCCCGGGGGTAAGGCTGGCCACCCGCTCTTTCATCCCAGGCTGACCAGGGAGCCGGATCACCCCGACTCTGGCCCCCACCCCGTCTCTAGCTAACTGCACGACCTTCCCATCTCCGGGCCTCCGCCGCCCGCACTGCCCAAGGCGGACAGAAGAGCTGCCGTGCTTCCCTGCTCGAGGGGTCGGGACGCACAGCAGAGTGAGAGGCTGCCTACAAGTGCCTTGCACGCCGTCGGGTGGGGGGACTGTGAGGGCCGCGAGTGTCCCTGCCCACGCAGAGGGCTGCGGCGCCGACGCCCGGCCACCAAGGAAGGAGTGCTCCGGGCGCCTGTTCCAAGCTGGCCTCGGCCACTGGCTGACGTGTGACCTCAGGAGAGTCACTGACCCTTCCTGGTCCGCAGTGACCCCAGGGGACCGTGGGGGCAAGGACATTACCTCCTCTGCCCCCCTCGGCTTCTGGGGAGCACTTGGGGAGACAAGGGAATGGTCTTGCAGTGCCTGGCCTTTGCTATAGGGGGACCTGGTTTCTCCTTGAAGGGATGTGAGAGAGAGCCCCCCGGGCCTGGGGGGCTCAGCTCCCCGCACAGGAATCCCTGACATGGGCTGACCCTGTGTGTGAATGTGGAGAGCAAGAAAACAAGAAACTAACACTGGGAATAGCATCTTCCAGCAAAAACTTTGATCTTTTTCTTCTATAAACTCGCCTTTTCTGCTGCTGGAATTCGTGAGGCAACAAACTGTGGAGACAGAAAGGGGAGAGGGGGGCCAGGTCAGAGCCTGAAGGCCCAGAGGGAGGAGCGACAGGGCTGGGGACACATTGGTGCGGGTGGGGACAGGCACTCCTTCCAGGCAGTGGGTGTGGGAAGACATGGTGGGGGGTGGGTATGGTGGGCAGAAGAGAGAGAAGGCTGCTCTGTCCCCGACGCCCAGGACGAGGGGCTCAGCTCAGCCAGGAGAGCCAGGAACCCCTTACACACTCTCACTTCCCCTTCCCTCTCTGCCTGAGCCCTAACTCAGCAAGACCGGGCCCCATGACCTGGCTTGCCCTCCAAGCAAGGCCACAGGGGCAACAGTGGAGGGAGCCCAGGGTGTGGCTCCGAGGCCCAGCTCGGTTGCTAACTGGCCCTCTCCGGTGCCTCCAGCTGGGCCTCTCGGGGTGGAGGTTTTCCCTGCTCTCTTGGATGCCACCGTCCTCTCTGGGCCCACCGCACAGCCCATTGGCTGGGGCTGGAGCTGGGAGGAGCAGAGACCCCGAGCTCGGTCCCCGGGCACTGACCCAGGCTTGCTCTTTCCTCTCTTACGCAGCTCAGAGGCGGCGCCGCTCTCGGTGGGCACCAGGCCCTTGTCCGGCAGCAGCTTCCCTGGGGGGTTGGGGGGGACACGGATACGCAGACGGAAGATGCACTTCTTCTTCTTGATCTCCTTGCCGCAGAGGAACCTGGGGGGTGGGCCGGGGAAGGAGAAAGCTCTGGAGTCTGTCGGTCCATCATCCTCCTGGTCAGGAGAGTCAAGCATTAAAACGACCCTCTCTGCCTCCCCGGACCTAGAGCTACAACCCAGGGTTGCCCGTGGAGACGCTGATTCCTCAAGGCCTGTGGGACCGGGGGTCCCGGGTGGTGGCTGGAGATGTGGCTGAGGATTCCTCCCTGTCCTTCCTCTTGCACATGTATAGTTCCTGCTGCTCTTCTCCCTTTTCTTCTCTGCCTCAACCGGCCCCGAGGTCACCTCCTACAGGAAGTCCTCCCGCAGTGGAACTGCTATGGCCGAGACACTGGATTCTACACCATTCTGTTTTCTGGTCTCCCCAACGAGACTGAAAACATCCCCAGGCGCTTCCCTCCTTCCAACACTGGCTGAGCTGCCATGAGCTGGGGAGGTGACTCAGACAGTCCCACCCTCAGGAGACTGTCCACAGGGAGGGCGGGGCCCCCACCATTTAAGACTAGGACTGTGTCTGGGCCCCAAACCACAAGAAGGTGGAAGATAGAGTGGATAATTCTGTCCAGAGATGTCTGCAGAGGTTTCACAGAAGCAGGGGCCATGTCCTATTCCTCACTGCGTCCTCAGCACCCACACAGGGCTGACCCAGAGCAGCATTCAACAAACAGTCGTCCATGGAACAAATGAGTGAAAGGGATGGAAGAGCATTCCAGTCAGCAGAAGGGTCTGAGCAAAAGCACTGAGTGAGAGAGCGGTGGGTTCAGAATGGCCGACACCCAGAATAAATAAAGCAAAGGCTCAGCGGCAGAAGGCATGGGCAAGGTCTGCTCAGGAGAGGCCTTGAATGCCGCGCCCAGGAGCCTGGGCATCCCTTGCAGTGGCAGCAGGGGATACGTCAGCTGTGTGTTCTGAGAAGGCCTGGGAGTCCGGAGGGGAAGACCCGGCCGAGGAGGAGGTAGGAGGCTGCAGCCCAGTCGGGAGATGATGAACTGATCCTTCTGTGCCTGGCCCAAACCACAGATGGCTGGAGCAGGAGGGGTCCTCAAAGATCAGGGTGCACCCTCCATGGAGCCAAGCCCAGGACCCACACGCACCAAGCTGCTGGAGGGGCCGGCGAGGCATCACAAAGGAGGTGGGGCGCTCCCTGAATCTTAGAGAATGGGTAGGACTTATCTAGTCAAAGAGAAGGGGAGGGAGACCCAGGCTGGAGCAGTCTGAGCCAAGGCCATGAGGCAGGGAGCTGCTTTACACCCAATCCCACTTGTCGGGGGCCCCACGCGCTCCCTCCCTTCCCCGCACGCACCGGCTTTTGTAACTGTTCAGCGCGTTGAGGAGATGTGGTCCTCGGTCCGTCACGGGGGTGCTGGTGAGCTGGGGGGGAGCAGCCAGCAGGAGAATCAGACCCAGGCACACGACCCCTGTCCCCTCCCTCCCCTTGATCTCTGAGTAAGGATCCTGACTTCTTCTAGGATTCTAAATCTTTTCACCTCTCTGAGCTCACTTCTCCATCTGGAAATGCGGAGAGCCAACTCTTGTCCTAGATCGATCAAGAGGTATAATGGGGTGCCAGGGTGACTCAGTCGGCTAAACATCTGCCTTCAGCTCAGGACATGATCCTAGGGTTCTGGGATCGAGCCCTGCATTGGGCTCCCTGCTCAGCGGGGAGTCTGCTTCTCCTTCTCTCTCTACCTCTCCCCCCACTCGCTCTCTCTCTCTTGCACATGCACGCGCTCGCTCTCTAATAGATAAATAAATAAAATCTTAAAAAAAAAAAAAGGTTTACGAATGTCCATGCCCTTGACCCAGTCATGACACACCATGGGCTCTCTCATAGAAATAGACCGTGAAATACAAACAAAGCTTTAAGTACAAAAACCTTCCCTGCAGCATCAGTCCTAATCACCGGCAAGTGTGCAAAGTGGGGAGGAGACTACTTGCCCAACAGGAAGGAACGCAGTAAGTAAACCATGGTGGGAACAAATGGAGCCATTAAAAATGTTGATGAAAACTCTTTCAGAATATGGAAAAGTATTGATGATATAACGTGAACTGAAAAAAATGATTTAAAAGTATCTACTCTATAATGTAAACCAAGGAAAACCAGACATAGAAGAAAGGTTGGGATACATTAGTAGCAGTTGTTTCTGTGTGGTGTGATGGGGGACTATGGATGACTTTTTTTTTTAGTAGGCTCCACACCCAGCATGGAGCCCGACACGGGACCCAAACTCAAGTCCCTGAGATCAAGACCTAAGCTGAGATCAAGAGTCAGTCACTTAACCGAGTCAGCCACCAGGTGCCCCTGGATGATTTTTTTAAAGTATATTTCCTTATACTTTTTAGCACTTAACAGTTTTTCTACCAGGAACATGTATGTTCTTTTTACAAATCACAAAAAAAGTTATTAAAATACTATCTCTACCTATTTTTTAAGACTTTACAATATGTATCTTTTTTTTTTTTTAAAGATTTATGTATGTTTTAGAAAGAGAGAGAAAGAGAACAGGCACGTGCACACACGGGGTGGGGGAGGGGCGGGGGGAGACTCTGAAGCCGACTCCCTGCCGAGCACAGAGCCTGATGTGGGGCTTGATCCCACCACCCCGAGATCATGAGCTGAGCCAAAACCAAGAATCAGCTGCTCAACTGACTGTGCCATCCAGGTGCCCCAACAATACTTATGTCTTATAAATTATCAAACACTATAAATGAAGATGTTACTATAGGAAAAGCTTCTGCAAAGCACAAAGGTCATCTTTTTTTTTTTTTTTTTTTGTAAATTTCCTGTCTGGTCAAAGAGATTTGGGGCAGTCAGTAGAGAAGATACCTCACTCTGGATTGGTGGAAAGGACTCTAAGGTGGTTGTTACGGAAAGGGGAGCATGGCCCCACCGTGAGAGAGGTTGGTTCCAGTCCTGGCTCAGCTCCAAAGTGGCACTGGCCACCAGCAAGTCACTCTCCACCTCTGACATTCTGAAAGCCTCTGGTTTGTTACTTTGCTCCCTGGGTCCCAGGCCCCACGGGGACGACTCCTGCAATGCAGAGGGCGACCAGCAGGGAGCAGGCCCACATCACTTTCCGTTGTAGCTAGGTCACCTGGAGCAGGTCAAACATCTCCATAGAGAGCCCTGTTCCAGCCAGATCCAGCCCTAGCTCTACCTGCTGCTGAGTCAGTGAGACCCCAGCCCGCCCGCTGGCAAAGCCTGGGTCAGGAAGCCCTTTGCAGGGCACGGGCTCAGAGGCTTGGACTCAGGGACGTAGCAGCTGAGAGGCTGCCCTGGGTCTTTCTCCCAGCCGACAGCCCTCGCAGACAGGCAGTGCTGCTGCAGAGTGAGCCCTCAGCTCCCCAGCTCCCCGTCCTGCACTGGGCGGCCCCGGGCAAACCGCTCCCCTCCCGGGAGCTCGGGCAGCCCAATGCGGAGCGGCCTGCAGCCATTCTGCCGTCCCGAGGCCCTGCGTACCTTGCCGAGCTGCAGAAGCTCCCAGTGGTGGTTGACAAAGGCCAGAATCTCCTCAAAGTCAAAGTACTTCTTCTTGCTCTGCACCCCCAGGTTGTAGAGGGCCAAGTGAACTACATCCACCCTGGGCGAGGGGGCGAGTAGGGGGGGCTGGAGTGAGGTGGCAGCCTGCCGGCCAGGGCTGGGACCTCCTGGGTCCGGGCGGAGGGGCAGGGGCGAGGCTGGGAGCTGGTGGCTGGGAACGGAATTGTGCCCGGAGGGAGGCGGGAGCGGAGCAGCTGGGAGGGGACGGGGGTGGGCCTGGGCCGAGCCCCACCCTCTCACCATCGAAGGGGCAGCCGCTCGATGTACTCCGGGCCCTGGTTGCACACGGAGCAGAAGAACAGGTAGAACCTGGGGGCGGGTGGAGAGGGGCCTGTGG